>OY754982.1:10000-502500 GCA_963576475.1 Molanna angustata | reverse complement strand
TTTGTAACAAATGTCGCTAACTAATCCTATCAAACACGGTCAACAAAAACGGCACCTTTTAGAGCTACAAATGACAATGGTGTCAAATAACGACCGACACCCAAGAAAAAGTACCTACCAAAATTGAACGTGAATGTATAATACGAAGGAATGAATTGTATGTATATTTTATTTAATGTAAAAATAAATACATTTTCTTGCATCTAGTATAAACAAAAATAATATTATTAATTAGTATTCAATACCTAGGCGACGAAAAGCGGCAAGACAAGATTATTCTAGCAAATCATTATACAATTGAAAACCTTTGCAAAACACATTATTTTGTATACCAGCCAGATTTGTTTGACTCAAGTCCCGCCGACTTCTCTTCGGGTAAGTTTGAACTTCAAAATTATAAAGAACATTTTTTTTGCAAATGCCGTGGTAATAGTCCATTTATAGATTTAAAATTCTTTGCTGTTTTATTGACAACAACTTCAACTGCTCAAGCATAATATATTTAATTCAGGTGAATCTGATGCATTTTAAAAATGTCCGCATTGCTCTGTTTTGTATCATTTGTAACATATGAAAGAAAACCCCTGCTGCCATTTTGTCATTATGTATAACGTAATAAAAATCAATGAGAATATCGATTTTGTTGATTTGATGACAAACTATAAAGAAAAACATCTGAACAAACTTTATGGTCAATAAAGATATGAATTATATTAGGTAATAATGAGGTTTGAGAATGACAATGTATTCCGAATCACGGCGATGTGAGAGGATAATTTATAGGTTCATAAATTGTGTTTGCTATTGAGATTTGGACATTGTGTGGTGAGGGAATGAAGGGAGGGTCCTGTCCTAAACTGAACTTCACCGAATGTTTGACAAGGATGGGAAGGGACGTCATTGCTGATGAGAGATAGAGCACGATATTCATTTAAGAGTCACTAAATAAACTTAAGTACTTACAATAAGTTTTACCAAATGGTTAGAGAAAACGGAGATTTAAAAATAACGAGTTCAAAAAGACAAACTCAACGAAAAGGACAGTAAAATTTTATGGTTATTTTTTTACACACTTTTATTAAAGTTCACCTGTCTGTCCATACTGGAATTGATTTTTAACTAGCTTCCCGACCAGTTAGAATTCTGAATCATTCAGAATGTGTATTGCGAACATACATACTGTGAATGTGTATTAACATCATACATACAGCGGCTGGATGAGGTGGAGGTCCCTATCTGGTGTGCTATTTGACAAGAGAATGCCAGTGAGAGTTAAAGGTCAAGTATACAAGACGGTAGTTAGACCCGCAACGACGTATGGCTCGGAGTGGTGGGCACTAAAGCAGAAACACCAAAAAGAGATGCACACGGCGGAAATGAAGATGCTAAGGTGGGCTGGGGGTCTGACAATGTTTGACAAAGTGAGGAATGTCCACGTCCGCGGTTGTTTCAAAGAGGCCCCAATAGACGAAAAAAATAGTCGAAAACATGCTTAGATGGTATGGCCACATTTTGAGACTGCCGACGGACAATATGATAAATAAAGCCTTGTAGATCGAGACTCCAACGAGAAGACCAGGTAGACCACCAGCCACATGGCTGTCGAGCATCAAGAAGCAGAGAGGGAGCTGAATCCTGATCTGGCACAAGATAGGTGAGTTAGAAAAATAGAATAAGGAGAGCCGACCCCAAGTAAATGGGACAAAGGCGAGGGCGGAGAAGAAGATGATACATACAACAAATTAAAAATTATAGTCAAATTAAGGAAAAAATTAAAATAGTTGGTTTAAAGGTAGCAGCATCAGGGAAGAGAAATTAGAAAAGGAGCAATCTGTTAAGGAATTCCAAGTCGCCAATACGACCTACAATTTCACCATGCATTGTGGAGAACTCATATTCCTGACAATTCTAATTGCTAAAAATTTTGTAATTTTATTACCAAATAAATCCAAATTATTGGATACATTATTATATGTGATGCACATTCTATTAAAAGGAGAATACATAGTATAAAGTGCATAGAAACAATCAATAAAAAGTTCGAGAAAGATCGGAAAGGATGTAGGATCAAGGAAGGAATATCATTAGACTATGACGATATGAAGTGAGACTCAGGATATAATTATGCATTAAAACATCACATTTGTATAAAAAATGCAATATTCCAGAACTTTTTTAGCTGTACCTTAGAATTATTATCGTAGGAGGCAGATAATCGAAAATATATTATTTTTCAATACATTCTCTAAACTAAGCATAAATGCTTGTGCTATAGATGATTGAAATCGGTCGTGGCAGGATTCGAACTCGCGACCAATGCATTACTTACCCAGCACGCTTACCGATCTGCCACCACTAATCAGAATATCTAACATAGTTCAGCAATATGAGGCGAGGCTACCACCCATTCTGGTGAGACGAGACCGTTGTATGGGGATACACGCATGTAACAGAATGTTTAGTCTCCGGAAATTCCCGGGAAATATTAATATCGTACTTCCGTTTCATTTTCCCATTTACGGAAATATTATTCCTCCTTCTAAGGCGTCACTCGCTACTGTTTATATAGGGATTTAGGATTTATCATAATAACAGGAATACACGATAACAGAAATGACAACAAAGGGATGACGTATACTTAAAATCTCGTTAAAAATCCGTTATGGGCGAAGAGTATCTGGAATCCTGCTCTGCTGTTTCCTGCCCATGTGACATTACAACGCGGGGAGATAATGTACCTACCTATAGATGATACCGAGACCAGGCAGATCTGGCAATGATCGTATCCAACCTTGCAATAACACTGTTGAGGGATGTCAGGTGAACCAATATGCGATGCGTTCGACAGTTGGAACGGAGCACATATTATGTAACCGAGGAAAGTTCAACGTTATATTTTTACTCCTCACTAACCCAAGGGGATATGGTGGGGAATTATGAATTCGCAATCTTTGAGGGTATTTTTTATTGCGGATTATCAACTAGTATCATCCTGAGATTGTATTCTGAAAGTCGTCACAATGTGTTCATGTGCTATGTACGCCGTATTTATTCTACTTTGTCGATTACAGACAAAAGTACTCATTCGATTATTTTCAAATTTTGCAAATTCGTATAAGTAATACTCGCTTAGACCCCATTAGATTTTGAAGGATATCTGAATAGTGATTCTCATTTTCTATAACTTTAAAATATTTCAAAGTGACCCCAAGCTCGGGAAACTCGAAATTTGTTATTTTTATATTAAAATTGGTAAAAAGGCACATCACTTTCATAAAATAGCATTGAAGAATTATATTTTTTTTATAATAAAATATTTGAATAAAAAAATTCTGAATATTTTCCATACAAAATATGGCCACAAACCACTCGTCTTTAAATTTTCCATGTTTCTATATATTGTATGTAGAACGAATGTCAGAAAGAATGGCGCATTCCCACGAACATAGCATACCTACTATACTCAACCTACCTACTATACATGTCATCTTCTATGCTAAATATGATAGGAAGGCAATTAATACCTATTTCTGTATCTTAACCTCTAAATCCCCAATCCCTCACATACCGTATTGTGTGTATGAGTGAATGAATAGTTGACTGTTATAATAATTATTTTCTATTCCCTGTTATATTGATAGAAAGCTAAATTATGCTCAGCTGTAATTGCATCGTGTTGAAATTGTGCTATAAAACTGTAAAGGAGCTGTTATAGCTTGCTTGAATTTAATAAAAGAAAATAAACACTTTGACAATTTTCAGCTTAGTGGGGGAAGGTGTGCGCATCTACATAGCACTGCGCCATTTAGGCAGAGTGAAACGAAAGCCAGATTTTTCTTTCTAGGCACTGCACATTCATCGCCTCGTCAACATTCATACATCGTCTCATACATGTTCCTCTGTTGTTCACACTTCTAACGTTTCCGTCTTGTAGAATATCTTATCATGTATAATATAATACTTAAAATATGTATTTATACATTTTTTATATTTTATTACTTGCTTTTATCTCTACCTTAATATCTATGAACGTCTATGTTTTCATCATAACTTTTCTATGAGAAATATTGTGATTGCACATATTATATCAACATTATTATTTATAAAAAAAATGTGTAAGTGTGATGTGTAGTGTTTAATTGTTTTTTTCTCTTAATAAATAAATAAAATAAATTATCGTTAACATGGTGGTGTCACCCTTTTCTAGGACGACTACGATCTCTTATTCCGTTCCTCTCAGCTTTTTATATTTTCTTCGTCAGGCGTTTTTCATTCACTCTTCCCAAATGGCCAAACCATCTCAATGTATTAACTTTCATTCTAATAATTACATCTTTCTTATTCATACATAAATTCTTCTTGTGCTCACATTTCTTGCCCTGTAATACATCGTCATATTACAAATTCTTCTATCAACCTATCTAAAACCCCAATAAGTAGGTATATGTTTTCTATAGCGACGCCATTATTCAACATGTTTGCCGGTCACTATTTTGACGTGTGTAGGATTTTTTTTATAATTCACTTTGTTACCACGAAGAATTTTTTTAAAGAACCGATTACGTGAAAGTGACTGTTTCTTCCTCAGTCGTCTTTTATAATTCGTACTTATTAATTCTCCATTAATATTTGATAGTGCCACTTTTCCTTGGCCTACCTCTACATTTGATACCTCTCATTTGAATAAAGTTAATAAGTCATAAGAATCCTTTATCAAACATAATAAAATATCATGGTTCGTACCTACACTAAAAATATTTTTGATTTCGAATAAACAGAATTATTAATTAAAAAAAAACAAAATGACAATAGTTTTTTGACGTTTTCTGTAATAATAAGATCCAAATAGTACAATATCGAAGATATTTCAATCAATAAACAAATAAAAACTAACACTACTTGTTTGTGGGTTTGTTTAATAAAAACGAAACACGGAAAATGAAGAAAGAAATATTATATTTAATTATAAATATAATCGTCGCAATTCATGCTCAAGGTAAATAACAGGTTATTTTCATTTTTACTATTACTATACATTATCCAACTGTCGATTCGTTCAGGAAAATTCAATTCTCTTAATGAATCGACATTATTAAGCCAAGATGCGTGTACGAAGGAATATTTTGTATGGTGTAGTGGACTTTTTGCATGCTAATAGCACCAGCTAGAGGCCTCGCAGCATATATGTTCCCATACATGGATTTCCTCAGAATTCGGAATAGTACATTTTATGTGAGTTTTGTGTGTCTATGTGTGTGTGTGTGTGTGTCTGTGTCTGTGTGTGTGTCTGTGTGTGTGTCTGTGGGTCTGTGTGTGTGTGTCTGTCTGTCCCCCCTTATAACTTTTGATACGCTTAATTTACAGAGCCCAAAATTTTAAAATATATAAAAAATTACAAGCCTACAAAACTTTTATACTCAGAATTGTGAATTTTTGTTTCAGTCAGGGGTTATCAACTTTTGAAATTTTGGTATATTGTCAGTACTTGCGGTATTTAAAGTGTAGCCTGCCATTACACTAGGTATTTTGAAATCAAACAAAATTAATTATGTTTCTACATATATTTTTTCCTTGTATGAGGACGAACGTTTGGGCTATCTTGGTCCTTATCAACTGGTAAACATGAATGTTGTTTTTTTCTGATATACTAAATTTCGGTACAAATTACAATTATGAATAATCCTTGGCTAAAGAAGAAATATGATATAATATCAGGTACACTTGCATTCAATGTATTGAGTACAAAATAGAATAAGTAAATTAACAATAAAAATTAACAGTTTTGCACATTGAAAATAACACGCGCATGAAAGCTTCACGAGTAAACCACGCACTGAAAGGGATCATGAATTAATCGGTAGTTCGCTTATAATATGCCTCACCCTCGAAGTTCATTAACAAACACGGTGTCATTGAACTAGGCATCCCTCTAGGTAGTTTCAAATGATGAAAAAGAATATTGTTGTACGGGCAATATTAGTGGTCGATGACCTGCCCTCGCGCGTTTACAACTACTTGCAGACGGATGTACTTTCTAAGTACTTATGTTGGCGAATTTGCCACAAAATGATCCGTGTGTGATTTCCATATAAATAGAAAAATACGCATAACGATGTGGTCAATAAATTGAATTTGTTTGGTAATTACATTGCAAAACTTTCAGCAGTTAGAGTTGTCTGTCAGTATGAAACCTCTATAATGCATGGTGCAATATTGTGAGCCATTTTGGCGACTTTGACTTCCTTTCCTGTCTCCTCTTCCTTGATGCTACTGTTTTTATACCTACTATGTTAATTTTGTCTTTAATGTCTTTTTATTGCACATTTATTTATTTTTTCTTTTACATGTTATGTACTGTTTATTCTTCTATGATACCTTGTGTTTAATTTCTTTGAATCCACTTAGTGGCTTCTCTATAATGTAAATGTATATTTTTTGTAATATTATAGAAGGTGCTGGTTTTTCCCTAATTGGTAAATATTTGTTTAGTTTCAGAAGAAAGTATTATAACTGTAAACGTAAAAGAAAGAGCTGCAATAACTAATGAATTTCCATTTCACGTAAGTTTTCACATGTTTTTGTAGAATATTTACTGTCGTATACTTCCAGCAAATCAGTCTTAAGAACCAGGAATCTTAGTAATCACACTAAAATATTTAATTAAAAATATTCTGAAAGAGACATTTGCAGAGATGATCCAAACGCAGATGGAAAGAAGTGGTGAGGCAGACTATGTCAAGTAATGGAGGTATCTCAGAGGATGAGCAGGACTAAGAAAAGTTGAAGCAAAATACGAAGAAACCACATTCATGTTACAGACAATTTCTAAGAATAATAAGAGACGTTTGCAGCTATATAAAATGATACAAAAATTGAAAACATATTTTATGTGTGTTAACCTTCCACACAATTGTAGTACTTATATTATAGAAAGATTATTATCTCTGCCTGATTTTTTTTTATGTGGTAAAGTATTTTAATTATTGCGAGGGATTCTCTCACAGAGATGGACATGCAAAAAAAAGATTAATAAGAAATAAATAAGGTAAATTATTGTTGCCATTCACAATACATGTGTACATAGTTCCAATCCTGACGTATGCAAGTGAGACGTGGACATGGCAGAAGACGCATGAAAGCAGAATAAATGCAGTTGAAATGAGAAGAATATGTAACAAGTCGATGTATGACAGGGTAAGAAATGAGCACATTGAAAAATAATCTAAAAAAAAGAAAGATGTCATCGATAGAATGAAAGCGAATACACCAAGAAAGTTTGACCAGATAGGGAGAATGAATTAAGAAGGTCTGACGAAGAATATATACAAAGTGGACAGGAATGGAATAAGAGGTCGGGGCCGTTCAAGAAAAGAGGGAAATGAAAGAACCATTAACAACAGACGAACATTTATATGACGATGTATTCGTTCCAGGGTAAAAAATAGGGCGTTTCTCTCTGCTAACCCTGTCAGGAACATGGTATGTATGTATGTAAATTATAGTTTAATAGTTACTTTAATAGTTTTAACTGAATATGAACATCATCTGTGTGATAATTTTTCAGGTATCCTTCCAGTACAGTGATCATTTTCGTAATTACTTTCACATTTGTTCGGGAACATTGATATCATTAAGACATGCTGCCACATCATCCAACTGTATATGCTAGTAAGTACAATCCTACTTTCACGTATGTTCGGGAACTTTGATATCGTTAAGACATACCACATCATCCAACTGTGTATGCTACATTCAAAATTACAAATAATTATACATTTTTTTGCAATATTTCACAACAAATAGGTAATTTTTCAGCTGTACATCTGTGGAGACCCATAGAGAAGCTGGTTTTCAGCAATGCCTTGGACGATCACAAAATATAGATAAAATAAAATTATATAAGTAAAATAAAAATAAAATAAAATTATATAAGTAAAAGAGAAAAAATCTGAACAGGAAAAATAAGAAATGATTTGAAAACAACAAAAAAAAACAGTAAAAATAAACAAAGAACGCAGTATTATATTATACTTATATTTTGATTAATTTTGTTGAACCATTCACTGCAAGTTCTGCAGTGAGACTGCCGTACTCTGTGCTGTGACAATTCATTCCAATATTTGGTTGATGTGTACACACTTCTGTATAACTCCCTTGAAGAGCAATGGTTCGTTGTCTGGGAAGAATAATTTGTGGAACAATATGCCGTGATGGTATGAATGAATGAGTTTGACGACCACTGGTATAAATTAATTGAAAAACAATGTGTTATTTTCAGTTTCTTATTCAAGGGTAAGCAGACACTTATATTTGCAATGGCTGGTTCGATATATTACGACAAACCAAATGGACAAAGAAGAGATATCATAAAGACTTATATGCATGAATTACAAAATGGTACTTTTTTCAAGAATGACATTGGTATTGCAGTGGTAAGAACATATTAAGCTAGGTTCACATTACTGTCTCGTGGCGAGACAGAATATTATCAGTATTTCATTTAGTATGATTAGACGTGATATACGTCTGATTGATGATCCAACACTGACTGATGGATTGCAATCACTAGAACACAGACGCAAAGTCAAACAAGTCGCTTCTCGAACTCCTTTATTAATACAGCAGCCCGACTGTGGAACGATCTTCCGAATTCTGTGTTTCCACCTTCGAACAACCCGGGTCTTTTTAAAATCCGAATTAATAAACTCTTTTCTAGATTGCAAACCCCTTCCAACACTACGTAGTGCGCTTCTTCGGAAGGACAAAATGGACCCAAATCCTAATAGCTGGTGTCCCCTACGTAGACATGTTCAAAAAAAAAAAAGATTCACATTAATGTGTTGCATTGTGTTGTAGCGCTTCTGTCGTGTCGGCAATTGATGGATACCCGATCGCGCCACAGAGGTGGTGGGGGATATGTCACAACACAACACACCACAATAATGTGAATCTAGCAGTCAACGCGTTATACTCGATGAATGTGGTTGTATAGTGTGATTCTGTTTAAAAATGTCCGACGAACTTATTTTTTTATTTTTATTTGTTTAGAAACTTAACAGCTATACATTTTTAATGCTTAATTGTAAATAGTATACAAAAGCAATAGCCAATTATAAAGTTTCACATATTTAAGACAAATTAAAAGTTCTATATGACACAAAATCCAAACTGTTTGGGACATTAAATAAATCGGTCTTTCTTTTGTTCCTATAGGTGAAACTTGCCGTTCCTTTTTTTACATCTATTTCAATTAAATTGTGAACTTGCTCAAACTGTATTGTAGTCAGTCTAAAATATAGATGAAATCTTTCTTCATCCCTTTCATATTCCTGAAGGAGACAGTGCAATGCGTCCCTAGACTCTCTCAGTTTATTTACAGGACGAACCCAATATCTTCTTTTCTTTTTTAAGAAGTCTAGCCAACACATCAGAAATTAATAATAATAAATTTGGATTATTTTTATAGCGCCGTTTTTGTGATAACCTCACCTCAAGGGCGCTTTGAATATATTAGGGGTTATTGTAAGACTCGCGGAAGAAGTGAGTTTTTAGGTGTTTCCTGAATAGTGCTAAGTTGTCGATTTGCCTCAGTTCAGGTGGTAGTTTATTCCACGAAGCTGGTCCGGCCACAGCAAAAGCACGATCACCGAAGGATGAAGTGTTGACTCTATTTATTTCAGTCAACTTGCCAATCACGGATGTGGTGGCTGACCGAAGTGTTTGTTGTCGCTCTTTTACGGTGAGAGGGATGCAGAAGTCTGAAAGATACGTGGGAGCCATGCCATGGATCGCTTTGAAAGTCAACAAACATAATTTGTACTTTAATTTGTAATTGGCACTTTTAGCCAGTGAAGATTTCGTAGATGGTGGGATATGTGTGAGAATTTCGCGGCTCCGGTGATTAGCCTAGCAGCAGCGTTGAAGACGGATTGAAGTTTGTTTAGCTCCAGCTTTGGAAGGTTTGCGTAGATACCATTGCAGTAGTCCAGGCGGGAAATAACGAATGCGTTTACTAGAGATTTCGTTGAATATCATCATCAAAATCACCGTCTGTATCAGAAGATTCCGAGAAAAACGTTGCACTTAACCACGGCTCAACTCACAATGATCTGAAAATGCGACATATTGCAACACGACACAACACAATAATATAAACACTCACCCGACACGACAGATAGCTCCCCAACACAACACAACACAACACAATAATATTATGAACCCACCTTTTTGTGACACTATGAGCATTGAGAGGTTTTCGCTGAACCATATCCGCGTTTGATGAGTGACTGTCGATCAAGGCATTTAAAGTAGTAAGCCACACTGTCATTCAGAATCAAGTTAATGATATAACGAATATCAAAATAATTCGATATAACAAATATCGAAAAATGATACGAAGTACCTTGTCACAAGTGCTGGTCGATTGAGTGGTAGCTTTATGTGGTACACACCTTTATGATTTACATTTCCCTCTTTGTTCTTCTTACCCCTTCATCTCCAATCAAACAAAACCCTTTACACACTAATAATAAAAATATTGTATTAAAGGATAAAATTAAAATCCTGCTGAATTAAAGTCATCAAAGTCAACAAAGATTTAGGTATTAAGATTGCTGCAAATTTACCAAACACTTCTTGCTGCCTAAAAGTAGAGAGAAAAATCCGACATCTCTTGAAGAACGATATTTAAAGGGCCACGTGAGTGGAGATAACGAAGGATTGTGTAAGAAACAGTCTATGTAACCAGTAGACTTAAACAATTCATCTATGGTTTAAACAAAATTGATATAACATAAGAGGATTTCGTAGACTTCACAATCGACCCAATTGAGAACGTTATAGAAAAATAGTCCTGTATATCCCCGAGATGGCTGATCTACGGACAACACCTAACATATTCTTTGCTCGACGGTGACTCGTCAATCGCGGCAAAGGTTCACTTTGAGACGTCACACGAGGTGAGGTTTCCCTTGAATTGTATCGCCAGAAATTGCCTTCAGTCAAATCACCAGGGGCCTTATTCCCATTCACGTGTAATATTTTGCGATAAGTTCCACTAATCTTTACGTATCACAGAATGTAAAGTGAAATTTACGTATCAGGAACTGTCATTCATAAATATAATCTGCGAAACGAACTGTGTGTACGCGTCGCTTTATGTCTTTACACAAAACTTCACACCAACACCACCACGATATGCCGCATAAAACATTACAAATAAATTCACCTGTCGAATGTCATACGTATTTCGCTCCAATCAGAATACCGCGTTACGAACGGCGAATGGAGGTTTTCTCGACATAATGCGCGGAAAACAGAATAACGATCTACTATAAGAAACACATGTAGCGTAAAAACTTGTGTATATTGCCGCGATAAAAGATCCGGAATAGGCCCGCAGGAGTGGTGAAGGTTTCATTCGAATCGCCAACACGAGTAGATACTAGGAGAAGGGAGGACCCAGCCAGCGGCTTGATGGAGTACTTGATCTAGGATAGTTTGGCGAGCCCCCCAGTAAGTGGTGGACTCATAGTTTACTATAACAAATAAAACTGCTTGAAATGTGCCATAAAGTCAATTCTGAAAATATGAATAATCCATTAAATTGTAAGGTTAAGATTTTGAATTTTGCCCATATTTTGTTTCACAGATGGATGTTCCGTTCGATCGTTCTCCCGAAGTCAATTATATATCAATTGGAAGGGCACGAAAATATCAGGAAGATTTGTGTATTGTCCCTGGCTTTATCGAACCACATCAACCTATAAAGGTAACAAAATATGTAATTATAAAAGTTGAAGAGTTATATAATTACATATAAGACGTATATATTCATTTTCATTAGGACTTAAAATGAATGCCAGCAAATCAAAGGTAATGGTCTTTGAAAAGAGTGAAAGCAGAACAGTGTGTCAAATAAAAGTAGTCTATCCGGGTATGTCTATGTCTATCTGGGTAGTATGTTCCAACGGAATGGACGGCCTGATAAGGATATTGAAAGAAGAGTTATGGCAGGAAACAGAGTGAATGGAGCACTTAGACCAGTTATGAATGATCGCGACATATCAAGAGACGCTAAAGTTGCCATTTATAACGCAATCGTAGTGACAACCCTGACGTATGCAAGTGAGACCTGGACATGGCAGAAGTCGCACGAAAGCAGAATAAATGCAGTTGAAATGAGATCGCTTAGAAGAATTTGTAACAGAACGATGTATGACAGAGTTCGGAATGAAGATACAAGGAAAGAATGTAAGATAAAGAAAGATGTAATTAACATAATGAAAGTTAACACATTGAGATGGTTTGGCCACTTGGGGAGAATGAACGAAGAACGCCTGACGAAGAAAATATACAAAGCCGACAGGAACGGAATAAGAGGTCGGGGGCGCCCAAGAAAAGGATGGCACGACCATGTAAATGATATTCTGAAAGATGGAAATGTAAGAACAACAGACGAACATGTATAAGACGATGTATGAATGTTGATGAGGCGATGAATGCGTGTCAAGATAGAAATATGTGCCATTCGGTTCTCTCTGCCTACCCCGTGAGGGACATGGCTTGATGGTATGTATGTATGTATATTCATTTTTTTATAAAATAAAATAAAAATAAAAAAGGGTGATTAATTTATAAAAGTAAATATAACTTAGATATAATATATTAAAGTAATAGAGTAAGAACCAGCAACAACTGCTTTTATAAGCCAGACTTATCATAGTTACAGCCTTCAAAGTGTAGAAAATTTTTATTTCAACACGCCAGTTAGTGTATAAAGCGTGATTTTTTTTAAATATACGTAGATATGATTTCTAATAGTCTTCCATGGGAAACATAAAAAAATCATGCTTTTTACTATAACAGTGACGTGTTAAAATAGCAATTTTATTTTATTTATTTATTTTATTTTAAACTTTCTGAGCACAAGTGCACAATGGCGGGCTTATTGCCAAATGGCAATATCTTCCAACCAACCATATACATTTAGTGAAAAACTATTACAATTATGGTATGTAGCAAAATTTTTATATAAAACAACCAAGAGCTATAAAGAAAATAAAACAAACAAAATGAAAAAAAAAAAAAACATATAAGCAAAAACAATAAAGAAACGGAGGTGACTGGAGAGGGAGAGGGGGAGGGGGGGGGACAAGGATAGGATAAGGAGACAAATTTAGGTGTTATGTGAAAGGAAATGATTCCTCAGATTTCTTTTGAAAGTGGGAAGTGTTAATGAAACTCGAAGTTGCGATGGGATGTGATTCCAAAGACGAGCTGCCTGTACGGAGAAAGAGGTGGTGAAAAAAGAAGTATTGTGTACTGGGATACTGAGCGTTCTTTCAGTATTTGATCGAAGAGGCAACCCGTGTTCAGAGAGGAAGTGAAATTGATTTCGTAGATAAACTGGAGCATTGGAGTTGTTTAAGACCTTGTATAGAAGTGTGAGGGTATGTAGGTTCCTACGCTGCCTGATGGGCAACCACCTTAAAAGAGATCGGTATTCCGATATGTGGTCAATTTTTTTCAATTTAAAAATATATCGAATGCATGTATTTTGTAATCGCTCCAATTTATCTAAGAGTTCCTGATTAGCGTCTAAATAACAGACATCAGCGTAATCAAGGAAAGGGAGTAATATTGATTGGCATAACGATATTTTGACGGAGAAAGGCAAGAAATTTTGCAATCTTTTTAATGAGTGAAGGGTATAATGAAATTTCCTGCTCACCTCAGCAACCTGTTCCCGCCAAGATAGGTTTTGGTCTATTATTATCCCCAGGTCTTTTACTTTCTTACAAAGTGGTATAATGTTATTGTTGATAGATAAAGGGATTAAGGATGGCTAAGGAATTTTCAACTCATTGAAGGCTGTTATATCCGAAGCCAACACCACTTAGGACTCACGTGGTATCGTAATACAGAAAAAAATCAGCCTTTACACTATGTCGTAAATTTGGCATTCGCTGACCTTTGGTAATGACAATAACCGGCGCCCTTCGTGGTAAGCAATAAAGCGCCTTTATGAAAATGTTTTTTGTTGTTTTTTTTTCCATGGCTAGGTAGAGGACACCAGCTATTTGGCCCCATTATACTCTTCCAAAGAAGCGCACTACGTAGCGTTGGGGAGGGTATAACATTATTGATTCGGATTCAAAACAGACCCAGGTTGTAAGAAGGTGGACACATTGAATTCGGAAGAACATAAAATAAATAAATTATACAAACTCGTTTATTTTTCAATGACAATAACTTACATAAATGAATTTCCAGTATGACGATGGCACAGCCTACATCACGTGGATGCACAAGACAAGAATCTGGCGTATCGAATTGTTAAAGTGTCGGCTGATAATGTATGCGACAAAAACTGAATCTAATCCATACTATGATGTGGATGACACTATGGTATGTGGTGAGACAATAACCAACACTCCAGATAATATCAATATGGTAAGTAGGTACTGATTTCTCCGGAGATGACTTAGAGCGGCCGCACACTGGGCCATTAGTGGTTCAGTCAAGCCACTAGACGCGGCCGCCAATCGCATACACTAGTGGCTGAGTTGAGTGGCACCCACCAAACACGGTACTCGGCCACCACTTCTTGCTGGATTTCCGTTTATTCCGTCAGTATATTCGCAGGGGTCGAACGCGTTTGTGGTATGAAAACTCTTAATTTCTCTGACTGAGACTGTGGACGAGTGTGTGCCCCTGACTAGATATAAAACGCAGCCACTAGTGGCGAGAGTGAGCGACTCCAGCAGCTTGTGGCTCGGACGCGGTTACTCGAACGCTCAGTTTGTGTAGATAACATATAAAATGTTTAAAAATCTCATCCTCAACTTGTGGTGGCCACTAGTGGCTTTGCTGTGGCCAAAACTAATAATCCAGTTTTTTTTTTCAAATAATTTCCTATATTCTAATTTTTATTCTTTTACGTAGACCATTTGGACAGTTTTTTACAAACTATTTCCTATAGTCTAATTCTTCTTCTTTTTTTATTTAGACCTTTGGGTCGGTTTAAGTCTAATATGCTATTGTGCAGAAATACTATAAACGATATGCACACTTGATGGAAATATTAAAAATGAATGGGATGTGACCAACACTAGAATCTTTTCAATACTTTTGTTTAATCAAATTTAAACAATTTTTATCATCCTATATTTCTTTATTTTCAAAACGTACACATTTGCTTTCGATGACATGAAAAATGGGGGTTGTGGCCAATACTAAATTCTTTACAACATTGAAAATCAGTCATATTGAAAACGACAGTCCATGCATGCAGAAATTGTATATACTTTTTACACTTGATGGCAATATATAAAAACGAATGGGCTGTGGCCAACTTTTGAACATTTTACAATAATTAAATTCAAATTTCAACCCACTTTTCATAGTCCGTTTTCGCAAAAATGTTGTGTGACAATAATATAAAAACGATTGCTTATTCCTTCACAAGTTTTCATTCTTTGCCAACGGCGCGACGTTTTAAATATTTCGCTAGTGTGTAAATTTACGGAAACCTTTTTTAAAAACCTTTTTATTTTTTTTTTTGGGTATATCAAAAAAACGATAACGAATACTACATAATTAATTAATCCAACCTAACGTTATCTAGGTATATGTTATCACATCTGGCAAAGTTAAGTTTCTTACATCTGACAACACTCAATAAGTGTTGTCAACTAACACAAACACGAAAAGAGTTATTATAGCAAATGCATTATAATAACTCGTTAGTTAGTTATAATCCCATCCTCGTCGCCATTTGTTAAGTATGTGAGTAATGAGTCAAGAATATTATTCAGATTGACTTTATTTCACATAAAAATTATAATTTACAATTAAAATATATAGTACTCGAAATATATGCACGCAAATATTATACAAATTAATAATACACGATGTACACGGTATTAACGCTATCGGCCTGAGCAGCCAAAGAATGACGCGCTGTTCATTCAATATATTATATTGAATGCATCCGACTACGCATTCGGGAATCTCCGTCGACACGAAGATATATCATACTTATTAACACAAATACAAGTAAAATATGGCCAACAACTAAAAAATCTGAAGTCAACTTCGTTTCATAGAGCAGCATAAAACTGAACAATATTATAATCGGCAGATTAAAAATTATAATTTCCACTAAACTTTGTTACTTAAACACATGTGACGTTTGTTGTTTTTCAGAATGATATTGGAACAGGACTTATATGCAGAAACAAACTGGTAGGAATACACACCGGACAGAGTAGAAAAGCTCCCAATTTTGATAAGTATGTGATGGTATTCACGTCTGTCCCAGGACAGTCAGAGTGGCTAATAAAACAGATATTCAAAGATCAAGAAATAGATTTTAGCATCATCGAATGAAGATGATTTTGACAATTATATCAATAAAACTATTGAAATTATTTAAGAGAATGTTTTCTTTTAATACACAACTGTATCAGTAAATTGATGTGCGAATGAAAATGTAAATAGGCTGGTTTATTGCCATAAGGAAATATCATACAATTAACTCCAGCTGGTAACTGGTAAGCCTTTTGTAAGTTTGGCACAACGATTTATGGTATAATTTTTTAAAACCAAAAAAAATCAAACAGAAATAGACTTCGGCCTTACATTCTAATGCTAATCCGATCCCAATTTTTCGCTAAGAACCTACCTTTGTAACGAAGAATAATATGAAAGGTAGGTATGTTTTGATCGTAATAGTCGATAATTTGCGTCTACGCAGACGACATGTAGGTAAGTTCTTAGCGGAAATTCGAAAATGAAATCTAGCCATACTGCCCGTTCCCACTTGTCGTGTGTTAGGTTCGACAAAATGTCGGGTGATCTAGTGGCAATATATTTTAAATGGAGATGTTCACACGATAACGACAAGTGTGAACAGCTAGATTTAAAATTTATTGCCACTAGATCACCCGACATTTTGTCGGATCTAACACACGACAAGTGGAAACGGGGTCTTGCTTGCGTAGATCCAAATTATCGACTATCACGACAATTACATACCTATCCACCACATGATTCTCTGTTACAAAGGTAGGATCTTAGCGAAAAATTGGAGATAGAGATCGGATTTGCAGTAGAGAGTAAGGCCAAAGATCATAACAATGAGGTAAGGGAAAAGGTGATTAAGGGAA
The DNA here is from genome assembly GCA_963576475.1 of Molanna angustata. Classification (NCBI taxonomy): domain Eukaryota; kingdom Metazoa; phylum Arthropoda; class Insecta; order Trichoptera; family Molannidae; genus Molanna; species Molanna angustata. The sequence goes on along the minus strand of OY754982.1, from coordinate 485,329 downwards.
GCAAGATTTTTTCCCATAAATATTTTATTTTATTTATTGGTTGATAGAGAGTTACACAGTCTACACAATGTTATAAAACAAACAACGTTGCATTGCTTTATTAGTGGACCAGTAAAAACTCCATGCATTATTCAATAGGATAATCAATATTAATTACAAAAATTTACAAATGATACATAATTAATTTACTAGTACATCATAAAAAAACGCAAAAATAAAACTAAGACAAATGATTAAATCAAAGTAATAGGAAAGAGGAGACAACTGTCATAAATGCATTAATTAAGTCTTGAAACCTTTTCATTTTATGAAAACTTGAATTAAAGAAAAATAAACAGGTATTTGGTAATTTATTTCTAAAGTATATCCTTTTTTATCAATGTGTCCTATTCTGATTCGTCTAAATTTATCCGTCTGAATTTTAGTATATGAGAAATGTCAAAAAGTTGACTGCATTTATACGGGACTCATTATGTCACACCGCGCGGATAAAATCATTTTATCCACGGTCGCTCTTTGGTTTAAGACGTTTTCGTACTCTGAAACGGATCAGAATGGGACATAATAAATAAGAATCACACTTAGCATAGTTGTTTGCAAATAACTTAAGAGTGCAAATTTTGGTTTTCTGCTTGGTTGGTTTATGTATGTGCAAACCTCTCCTGTCCACGACGAAAATTCTCAAGTTTTTTTGCCGGAAACAAACTACATCTATCTGAAACGTTTTAAAATAAAATAAATATTTTCGTACTTGAGTCGTTGATAGTAGATAAGCAATTTGTTAAATAATTTTAAACGTGGATATTTTCTATGAAGCGTTTCTCGAATTCCAGAGACAATCAATGGATATGCAATAAGTGGAAGTAAAAACCCGTGTATTGTCTGTTGGTTGTATCGTCTGGATCCTGGACTATAGTTTTCCTCGTCCCTGTATAGCCACCAGCCACCAGCCTCCACATCTCCCGTCTGCGAGAGATATAGGTATATCAACATTTTCTCTTGAATCAATATCCACGTTTATTACATGCACCATTCATATTTTAATCTGTCTGCGAAAATTGCGGAGGTAAATGCATAAATCATATAACAGAATTGAAAGCGAAAGCTCTGGAAAAATATGGGAATTTTTTGAAGGCTAAAAATGCATTTGACATTGCGTAGTGTAACATATGGGGTAGGTAGACAAAACCAAACGCCATGCACACCTATCATTGCAGACACTTCTTTGTTTTATTCGTTTTCTAATATTTCATTTATATTATGTATTACTAGTTGCATGTAATACATGAGATCCAACTATCGATGGGGATAGTATGTATAGTTGAAGAATATGTACCAAACTATAAAACACTTAGGTAAATACAAATTATTAAATATTTTAAGATATTTTGTTTTCTATACAAAACGTGTAGGTGTGTATGTCAGGATATGATAGTATGGAAGTCCTTTTTCGTATCCATTATATGAAAACAGCTTGATGGTATGTATGTATGTTTGGAGATTAAGTATCAAACTATTAAGAGTCCCGAATATATTGTGTAGTCTATACTGCCATACAAATTATATGAAACGATGTCGTCACTAAATTCAATTATTAAGATAAAAAAGTTTAAGATGTACTTTCTACTAAAATGCACATATTTTTTATCGAAAGTCAAATTATCTACTTGTTTTCGTTGAAATGAGACCTATTAAAGTAAGGACGACACATGCGTGTGTGCCCACACACCAGCCTTGTCTCACCTACAAAGGCAACATTCAGAAATGGTGGTGAGACTAATTACAGAACTATGTGTCATGTTATTTTGCCTGTTGTATTTTTGACTATCCGGCTATAACGGAACACACTGTGATGATAATAGAAAATAGTGGAATCACTATTCGAAGGTGGTGCCTGACAGCCGAAGCTTGAAATAACATACATACATACATACATGCCATCACGCCATATCCTTTACGCGGTAAGCAGAGAGAACCGAGCGTCATACTCCTCTATTTTTGCGCACATTCCTAGCTTCCTTTACATCCATGCATCGTCTCATACATGCTCGCCAATTTTTCAAGCTTCTTATATTTTCTTCTTTCAAAATATCATTCACATGGTCATGCCATCCTTTTCCGGGGCTATTCACTTCATCTCTAACATCCATGTATATTTTTTTGGTCAGTCGTTCATCATTCATTCTTTCAATATGTCCAAACCACCTCAAGGAATTCACTTTCATTTATTTATAATGCAAACGATTTTTTTAAAGGAAACCAAATGATTCACGAATTATTTCTTATAAATAAATATCTTCGAAATGTTCCTACTGAAAGATATTGAAGTAGGTATATTGAATCTCAGATGAATGTATAAAGAAGTATGTATGTAACAGATAAATATGATGTGCTACAAACTTCACGTAACAGCAAATAACATCAAGTGATAAAAATAACCTATTTACAACCTGTTGATAATCCGATGGGCAATATTATATACATACAATATAGGTTGTTCGGAAAGCTGTTGTTTCAGCAAACTACACTATTTTATGATGATTTTAAATTGTAATTAGATCGTCAGTTCTTGATGGAATTCCATTTAAATTAATTAAAAATTTTAATAAATAAAAATTAAAAACGTGTTTAAAATAAATTACTCTATTTATTAAGACTACAACCGACAGCCGGTTTCGTGCTAAGCACTACCACTACATGACTACTTTGTGTTTTGCACGAAATCGGTTGTAAGTTGTAGTCTTAATAAATAGTGGAATTTATTTTAAACACGTTTTTTATTTGTATTAATTAAAATTTCAGTAGTAGATTAATTAGTAGATTAATTAAAAATGTTTTCTACAAATGATGAAAATATGTGTACAGTGTGCTGCCCCCCTAGACGAAGTGTCATTTAGCTCAAGAAAAGATAACTCAATGTATAGAAGTGACAGTTGTCACGTGACTGGCAACTGTCACTTCCATAGGTACTTGTTTCTTTTCTTGGCTAAATGACACGTTGTCTAGGGGGGCTGAGCAGTAAAAAATAAGAAAGAGGTGGCTTGTGGTAGAGGTGATTCCCAATCAATCGTTCTACTTTTACATTTTTATTGATATCAAAAATAAAAAGAAAAGCCTTTCTGAACAACCCATTAGATATGTATATATGTATTATTAGATATAAACTGTGAGATTTCCATGGTAAAGTTATACCAGCATTTAACTTTCCGTATAATACCCATCTTCACAGTACTCACACATATAATAATATTATGTATATACACTCCACTCCACTCCACCTCTACCTTCTGTCCCAAGAGGAACGTTAACTGGTGAATTATGAACTGCTTACTTTTTACTTTGCTCCAACCAACCAACAGTATGGGAAGGTAACAGACGCCACCGCACATTCATATAAAACTGTACCTACATATTCGGATATAAATTAATACCGCGGTACTTATTTCAACACTGGAATTGAAATATATGCAATCTAGACCAGTGTCGTAACCACCAACAGCAGGGTCTAGCAAAGCATGAGGAACCAGCTTGACAAGGGGTCCAAATTAACTAAATACAATACAAAACACAATTAAACTAAACACAATATTAACAACAGGGTCAATCAAAGTATGAGGGCGCAGCTTGACAAGGGATCCAAGTTAACTAAACACAATATTAACTAAACACAATACAAAACACAATAAAACTAAACACAATATTAACAGCAGGGTCAATCATTACTAACAACAGAATAGACAATTGAAAAAAAGTGAAACAAATAATTTATTTCCACAATTTTTGGTTGTGTGTGCATGACTCAAAATGAAATATTGTATTTAGAAGGAAAGATGCATACGTTTTGAATGCGTAGCGTATATATGTACATGTACTTATATAATATGTAAATTTATCTATAAATAAACAACGTAATAGACAATAACATAAAACTAGCTCACCTTAGCACAGGCTATGCCTAGTGAGGGGGCTAGTAACAAAGATACAAACAAAAAGATATGGCTTAAACTATGTAAGCACCAGTGAAGTGGTAAATTGATATTTATTGAAATGAGATATGAAACTTATATTTACATTGTATGTTAACTATGTATGAATAAGCTTATATTTTCTTAAGATATTTTGTATCTCATATATACTGTATATTTTTGGATAGAAAAAAAAAAAAAATCAAAGCATGAGAGCCCAGCTTGACAAGGGGACCAAATTAACTAAACAAAATATTAACTAAACACAATAAAAATAAACACAATAAAACTAAACACAAAATTAATTAATCACAATATTAACAGCAGGGTTAATCAAAGCATGAGGGCCCAGCTTGACAAGGGGACCAAATGAACTAAACACAATATTAACTAAACACAATTAACTAAACACAATAAAACTAAACACAATTAACTAAACACAATAAAACTAAACACAAAATTAATTAAACACAATATTAACAGCAGGGTTAATCAAAGCATGAGGGCCCAGCTTGACCAGGGGACCAAATTAACTAAACACAATATTAATAAATGTGTTATCAATTCAGACTTGAACATTACGTACAAAATTAAGAAAATACTTTAAAATTTAGAAGTGATTTCGTAATTTCAAAATAAAAAAATTAAAAGCGGTAACCTTGGTCTTTTATTGTTTTCTTATGTACTCTTATGAGAATATTTATTATGTGCAAATATGTAGTAGCAGTAGTATGCACCTATATACAATATAGAATGTGCAAATATGTAGTAGCAGTAGTATGCACCTATATACAATATAGAATGTGCAAATATGTAGTAGCAGTAGTATGCACCTATATACAATATAGAATGTGCAAATATGTAGTAGCAGTAGTATGCACCTATATACAATATAGAATGTGCAAATATGTAGTAGCAGTAGTATGCACCTATATACAATATAGAATGTGCAAATATGTAGTAGCAGTAGTATGCACCTATATACAATATAGAATGTGCAAATATGTAGTAGCAGTAGTATGCACCTATATACAATATAGAATGTGCAAATATGTAGTAGCAGTAGTATGCACCTATATACAATATAGAATGTGCAAATATGTAGTAGCAGTAGTATGCACCTATATACAATATAGAATGTGCAAATATGTAGTAGCAGTAGTATGCACCTATATACAATATAGAATGTGCAAATATGTAGTAGCAGTAGTATGCACCTATATACAATATAGAATGTGCAAATATGTAGTAGCAGTAGTATGCACCTATATACAATATAGAATGTGCAAATATGTAGTAGCAGTAGTATGCACCTATATACAATATAGAATGTGCAAATATGTAGTAGCAGTAGTATGCACCTATATACAATATAGAATGTGCAAATATGTAGTAGCAGTAGTATGCACCTATATACAATATAGAATGTGCAAATATGTAGTAGCAGTAGTATGCACCTATATACAATATAGAATGTGCAAATATGTAGTAGCAGTAGTATGCACCTATATACAATATAGAATGTGCAAATATGTAGTAGCAGTAGTATGCACCTATATACAATATAGAATGTGCAAATATGTAGTAGCAGTAGTATGCACCTATATACAATATAGAATGTGCAAATATGTAGTAGCAGTAGTATGCACCTATATACAATATAGAATGTGCAAATATGTAGTAGCAGTAGTATGCACCTATATACAATATAGAATGTGCAAATATGTAGTAGCAGTAGTATGCACCTATATACAATATAGAATGTGCAAATATGTAGTAGCAGTAGTATGCACCTATATACAATATAGAATGTGCAAATATGTAGTAGCAGTAGTATGCACCTATATACAATATAGAATGTGCAAATATGTAGTAGCAGTAGTATGCACCTATATACAATATAGAATGTGCAAATATGTAGTAGCAGTAGTATGCACCTATATACAATATAGAATGTGCAAATATGTAGTAGCAGTAGTCAGAGGCGGCTCGTGATTGAAATTATAGGCGGTGCATATTTACATAAACATAATAATATGTACCTACATTCATCTTTATATTTCTTACGCAATTATTGCTTCTGTGGGTTTTAAACACTGTTAAGTTGGAAGAATTGCCAAATGCCACTTAATTCGCCACTTATACAGGATGCAAGGAAGTATTTATTATTTTTTGACAAATTTATTTGATTACTAGTAGGAAAAAAGTCCAATCTATGCGTATATGGTATATGTTATCATAAAATAGTCGATTGTATTTTTTTTTCTCAAGAAATTTAAATGTACTTATTCAAATATTAATTTAACACACACGTACCCAATAACAAATTGACACTTTCTGGATAGATATTTATCGTCTCATAGAGCTAGACTGAAAACACAATTAAAACTATACCTCATCTGGAAATATAACCCGATCCTTTATATAACTCTATAAGTTGATTGGAATGAATTGCCTAATGGCAATAAGCCTACGAGTGTGTAATAAATTTGCATATATTATGTACAAAGGGATTAATAAAAATTAAATACACAAGCGAGAAATTCAAAATTTTTGTATTACAAATAAATGACTACAGTAAGATTTTATAAGTTAATTTTAATTAAGATTTTCATATCGTTTGGCCAAATACATCACAATAAAAAATATATAAAAACATTTTTTATTTGTATAAAAAATGGATATTTCTTATAAATTAAAGTTTCATTAAATGCTAGGTAGGTACTCACACTGGGTATATCTAGATGCAAATGAAAAAAAAAACTTTCGACACTTTCATTTGTATAAACACTTCGATTACACGATTGTTTTAAATATGGATTTGTTTTTGGACACCATTGATAAAGCAATGAGACAGTCTTCTGTTATAATAAGAATATAATAATGTATTATCCTCAAAAATATTAGAAAAAATGCGTAGAAAATCACCGATGGCACTCCTCAGTTGTCATTGAGATTGTACAAATAATTGTATGATAATTTACTATAAGACTGGATCGTAGGTATTTCAAATAGTTTTTAAATTGTTATCACTCCATCGACGTTGAAAAAATACCACGAGAATAAAGAACACGCAATTCAGTCGATATTATTTCATATCTTTATTCACTGTAGAAAGATGTTTTGTTTAAAAAACAGATAAATCGATGAATGACACTTTGTGTTCTGTGTGGACAACCGGTCAAACAGTCAAACTTGAATGTTGTTGTATTTGTATAACATTATACGTTGTATAACATTATACGTCAGTAAATGTAAAATAATCTTTACTAATCAAATCTAAAAGGTCGTTTTTACGCATGTTTTTGGTAACTCTTATTATGGACAGAATATGTCTTCAATGCGCATGTGCGGGGCAGATCGGGCAGTGCACGACAACTGAATGATTACATCTCTTTCTAACGCATATGTAGACCAATGAGGCATTATAACACCGACGATTTTGAACAAAATATAGAATTTGTATGAGGTCTCACATTTATTTACGGGCATTATTGAAAGTGCACATAATCCTTAATGCGCATGCGCGAAATATATTTCGTACTACAGTATACTCACGGTCACGACTACACCGCGCATTCACCATGTACCTACAGGAAATTTACTACATACATAATATTATTATTGAAATGTATGTTTACAAGTGTTTTGATAAATTTCTAGGGATATTTCTTTTTTATTTTAGTAAGCAGTGCAGTGCACTTATGCACACACTAAGAAACCGCCTGTGGCAGTAGTATGCACCTATATACAATATAGAATGTGCAAATATGTAGTAGCAGTAGTATGCACCTATATACAATATAGAATGTGCAAATATGTAGTAGCAGTAGTATGCACCTATATACAATATAGAATGTGCAAATATGTAGTAGCAGTAGTATGCACCTATATACAATATAGAATGTGCAAATATGTAGTAGCAGTAGTATGCACCTATATACAATATAGAATGTGCAAATATGTAGTAGCAGTAGTATGCACCTATATACAATATAGAATGTGCAAATATGTAGTAGCAGTAGTATGCACCTATATACAATATAGAATGTGCAAATATGTAGTAGCAGTAGTATGCACCTATATACAATATAGAATGTGCAAATATGTAGTAGCAGTAGTATGCACCTATATACAATATAGAATGTGCAAATATGTAGTAGCAGAAGTATGCACCTATATACAATATAGAATGTGCAAATATGTAGTAGCAGTAGTATGCACCTATATACAATATAGAATGTGCAAATATGTAGTAGCAGTAGTATGCACCTATATACAATATAGAATGTGCAAATATGTAGTAGCAGTAGTATGCACCTATATACAATATAGAATGTGCAAATATGTAGTAGCAGTAGTATGCACCTATATACAATATAGAATGTGCAAATATGTAGTAGCAGTAGTATGCACCTATATACAATATAGAATGTGCAAATATGTAGTAGCAGTAGTATGCACCTATATACAATATAGAATGTGCAAATATGTAGTAGCAGTAGTATGCACCTATATACAATATAGAATGTGCAAATATGTAGTAGCAGTAGTATGCACCTATATACAATATAGAATGTGCAAATATGTAGTAGCAGTAGTATGCACCTATATACAATATAGAATGTGCAAATATGTAGTAGCAGTAGTATGCACCTATATACAATATAGAATGTGCAAATATGTAGTAGCAGTAGTATGCACCTATATACAATATAGAATGTGCAAATATGTAGTAGCAGTAGTATGCACCTATATACAATATAGAATGTGCAAATATGTAGTAGCAGTAGTATGCACCTATATACAATATAGAATGTGCAAATATGTAGTAGCAGTAGTATGCACCTATATACAATATAGAATGTGCAAATATGTAGTAGCAGTAGTATGCACCTATATACAATATAGAATGTGCAAATATGTAGTAGCAGTAGTATGCACCTATATACAATATAGAATGTGCAAATATGTAGTAGCAGTAGTATGCACCTATATACAATATAGAATGTGCAAATATGTAGTAGCAGTAGTATGCACCTATATACAATATAGAATGTGCAAATATGTAGTAGCAGTAGTATGCACCTATATACAATATAGAATGTGCAAATATGTAGTAGCAGTAGTATGCACCTATATACAATATAGAATGTGCAAATATGTAGTAGCAGTAGTATGCACCTATATACAATATAGAATGTGCAAATATGTAGTAGCAGTAGTATGCACCTATATACAATATAGAATGTGCAAATATGTAGTAGCAGTAGTATGCACCTATATACAATATAGAATGTGCAAATATGTAGTAGCAGTAGTATGCACCTATATACAATATAGAATGTGCAAATATGTAGTAGCAGTAGTATGCACCTATATACAATATAGAATGTGCAAATATGTAGTAGCAGTAGTATGCACCTATATACAATATAGAATGTGCAAATATGTAGTAGCAGTAGTATGCACCTATATACAATATAGAATGTGCAAATATGTAGTAGCAGTAGTATGCACCTATATACAATATAGAATGTGCAAATATGTAGTAGCAGTAGTATGCACCTATATACAATATAGAATGTGCAAATATGTAGTAGCAGTAGTATGCACCTATATACAATATAGAATGTGCAAATATGTAGTAGCAGTAGTATGCACCTATATACAATATAGAATGTGCAAATATGTAGTAGCAGTAGTATGCACCTATATACAATATAGAATGTGCAAATATGTAGTAGCAGTAGTATGCACCTATATACAATATAGAATGTGCAAATATGTAGTAGCAGTAGTATGCACCTATATACAATATAGAATGTGCAAATTATTCTCATGCTAAAAAAAACTATTAGAGGCTTTTACGTAGTTTTTGCACGAGGGCCCAAAATGTTGAGCTACGCCACTGATCAAGACAGTAGAGGATAATAATGGCAAATTGATTCCAGAAATGTCTGAAACCCGAAGAACAATATACACTAGTTTTATTTATTTTATTTCATTTTATAGTTTTCGGGAAATAACAGTTAATATGTCAAATATAAATTTAACACGCACCCGATAAAAAGTTGCTACATTATGGGACTTAACGATATTAATCATCTCACAGATTCATACAGAATTTAAAACTGTGTCTCCACCGGGATTCGAACCAGGGACCGTTGGATCAGCAGTCGGATACCTAACCAAACCAACGGGTACCAACTGAGCCACACTTGTCGACAGTTCAATTTGTTATAGACGAGAATGGGCTATTTTAAACAGTTATAGTTGCTTTCTCGAGACGGATAATAACTGAGGAACCTGAACCTGAGAAAGAAGCAGTCACTACGAAACCGGTTCAAAGCCTTAATCTTGCCTTAAACCGGAAAAAGCATACCATGTAAGCATATGCCGGTTGATTGAGTAGTTGCCTTAAGCAGCAGACACCTTCATGACCTTCACTTACCTCTTTGTCCTTCCTACCCCTTCATTTCCTTGTTTTTATATGTTCAGAGAAATAAATTCTCTTGAGCATTGGCACCTTCGGTAGACTTATTAAGACTGATATGTTTCTGTGAGCCAATAAATAAGCTATAGCGCCCATGGAGTGATCTTGTATCACTAAACGGCGCTTCATAAATTATTTTTATTGTTATTATTATTATTTGATTTGACTATATGAAGTGGCCTGTACTAGGTACGTATCTAGTAAAACCACGGCATTCACAAGTTGCCACCCTATATCACGAGGTAAACTTCAATCCCCACATCTAATCGGATTATTTGCTTAACCTGTGCTAAGTCCATTCCCACCTATTCTACACCATACCTTACTTTCTACATGTTTTGCTACATCCTTGCACTATTCTCTATACTCCTTCCTGTGTGCTGTTTCAGATTATCCTGTTATTGAATTAGAATAATTGTTAGAGAACACTATTCGTACGGAATGTTATTCACGATTGGATTAAATTTCTGGATAAGGGAATATTAAATTCACGATGCATACATACCAGAGGTGTCTCTTCTAACTAATATATCAGTTTACTTAGTGGCAGTAGGTACCAGTAGTTAAGTAGCAGTTCATGCATCTTTAGTACAGTGATTATTAACTTCTTATAGTTTACGGCTTAGTAACCTTTTACACATACATAATAAAACATGATAAATACAAACCAAATCAAAAATATATCAAATCATATAAAAAATAATCAAACACAATAAATACACATACATGATCATACCAAAACTTATCCATTCCAACTATCTCCTACATCATAATATTGTATACATTTCTTCATTATTGATTTATACTCTCCTTATGTTCTTTACTTAATACTTACATAATTTTATTGTTCTTACCATAAACTATGCATACGCTATTTGTTTTCCAAACATCAATAAAATTAAATAAAATACAAAAAAACCATGAAGAAAAAATAAATAAATAATGAAAATCAAAAAATTAATACATATATAAAAGTTATTTTACAAAAACTAATAATACAAAATAAAAATAAAAGAAACAAAATAATATTTGAAAATTATTGGATGATTAAAATTAATTGGTGAGAGACTGATTTGTGTATCTCCACACACATTCATTTTTTAACATAATGCACACCTGCACAAACACTTCACTGGTTACCCCACATTGTGGAATATGCCGTGATGGGATGAATAATAATAATAATAATAAATAGGCATATAGAAAATCCAAATCACAAAAAGAAACAATAGAACACATAACAGGTGGCTGCCCAATTCTAGCATCATTAGACACGATAACATCTGCAAACACAATATATTTTTGGAACTAGCCCACTAACACAAACTCATCGAAACACACCACATATGATATCAATACACACCGCCAGCAATAACAGAAAACGACAACTACAAATTAAACTGGAATAGAGACATAATTACCAACAGAATAAACTTGCACAACCGCCCAGACATTACTCTTAATTGACAAAATACATAAACACATATCTAATAGAAATATCAATACCAAACACAATTGACTGACAAATACATACCGTTAGCAGAACAAATAAAATCACAATGGAAACAAGAAAAAGTAACAATTGTCCTGATAGTATTATCATCTACAGGCACCATACCAAAAACACTCCAAAAAATATAGACATACTAAAGTTACCCCCATATGTTATCAGCAACATACAAAAACTACAATAATCAACACAAATACAATAGTCATGAAATGCAATAAGCAACTTGAGAACTCCTCCGTTGTTACTCCGCGGTTACTTCGCGAAGAGACTGAATAATAATAAATAAATATAAAATAATGTAATGAATGTATTGGTGTAATTAAATATTTCTGTAAGATGCAATTGGCGCTATAAAAACTTCATTTCATTTAATCATATTAATAGCTGTAGTATTTCGAAATTAAGGAGATATAAAGTAAAAGTAATTGCAAATGGTACACAGAAAAAACAGTTTTCTTCAGTCAAGAATATTTTTTCATATATAACGAAAATAATATTCTCTCAAATTAAGATTTTTTGTTTTATCTCAAAACAATATTTTCTTAATTCAAACAAATTTATTTGAATTAAGAAAATACTGTTTTGAGACAAAACAAAAAAATCTTAATTTGAGAGAATATTTTTTTCGTTATATATGAAAAAATATTCTTGACTGAAGAAATTTTTTGAAATTTTTTTTCCGTGTAGATATTATGTAAATTATATTCAGCATACATAGATGCATTGGTGTTACATAGAGTTCTATTGCACGTAGGAAATTTCAAGATAGGTACGTACCATTACAAATATTAAGTTGAAGGTGTGGAGAGATGTGGAGAAGTTTGCCTATGATAAAGAAGTGGTTGCACTTGATTGATGACACATGTTTACTGCTGGTAGGTACATATATGAGAGGGTGGATCTTATGGAGATACGAACGTTCAACAACACAATGGAAACTGAAAAAAGATCAAGTGTGACCTAAATACATCTCGAAGAACATGTCGCTATAGAATTTATGTCATATGTTGTTGAAGAATATACAAAAACTGTACATGCTTCAAAATTACTTTGAATTTTCGTTCATTCGATTGAATTTTCATTTGATTTATGTACAGTCAAAAATAAATCTTACACGATCAATATATTATGGGATAACTCAATCAGTTATTACACATGACCAAAAAAGCTTTAATTAAGGTCATAATAAAAAAAGCATTCACATATCCGACAGTTCAATTGTTTAATGATTTTTCAGTTTTCAACATAACACAAAAATATATAAAGTATTTCTATAAATGTTTATAAAGACAAAATTAATCATGTTGCACCGCAACACACAGCTGCACCGACTCATGACTCCATAGACAAAGACGACATTCGGACATTAGAGACATTACCACTACATACTTAGCTTCAAAAGAATTTAATACGATTAAAAAAAAATAAAGGACACACGGCAGATGAAACATTTGAAACTTAAGTAAACAATAGATAGATAGATTAAAAAGGGAAAAATTTTATATAGTTATACATTTTTTTATATTTTTGTACATTTGATTTTTCTCTCTCTGATTCAGTGTGGCTAAGTATGTAGGTAGTTATTCACACCATTCATTTTTATATTATACAGTAATATCATAAGTATTTTTTATTTATTTATTCTTTGGTTTTTAATGTATGTACTTTCGTGTTTACCCTCTGCTACCGTTGACTTGTCTAGATTTTATGAATGTTTATAAATTGTATTTCTTTGGTTAAGTTATTTGTTAAGTCATGTAATATTTTGTTTTGTAAAGGGCTTTGAGTCGTGAATCAATAAATAAATAAATAAATAATATACTGCGGAAACATGATCAAGTAACAATAGTTTTATTTTATTTTATAATAGATAAGGAATAAGAGGTCGGGGGCGCCCAAGAAAAGGATGGAACGACCATGTAAACGAAATTCTGAAAGATGGAAATGTATATGCAGCGTGAACAACAGACGAACATGTATAAGACGATGTATGAATGTTGATGAGGCGATGAATGTGTGTCAAGATAGAAAAATGTGGCGTTCGGTTCTCTCTGCCTATCCCGTGAGGGACATGGCGTGATGGTATGTATGTATAGATATACCTAATATTTAAGAAAAAAATGGAAAATTTAAAAAGGTTTTTTTCTTTGATATATATGTAATGCAAGTAATTATCTGCCTCCTCAGAACAGGCTCAGCCTAGTGAAGTGGTTTATATCAATAATATTTTTATTTTATTTGTATTTTTTCTTATAGATATTGTTTTTATAACGTATTTTGGTTTTCAATAATAAAGAAAGTCTAAAACATTTTTAATGTTGCATATATATACGTTGAGTTCCTGGTTCTCCTATAATATTCCATCTTCGTATCTATTGAGATGTTAAAAAAATTGACATCAAATGTTGTGTCTGAGAAATCTAAACTTGTTTAATAAATCGTCTTTTCTAACTTTAATTATGGAAATTTAGACAAGCATATTCGGGTTTGTTAGTCCACGGAATCTTCCACGAATTGGCGAAATTCTCCTATTTTTTTGTAATTTCCCGCCCCTCACACCCATGCACGAAATTTAGAGTGAAGATTTGGCAAATAATTCGAATGAGAGTCGGAAATTTATTCACTGGCATCTGGTTTTGACGATAGACGATATAAAATATAAAAATAGTGCTCGCACTCTCTCAGAATATTACATATAATATTCCACTGGTATGTTTTTTTGTCAGATTTACACAGCAATATCATTTTAAATGGATGACTGCGAAGACATGACCTAAATTATTGTTTTACATTTTGTAGATTTACCGTTTTTTAGAAAATATTCCACAGAAAACGGTTGAGACTGACATAAACATACACGGACATAATATATTATAATATATGAAAAAAACAAGGATGTGAAAACATGTTAAAATTCAGAATTTTATATTCTTTTATATGTTCAGGTTCAGGGTTAGGAAAAATCTATAGTTAATAATATCAAAATAATTATGTAGTTTAAAAACTGTCAAAATGGTAAAGTAAAATAATAAATTTTGTTATCAAATATCGTATTTTTATCTTTGTGGTACATTTTAACAAAAAAATAACTAAATTTTTTATCTTTGTTTACACCACGTGAGAATTAAATTTGCGACCGGTTTCGGACCGGTTTGTTTAGTTGAAATTCTGCCTGAGGAGGGAACGGTTAGTTATTTAAATTTGGTTAATTTTGATAAATTTTAAGCTAGATTATTTGATGTTTATTTACGTCATAAAAAGTAGCACAAAATGGAGTATTTTTTAGATGAAAGTGAAAATTATTAACTTTAGGAGATCAAGGAAATCCCCAATTTTTATTATACAAGGTAAATAAGTAAGTATGTCATTTCGGAAAATAATCTAAATTGTGGTTTTTTTCGTAGTTTCGTGTAGTTAAAAGAAAAAGTGTTGTCAGTCTGCTAAATTTCTAGTTCAGAAGACAATAAAATATCAATTGATATACTTATATCCACAAAAATATCAGATGATTTATATATATACACATTCTGTCACTATTGTACAATATTCTCTCTAATCCGAACCTGCCACAGTACCTTATTTATCCAATCAATCATGGACGTTCACTCCGATCTGCTGAACGTACAACACTACCTAGCTCTATCCATAACACAGAATTTCTCAGCTCGTACGAAGTACGATCAGCAAGACCCTAAGTCCGGATATTATGTCGTATAACACACTTTGCTGTGGCTGAACCAGCCTCGTGGAAAAAACTACCACCTAAACTAAGGCGAATCGACAACTTAGCACTATTCAGGAAACACCAGAAAACTCACTTCTTCCGCGATTCTTACAAAAACCTGTAATATACGAGTATATTGACGACCGCCGTGGCACAGTTGGTAATCCTTTCAGTTTCTGTGTGGGCGACCTGGGTTCGATTCCCAGCAGAGGAGAAATTTATTTAAATTCATTTCTCACGCAAATATTGTGTCTCTGGGCTGGAAACACTGGTCAGTTGGAAGAAATTGTTATAGGGCAATAAACTCGCCACTTGCGCAGGGTGCAAGGAAGTATTAATTATATATTCAAAGCGCGCTCTTGAGGTGAGGTCATCACAAAAGCGCTATAAAAATCATTCAAATTTATTAATTAGTACTTTGTATTTTTTCGAAAAAAACTAAAGAAGGAATATTTATCTCTAAACACCTGATCCAGATTTCTTCTCCTTGTCCTTTCCGGATACTTTTATTTTGGTATGATTTGTTCATTTTTGTTTTTAATTATCTTTATCATAGTGTATTGTATCTTTTTTTGTTTCTCGCTTTCATTCTTTTGTTGATGTATATACATATATAATTTTTGTCATACTTTGTAATCTGGTATACATATACATATATTGTCCGGTCAAACGTCGGAATGAAAACCCTGCTTTACTCTTGGTAAGTACATAGATTTATGACGTAGATTACCACCACGATATTTGTTACCATGAAACGGGACTTGCCCAGCTGGTCAAGTTCCTTTGACGTTGACGATCTCTTGAGAGAATTGTCTAGGCCTTGAGCAGTGCAAAAGCTCCCCCACATTTCTCATATCATTTCATTTCATTTTTCACTTACGTTTAGGAGCCAGAAGCGCCGATTTCTTCCAACGAGGTTCATACATTCACATAATGCAATACATCTGTAATGCAATGCATAATAGAAAAAAATACAATGATAAGTCTTTTTTTAGAATGAAAATCGACTGCAACAGTTTTCCTTCAGAGGCACAAGTCAAAGAGTAAGAAAAAGTATTTGTGTCCGTCGTCAGGTAAAGTAGAGTAGAGGAGTGCAGAACGTGCGATGTCTGTTAATAAAAACAAAAGATAAACGCGGGACATAAATGGCAAATCGTGCGGAATGTGCGGAGTGAGGTGCGTGTGCTTGTGAGTGAGTGTTGGACGGAGCGTGTGAGAGTGTAAATAAATGTTTATTGGGTGCTTGTGAGAGAGTTTAAGAGTGTCGCTGGCTACGGCGGGAGAGATGACTTTACGGGTAAAATTATTTATTATCGCCGCGTAAAATTTTCACTCGCCGCCATTACCCCGGATTACCTGCTCATGGGAGATTATGTAACGCCAGGTGGGAAGCTCTTCGGCAATCATCGGCTGTGTCCGAACGATGCCGAACGGTGAAGGACGTATCTCGAGGGAGCAGTGGGTTAGATGAATAAAAAGTAGTTCAGTACGTTCCACAGATGTTTCCCGCACAAATGTTCAAACATTGAACAATCGTAAAGATATAATGTACAAAGTATCTATTTATAAAATACGCAAAGATATAATGTGTAAAATATCTATATATAAACAGAATAGAAAGACTACAAAAAAAGTACCTTAGAACGATCAAACTTGACTACAAATCACACCATCATTTTCTAAACTACACAGATTCAAGAAAATTTCATGGCTTTTCTCGAGAACCAAAGAACCCAGAATAACTTATCACTTCTAAACAAAATGGGTACCTAATAACTGTTTTGATGCTTCCCAAATAATAAGTAACATACAATTTCATGTGCCAGGTAGGACACACAGACACTCAAAATTATATCATATACCATACTGTAGTACCAATAATAATAGAATTAATTCATGATTTTCGCGCTTTTGTGCACGATTTTTTCTCCTTAATTTTTTTCTCAAATGACATTCTGCTACAAAAGTTAAAAAACATTGAAACTGCAATAAAATTTCACTGAAAAACTGTACAGGTATGGGTTCGACTCATTATTTATTCTCATTTTGATTGATAAAACATGTTCCCTTGTCATCAAGTGGAAGATAGAAGGGTTAAGAAGAAAATTTATTTATGGTGTGAAGAATATAGAGAAGCTATTTTTGAGTATACCTGAGAAGCTTCTCCCGTGTAATCATAAACTTCGAAAGAACCTGTCACAATACAATAAAGCAGTGTTTCTCGAACAAAGATTAAAGTAATAGTAGGTATAGTTAAAATACTTTGATTTCATAAAATTCTTCAAAACTTTTGGTTGTTTCATTGAAACCTAATACCATTGAACGACGAATTTTTGAACAATTTTATGAAATAAAAGTATTTTAACTATACTATTACTGATACTTTTGTTGAAACAACCCAGCCTACGGATTCATACATACATACATACATACTTACTATTGTCCCTGAGCATATGCAACGAGAACCGTACACCAAACAATTTGGTACTACCAACCTTCTGAGAGTCTTTTGCAGAAGCAATAAGTCGCTCTAAAATTACATAATTTAAAAAATAAAGATTAGGAAAAATTTCAAAAAAATAAATATATATTTTTTGTTGCAATAAAATATTTGGAAAAGGGGTATTTTATTGTGAAAAGAGGGGCATTCATAACCAATGTTGGTAGTTTATGACCGCAGGACGCAGAAATAGCTAAGGTACGATTTAAGGTAAGACGTACTCTGACAGGAGACGTCGGAGAAGAATTGGCGATAAAAGGTTAGTCCGGGGACCGATTTGGTATTCAGGGTCCGTGGCGGGAAGGGCCGAAAGGTCTCCAGGGGATTCCGAGACCCGTACAACTTTTACCGACGGTCGGGATGTCGGTCAGCAGCACAAAACCAAACACACGCGGAAAAACTAGTTGAAAACAATCGACTTGTTCGATTTGTGGATCGGAATTGGTGTTTCGTTGAAATACAATAATTTCATAAGGACCATTTTTCTTTGCTCCGTAAAAAGCCGGGCGATCAGCATTTGAGTAACAGCTGGCTCGTTTCTTAGTCCCGTGTGGTTATTTCAATTTTCAAACACTTTGATTTGAATCTTTCCGAATTTATTATATCTACGTCGAAACATTCTCCTTTTGTACTTCAAATTAGGTTAAACTATTTGCAAATGTCAGTCGCATATTTAATATGCACCTAACTTTGATTAATGATCATCACCTACGAGTCTCAACGATTGATGATCGGCAATTTAAAGTCTAAGCTAAAAAAAGTCTCAATCAATGATTGTCATCTTCGATTCTTGACTATTGGTTGTCGTCTAAATTTAGAATTAAGTAGAAATGAATGTTAAGATGAAAGCTTAACTATTGATGATTGTCTCACTATTCATGAACGTCAACTACGAGTCAAAATAATAATTGTCATCTTCGAATCTCAACTAATAATCAATTTCGTATAGAAAGCATCAATGATCGTCAAATACGACTAAGCTTAGTTGAATTAGATGTTTAAAAAGAACTTTGGTTATTATTATAATTTGACGCATTACCTCAAATAAAAGGAATTGTTTTGTGGGAATTTCTGAGAACCTACACATTTATTTCTGTGATCATATGGTCTCTTTTTCTTTAATCTTAATGCAGATCGCCTGTCGTCAACCTGCCTACAATGCATCCTTCAGTAATTTGGACATATTTCCAGAAGGGCCCCCAATAACCGTGAGAAGCTCATTGAAATGGGAGGATATTGAAGATCCAGAGGTCGTTCATCGACCCTACACGGAGGCGGATCATTCGGCAGGTGATTGAGTTTGGCCGCAATCCTCGGTAATGAAGTTTAGGAGAAAGAAGAAGATGCTATATTTTGTATCAAATTGTCATACCTCTTAAATATAAAAGGTGCGAGAGTCAAAATTGAACAACGGAAAAGCTTGCATTATCACATTTAGAATAAGATACTTAATCTTAAGATACGGTAAATGCATAAAAAATAAAATACGAGAATATAAGAAGTAGTTTAAGAGATGGGATGGCAAAATACGATTGTGCGACGTTTGATTCTCGATAGGAACTAATTGACGGTATGTATTATAAATTTCAACTTTCTCATACCCATTTAACGATGATATTCCATGATCCCATTTCATATAATAATATTCACCTTATGAAGAATTAAAGAAGCAACGGATTCTTCGTTTTTGTTAAAGAAGCAACCGATTCTTCATATAGACCGATGGCAACTGTAATAAAATTGCCGCAAAAATAACTCCGAATTTTTAAAAATGTCTATGTTATTGATCAAATATCAATTATTTCATTTCGTTGCGAATCGAACCCGGGACCTTTGGATCAGCAGTCAGATACCTAACCAACTGAGCCACGAAGGCGGACAATGTTTTTTCTTCCTAAAAGCAATGTTTGTATGAAACTGTTTCAATATTCAACAAAGATCGAGTATATATAGAATGTAGATACATATATGTATAGATCGTTGAATTTCCACATTTTGTGATAAATGACCCCTAAAATGAGTTTTGCTTTTTCCATGAATTTCGTCCCATATTTAAGGTTTACTTTGCCGAAGTGGTTTTTCAATGTTGGCGTTGCGGAGGAAGAAATGTGTATTTGGTACAAAGTAAAGAAGGAAAGTGGTCTGAGAGAGATCTCCTAGAAAGCTATAAACTTTTCCTGGACAAACTTGGAATACTCTGTCATTTCAACCCTTTAATGCCGATAAAATATACGAGGGTTCGATTTTACTCACAAATAGTGAAGCCAACCCATAAATAGGGTAACTGTGGAAATGTGAGATGATTGGTATTGTGTTCACTCAAATACATATATCAGAAGGGTTTCCAATAATCATTTGTAAATTACACCAATTTCATATACGAACAAAAAAGATTTCCACAGACTTTTTCACAATTTTGAATGAAACATCAACTACAAAGATGCAAATAGGCAAAATTAAAAATAAAATACAAAGATTAAACGCACTGATAAACGTCGATCACATTTCAATTGTTATGAGTTTAATGAACTATTGGCGTCACTACTATATCCCATTGCGAAACTTTCTCGAATCATGCTATTTATCGAGTCCCTGAATAGATATTACTTTTGGAAATTGTATACAAATGATGAAAAATGAAATCCAGATGACTCTCTAAAAGGACCTAATATGATATTTCATTAAAAAAATAATACTTTTTACTCTAAGCATCAACTTTTTTACACTGTGAAAAAATATATCACTGATGTCACCTCGAGAAAGCACCATGAACATTTGTTGTCAATTCGTCTGTCTCATCTTTTCCTTCGCCTTATCCCTATTATTTCCAGGTTGCCTTCTCTAGTGTTTCACTCTGCATCACACGCCGCGTCTTCATGTCGTAGTGAACCGTGGACATCCATGTTGCTGGCGGTAGTCCTGGGCGTCGCTTCTCGGTTTCTATTAACAATGTGGGAGTCATCTCTTCTGCATATACGCCCAAAACACCGCAATAAAAAAACCACCTCAACTTTTCGGCTAGGGTGGCCACCTTAAAGCTGCCTCGGATGTATTCGTTTCTGACTTTGTCCAACATCGTCACACGGCCGACCCACCTCAAAATTTTCATTTCGATGACGTGGAGTTTCTGCTCTTCCTGTTTTCTAGAACCCCAACATTTTAAACCAAAGAGCAAGAACGTCTGTCTGTTTAAAATATTCACGTTTATCCTTTGTCCTATCATCATCACCCGTGGCTCTACAACACGGGTCGAGTCTCGGCTTCTCGTAGAATTCGCATCCATGAATTACGGTATAACGCAGCGCCACACCAGTTCTCAACACCTATGCTATGAGCATCCTTCGCATCTCCATCCATCCACCGAAGCTTTGGCCTTCCAGCTTGCCCTTTCAAAGCAAATAAATCTCTGGGGAACAAACCAAACATTAAAATTTGACGAAATCCAGTTCTTAAATAACAATGCCGTCTAAATTGGCAAAATAAAAACATTCGAGGTAAATTCCATTGTAAATTGTGCAAAAAAAAATGTTAAAGATCAAGTAAAAATCACAGATCAATCGCAAAAAAGGTAAATGGGTTAAAAGTTTACTAGGAAAGGTATACCAACACAACATCAAGATTCGTGACAAAGCAAAGCAAAATAATAATAATAATATTACAAAAACACAACCGAATAAAGTTGGAGTGATCAAGAAAGTTTCGCATGAACTATCGCATAATTTACTACCCAACTTTTGAATAGCCTCCGTTTGGCAAACGGATAATTATTCCTTTCGGACGGACTTACTTAGCAATAAACCTTTTTAATAAAATTGAAAATGTTAATCTCACTTGGTGCAAATTCCAAAAAGTGTTCAAAACTGAAACATTTGATTACTTTATCTACTCGACAAAATTTGGCAGAGAAGTTCGATAAATCACATTTTCTTATGGATCGTGGACCACACAAGTTTTTTTTATTGCTTCTTCTTCTTCTTTTTCATTGAGTATGAGGTCATTTGACCAGTTTGTATCCTGAGGAGGTCCTAAGGAGGAGGTCCAGCTGTCTTTCCAACTTCTTCGAATTTTTCATTGCGAATAATAAAAATATAATAAAATTCTTTGGTAGGCAATTAATTCTAGTAACAAGTAAAGAGAACATAATTAGTCAGTTCGCTGTGACGGTCTATGTATTGAGAGCCAGTTCGCTTATTACAAGGCTCTAGTGTCGATCCATGTGTTTGATGGATCATGTGCCGGCCTATATATCGAAGGTCAGGTCTCTGTGCTGGCCTATGTATTGAGAGCCAGTTTACTTATTACACGAGTTAAGTGTAGATCCGGGTTTTTGATGGTTGATGTGCTAGCCTATAATATCGAAGGCCAGGTCGCAGTGCCGGCCTGTGTATTGAAAGTAAGTTCGCTTATTACACGGGTTTTTGCTGGCTCATGTGTCGGCCATTATTACACGGGTTTTTGTTGGCTGATGTGTTGGCCTATATATCGAATGCCAGGTAGCAGTGCCGGCCTGTGTATTGAAAGTTAGTTCGCTTATTACACGGGTTTTTGCTGGCTCATGTGCCGGCCTATATATCGAAGGCCAGGTCGCTCATATGCCGGCCAATATATCTCTGGCCAGGTCGCTGTGCCGGCTTGTGTATTGAGAGCCAGTTCGCTTATTACACGGGTTTACTGTAGATCCGTGTGTTTGATGGTTCATGTGCGGGTCTCATAATAAAATATTACCATTTTCGTTCCGGCGACAAATTCCGGTGATATTATGTGTCCCTCTCTCTCTCTCTCGGCCGGGATATCACCGCTGGATAGAGGGAGAAGGATGTAGGGAGAAAGCAAGGAAAGCAGACGTCGTAAAGAGGGAAATTGTAATAACCGCGATCGTAGGAAGCATAGCCGAGATTAGCACAAGGCATACA
Source organism: Molanna angustata (assembly GCA_963576475.1). Taxonomy (NCBI): domain Eukaryota; kingdom Metazoa; phylum Arthropoda; class Insecta; order Trichoptera; family Molannidae; genus Molanna; species Molanna angustata. The sequence continues at coordinate 462,221 of OY754982.1, read as the reverse complement.
AACTTCGGTATGACCTACCTACCAAGTATGGAATTATGAATTTGGACTATTATTCAGGGGGCATCTTGTCGACCAAAGCCACGTATACAGATAATAAGCATTAAACAAAATTTTGTACGGTTAGGTATAATATTCACAGATTTAAAAAAAAATAATAAACACTTCCTTGCACCCTGCGCTAGTGATGAGTTTATTGCCATATGACAATTTCTTACAACTAAGCAGTGTTTCCAGCCCAGAGAAGCAATATTTGCGTGAGAAATAAATTCAAATCAATTTCTCTTCTGCTGGGGATCAAACCCAGGAAGCTTACACATACAAATAGACAGTTTTATGTCAATTCTGTATATATTGGTTAAAACTACATATGTAGGTATCTACACAAAAATCTATAAGGTAGCTTTGAAATCTTATTTAATTTTAGATCAATTTCGTTCCTATTGGGAATCGACTTACAAAAATAGGCATTGAACTATGTACTTGTATACCTACCAACTCTTTATTTTGCCCTTTCCCGTTATTTCCACGTTTCTTAATCTGCAAAAAAATTGTTTCATGATCAAGTTTGTTTGTTGCCTTTTTTACTATTATATAACAATTTAAGTTAAAAATAAAATGCTGTGAGGCCCCGGATTATAATAGTGCTTCCACTAATTTCTATTCTTAGGAGCCGAGTTATCGCAATATACAAGAGGTAACATTAATATCATCTCACACAGTTCAGCTATGAGGTTCACCATTATTTTTTAATGTAGTGCCTTTTTAAGTGAAGCGAGAGTGCACGCATGTTTAATGCTTCCATTTATGAGGAAAATCACACCCCTACACCTGTCGTTGGTTACGCCACATTGTGGGATATGTCATGATGGTATGAATGTAGTTGATGATGAAATGTAATCACATAAAACTGTTTCCAATTTAATATGAAAATAAAATAATATTGAGAATAGGAACATTTCATGTCTCGTTATTATTTTAATAGTCATTATTTTTCTCATCTCAGTTAATATGACATGTAATCAAAAAAACATAAAATCAGAAGATATATCGTCTCCATTCCCATGTATCCAAGTTGTAGCTGGTGGTAGGTTCTGTTATAGTACTGTACCTACTGGTGATACCGCCTGCAGGAAGATCAATATGTTTGATTTTCTTTTATGTCAATCTCAGTTACGGCAAAGAAATTGCTTTCCAAACAGCTTTGATATGGGTTTAAAATACAAATAAAACAATGTTTTGCTGGAAACTACGAAAGCAATATTTTGATTGAATTTATATTCATTTGGTAATTGTTCTTTTGTGGTTAGATATAATCACTGTTATAGGTAGGATATTTTACTATAGGTGATGGGATGGTTAAATGTTTTAATTCTAAAAAAATATGTTATCAAAGTGCGTTATTTATAGTATGTATAATAGAAGGCAATTCCTGCCGTTAATTTAACAAATAAATAAATAAAATTTACCATATTAGACTGACAAATTATTTATTTATTAAGATAATAAACAGGACACAATGTTAGAAGTAAAGCATATATGATTATATAAAAAGCATGATTAGTTTATGGCTTCCCTAAATATATATTTTCCATAAGATATCATGATATAAGATTACATTAATTGGTATCATGATAATATAGTAAAAGATTACAAACGCAGCTGCGAGGTTGATATATTGAGGAGCTGACAAAAGATGTCACACAACACTTTTTTAACGAACTCGAAGCACACTGCTTCAATTGTTCAACGAGTAGAAGTAAGGTATGCTTGATGGTGTTTGAATTAGGTTCCACACAATATTCGAAAACAGTTTTAAAAAAAGAGTATGCTATCAGGAAAACCCTTCACATTGAAATCATCTGAATCACAATGTATATACTCTATAGAGAAATAAACAGCGAAAAAAAACATCTTGCTATAATCACCACCATTATACAACTATGTACAACAGAATCCTAACGCGGTGAAGGGATAGGCTCCAAGGTTCTCTTTGGATGTTAATTACCTAGTACTCTTAAAAGTTACGTCTCCATTTATTATTTGCCTATACCGATATTTTGCTGAAGTTTTCGTTATATATATTTTTTAATAATACCTGTTATTTCCGATTTATTATCCATACACTTATAAATGTTGTGACAAGGCTGGATTACTGTAATGCTATTTAAGCTGGTTTGACCAAGTATCAATCAAAGGAGCTGCGAGTTTGATATATGGAACTGACAAAAGATGTCACATAACACCACTTCTTAACGAGCTACATTGGTTGAAATATCCAGAACGTGTATTATAAGATATGCCCGATGGTGTTTAGAGCCATAAATAAATTGGCTACACACTACATTGAAGAACTGGGCCCAAAGAATGTTCTATTGAGAAAACAGCTTACATTGAGATCATCTGGATCACAGAGTACCAACTTTTTAAAAAAATTGGAAAGAGTTAATAAGGCAAATTACTATGATCGCAGTTTCAGTGTGAAAGAGCCTTTAAAGTGGAATAAATTCCCCCCTGACATACATACGTAGGGTTCAGAGCATTGACACTTTCGATAGACTTCCTAAGGCTGCCTTCTTTTGTAGAGCCAGCAAATAAGGTATAGCGCCCTTGGAGTGATCGTGTATTACTAAACGGCGCTATATAAATAATTATTATTATAACTAAAAACTAATGAAGCTTAGAAACATATTTCTTTAATAATAAGTATTTTATAAATCTAAACACTGGTCCGATACGTTATACGCAATTTTCTTCCTTTTATGTATTGTAAAATCATATTTTACGTAATTCTAAAAACGTTTGATTCAAATATGTACACTAACTCGGGCGCACACTATTGTAATCGTTAAAGACGTTCATTCTCATAAAATACTTTCATAGCTTTCATTTATATTACTTCAAAATTCCACCCTAGTTTATACCAATACGAAATCTGCAAAAAAAATCGAGTTTAATATTTCAAATTAAGTAACAAATATAACCAAAGAGATCTGTAATGCGTTTTTTTTAAATATTTTTTACATTAGATATAATATTTCAAGATGATTTTTTAATATCTTTTACGACTAGTAGAGTGGTAATGAATTAATTAAAAGGTCAAACGATAAACAACTAGGAGTTAGTACTAAAGTGTATCGAATTTACCATCCACTTAAAATGATATCTTCATTATTTATGTATGATGTCATACATACTGCGGTATAGATGAAGGATAGTTGAGAACATTTTTCATAACCAACACAAGTTTTTTTCCGAAGACAAGAAGAAGGGTGCTAGAGACGGAAGCCTTTTTAAGATAGAATCGAGTACTCTGATCTATCTATACAAGAACTATGAGTATCTATGTATTTTTCAAATATTGAGGCCGTATTGGTAAAACGTACTCGGAACTACATTATCGGCCTTAGTAGGTCATTTCACTGTGTTTTTTTGTAAAAATAGTGAACAAGTGTTGTATTTTCTAATCTAGTTTCCACTTTTTCGTTCTTTTTATCACTGCCAGTTTCGATATCGAACGTTTTCTTCTTCAAATGAGTCAAAACTAATTAGGTGTGGTGTGCGATCTTAATTAAACATTTCAATGAATGGTTTCTACAGGTATTCAATTGTTTCTTAATCTCATATTTCTTTCTTCTCAATATTGTTTAAATGGATGTAGGTACCTATAGTTACATCTGGATTCTTTGTGAAATTGAACAGGTTTTTGTTGATAAATGATTTACCTTATCGGTAATCCAAATACTCACGACACGGCACGCACTCGCAGCCGTTGACTTCCAAAATTGTTTTGAGTATTTCAATAGATGTTCGCTTTGCTCCACGGAACTGTGAAAAACAAATAATTCTATTGTCTGCCTCCCGAGGGGCGTGAAAAACGACAAATTAGGCGACAAAATCAAAGGTTCTCAACAAGTGAACACCATTATATTATTCGAATTGACCAAACAGACGTTGGGGACGATCGGTGCAATGGATTTGCAATTCAGCAGACCTGGTTTCAGATCCAACCTCGACCATTTTTTTCCTGAAACAGCAAAATCATTTGATGGGAACGGAAGATCATGTTTACAAGGAGAATACGATAAATTTTGAATCCACACTCTTGATTTTTTTAAACGAAATTCTGGTTACAAATACTTTTTCCTTTTAAATCATTGTCTAAGCTTGTTGTTAGGACATAATATGAAAAATACGCATACTCAGACAGATAGGAATGAGAAATACGCAATTTTAGTCATATATTATATACTTACTACATACTAATTTTGGTTTGGTGTTTTATTCTTTGAATAATCTGGAATCGTGGTTTACTCAAAGCACATCATACGCCAAATTAAAATGACAAAAATACTGGTTCAAAACGTAAAACATGTGTATAAATTCGAAGACAAATTCCGCAGATGTAAAGATTTAAAAACAAAAAAAAGGATAAGTTGGAAATTCAAGACAACAAAAAAAAATACATCCGACACAATAATCAAATTGTGTTGTTTTTCAAAAGTTTGTGCGTCTTCTCAAAGCGTTAAAGCGTTCCGGGGACACGCTGTAAGCCGAGACAACGGAACGCGTAAACTGGTATCACGCCAATTCCTGCGTAATAATTCGTTTTGTGCGTGTCCCAGTCCTCAACTTGTACCTACATAGTGCCATCTGTGTATGGATAGCGAGATATATTATGTACCTATGTATTGTATAGCTGGTACACCTCTATATTTGTGATGAGGCGGTCGTGCGGGAACTAGAACGGCGTGGCGGCTGGCGGATGGAATTCTTCATTACAGTCAGAGACACAGACAACTCTTGTGTTTATATACCTTGTAAACGGATACTTACTTTGATTGTGTGGCGTGTGTATCTCAAAGGTGCTCAATGAACGATACGTGGAATAATTTGTAGGAATAAATCTTTTTATTTATTTCTTTTGCTCTGTGCGAATCGCGAAAATGATGTATTTTTATTATAGCATACATAGCTTCAACGCTAAAGGAGCAGCCTGTTCAAGCATTTGGGATAAGTTGTTGATTATTCCAAAAATTATAAATCTAATTCATAGTCTTATTGCTAAAGAAAACGTTATTGAAAAGTGACTAGTTCTAGTAAAAATGTAGGGAAATAAGCCTAAACATAATGTCAATCTAAATAATCTCGCGACCCTTAAGGTACAAATTTTATAAACTTATTTATTTAAATATTCCATGGAAAATAAATATTCTTCTTTGGGGTCGGCTTTCCTTATAATTGTCCTCCATATCTCTCTATCTTGCACCATTGTTTAATCTAGTTGTGCCATTCTCAATTCCTTCTCCATACCACTCCACCATGTGAGTCTGGGTCGACCTCTATATACCTTTTCTACCTTCCTGTTTTCCTAGTACAGTATGCACTGCATCATCTTCATGCCTCATTCCATGCAAATACAACTATACAAGTATTTATCAGGCAATTCCTTTCAATCAACCAAAGCAACGTAAGACCATTAATAGTGTACTGGTAGATACATTAAATTTATATAAAAAAAACAAACAGAAATATATAACAACAAATAAAGGAATGAGATAGATGTTGTGGGAGGAGAGAGAGGGATGAAGAAGAAGTGTCTAATTAAGAGTTATTAAATTGTACTTCAAAAGCAGAACTGATATATTCAGTAGAATTAATGGGAATACCTAGTGTGGTACGATCAGCAGATCAAAGAGGCAGACCGTGGTTTGACAAGACAATGACATTTTTCTTAAGATATTATGTCTAATATTATACATAAAGTGAAAGTAAATGAATGTTACGAAGTTAACGTATCTTACACCAGCGAAGAAGATGTGGCAATAAACCCGCTATTATATATACACTTTACATTATTGTGTATGAAAAAAAAAATGGCATTCACAAAACCAAGAAACAAGAAAACAAGATTAACTAAACAACCAAGTATTTTTATCAAATAATTCTTCCACGTCATTCAATTTGTTCTTTCCTATCCTCATTGCAAGTATTCTGAATATTGTAAACAAGGTACATATTTAAGACATTATTTTCAAAAACACATGAATGGAGCATATAAATATTCTCTTCCTACAATTTGTTTTTGACGATTTATCCATTGATTATTTTTCAGTAAAACTCAATTTAGTTACAGAGAAAAGTCTACCGGAGTAGAGCGGAATGAATGCAATATAATATAATTCACGTTTCATAGAGCAGCAAAAGTCGGTGGAAGTTCTCCAATGAATTAATATTAAAGAAAACTGCAAGTAAGGTTCCAAGTAGGTCACCACAGAACCCCTCTCTACTAGAGAAGCTAAATGAAATCAATCCACGTACAGCGGTGGTACCATGCTACTCAAATCAAATAATAAATATATCGCTCTAAGAATACACAAATATCGTAACGATATTTTTCATTTATAGCCAGCAGAAAAAAACGAATCAGAAAAAACTATGTTATAAAAAAAAACATGATAAAAGAACTCTCAAAGTGCTTACTACTCATGAAATAGTAAATTAGACAAGACATATTGTAGTTACGTAGTATTCGCTGGGAACTGGTTGCAACTGTTGCAAAGTAGTCAGGTATGAATTCAATAGATACCTACCAACACTTCTATGTCATTAAGTAAACAAACAATACTAAGAGACGCAGAAATATTGGAGCCATTCGAGTTATGACTCCATACTTAGGCACCAACATTGCCATGATTGAATCCAGGAAGAACAGCTGTTCAATGAGAAGATCGCAGGAAACTAAAGCTTGCAAAAAATAACGGTGAATCAACAGTGCAAAGCCACACTATATGACATAAACTAGTGATCGCGCAGAGGTAAATTTGACACTATATAACATAAAATAGTGATCGCGCAGAGGTAAATTCGACACTATGTAACAAAAACTAGTGATTGCGCAAAGATCAAAATTCGACACTATGTAACATAAACTAGTGATTGCGCAGAGGTCAAAATTCGACCTTTATTCATTAAATTTCTATGTCATTGGACCTGATCTATGATAGAAAACTCATATGTCGACCTTAGTGGCTCACTTGGTTGGGTATCTGACTGCTGATCCAAAGGTCCTGGATTCGATTCCCGGTGGAGATACGGTTTGTAATTGTGTTTTCAGTCTGGATCTGTGAGACGATTAATATCGCAGTCTCCAGAATGTAGCAAATTGTTATTGGGTGCGTGTTAAGTAAATATTTTGACACAGTAACTGTTAGTTGCCCGAGAAGCAATATTAAATAAATAAATAAATATATTCATCAGTGGATGAAAAGTTTTATTTTCACATTTTCATATTTGCACATTTATATTGTTTCACATAAGATTATGTATTTTTTAACAGATTTTTAATTATCTCAATAGAGACGAAGTTGGAATATTTATTGTAGGAGAACCGGGAAATCAAGGCACCTACAGGGCTTACGACCTGTCATCGGCTGGTTTACGTGATCACTTTATGCGCTTGCGCAACGTTCACCAATTATGCCTTTTTAATGAGATCCCTATCAATTCAATTTTGAAAGTTCTATATATTGTAATACTGAAATTCTTTTTCGTTTGAAAATAAGGAATTTTTACTACAGCCATCTATGTGTGAAATTATGAACAACATTCTTATTATTTTTATTTATTTTTGTTGTAACGCCATCTATTGAGAGAATTGGTTTTTTTCGATTGTCGATTACTTACACATTGGTACAAGTAGGTAAATAAGACAAAAATGACCTAATAAGTCTGGCGCATTTCAGGGGTGACTTCTATGCGAAAAATGCATTTGTCACCTCAGGTATAAGAATTGTTGCTCTCATTATTTACAAAAAAAAACAATTCTCTCAATAGATGGCGTTACAACAAAAATAAATAAAAATAATAAGAATGTTGTTCATAATTTCAAGTGGGTTTAAACAAGTGGGTTGTGGCCAACGCTAAACTCTTCAATAACAAGTCAGTGCATAAAGTATTGAAATTTTGTATGGATTTCAGCGTTTTCATGAAATGAGTTTGTTCAATCATTTTTTTTATTTAAATATTTTAGTATGAAAACTTGATAATTCTTGAATGCCTTTTTAGGAAAGGAAAGTTGTGTGTCTTTATAAAATGAATGTGTCTTTAAAATATTTGACTGTTAAAAATCTAATGGGGTTTAAGTGAGTATTAGATATACATATTTGCGAAAATTGAAAAGAATCGAATGAGTACTTTAGTCTATAATCGATAAAGTAAAATAAACACGCCGTACATAGCACACACACACACACACAGATACATTGTGATGAAACTTTCAGAATATAATCTCAGCATATACTAGTTGATAATCTGCAATGAAAAATAGCCTTAAAAATTGCGAAATCATAACTGCCCTCTATGTATCCTCTTGGGTTAGTGAGGAGTAAAAAGGGTTTGAAGTTTTCGTTTCACGTATTATTTTACTGTTTGGTTCATCCAGGATATTTATAATAAGTCCACAAATACATTACCAGGTTAAAACATTATTTCAAACAACAATGCTAATGGGTTCGACCAATTAAATGTAGAGAGGGCTGGGCTATCCACTGGTGCTCTTTCTATCTTCGGCCCACTTCAATCGAAACCCTTTATCCGTTCGTAACATAATGATGGCGGTTATTCATTACATTATTTCATTCTGGTTTATGGAAGTGCGTAGGCAGGAGTAGGTACATCTACCTACATACCTTCACTCTGTACAAGGGTTAGTCCGTTCTCTCTCTCTCTCTCTCTCTCACTCTGCTAACCCCTTCTGGCGTCCTCTGACAGCACTCCACCCCGCCGCACCCCTTCCCCTCCAAAGCCGCCATGACATGTTTTCCATCAGTGTTGATTTATTATGTGTTTTCTTTTATTTGAAAAACGTTTGGCCGGATTTCCCACAGGTTTCAGCCAAATATGCCGCCCCCGTCCCACGGACCTAGTAATACCCTCTCCCTTTCACACTCAGACACACACATGCATACAAATACACACCCACACGCACGTCACGGTACGTGTGCATCTCCTATTGTGAAATGCCACTAACGAGTAAAATTATTTATTTATTTATTTAATAGACTACAGTGTCCTTGTACACTAATAATATGCTGGGGTGGAACTCTGATTATTTTGCAGTAAAAGATGTATCTTCTTTATACACTTAATTTACAACACGAATAGTACAATATATATATTCAAGGTCAATACAATTACAACTATACGGAGGTACTCTATTAAACGGCTAAACGCAGAATGCCACTCGCGCGCCCATTCAAACACTATATACACACACAGACATGCTATCTCTTTCACTCACATATCTCACATAGACAAATATCTTCTTCTTCGTTTAGTAGACCTAGTTGGTCTGTTCTTCAGAAACTATGCCTCCAGGGATGACGAAGTTCAGCTATCCTTCCATGTCTTGAGTGGTCTTCCGGGTAGGCGGCGGCCAGAAAGATTTTCGTTCGCCGCTATGTATGCAAGTCTATCACTGTCCATCCTGGCTACGTGGTCCCTCCAATGCCTTCTTCTGGATCTACTCCAACGAACGATGTCCTCTATTCCACACGTTTTCCTTATTTGAACATTGCGAACACGATCTCGGAGAGTTTCATCTCCGTTGTCCTTGAGAGCCCCTAAACTCCGCCGTTGCCGCTCCCAAGCCCGGATGAGAAAGGAGGAGGGTTGCTAGGTTAGGCTAGCCACCTGCTTAGGATAAAACATACATGCGCTCAAAGTACAGAAACAATAGACAAATATAATTTTATCAAATATACAAAAACAATAAATTATCAATAGTAACAATTTCTCCGAATTCGCGAATCATCTAATTACAACCACACATTTGATAAAGAAATAGGTTTAATTTTTTTTACATACAACTAGTTACATGTAACACATGATCTGTTGAAGGCTATAATTGAAGAATACGTACCAAACTATAAACACTTACTTAACACAAATTTATAAACATTTTTATATATTTGGTTTTCTATATAAAACATGTAGGTACCTATGTATGTCATATGGAGGTCAGTCCTTTTTCCTACCCAGAATATGAAAACAGCATGATGGTATGTACCTACATATGTATGTTTGGAGATTAAGTATCAAACTATGAAATCTTCTTAGATATTGTGTATAGGCGACTGCCATACAAATTTTATGAAGCAATGTCGTCACTAAATTCAATTTTTATAAAAATTGTTAAAAAAAATTGAGATGTGCTACTACAATGCTAATATTTAGTATAGAAAATTAAATTATGTAGTTGGGGTGTTTCGGCTTTTTTCGATATTTTCGTTATTTATTCGATAACTTTGGAAATATAGGCAGTTAAACTCATAAATTTAAATTAATTTATATTTTTAATAAATAAAAATAAAAACACTTGTTTTAAATTAATTCCACTATTTATTTAAGGACTATAACCTACGACCGGTTTCGTGCTAAGCACAATTTCAAGTAGATGAAAATGTCATGAACTGACGATCAAAAAGTTAAATCTAATTAAATCATAAATTTAGTATAAAAATATATTTTTCTTAATAAAAAAAAGGTTTTTATTAAGAAAAATACATTTGTGATTTTGTATTTGTCTATATTTATACCAATTTGCAGGGTTCGATCTTATAAAGTAATAATTCAAAAGTTGATAACCCCTGGCTGAAACAAAAATTCAAAAATTCTGAGTAGGTAGGTACTTATAAAAGTTTTGTAAGCCTATAATATACCGAATATACTCAAAATTCGTGGTTCAGACAAAGTTATTGTATATATGTTTATTTATTTATAATATAAAAATATGCCACAAAGTATGTTGTAGTAACATCATATTATGAAGATAAAAACAGCCCAATTACATTTGTCCACAGACATAACATACATACATAATACATATTCCAAAGTTATTGTATATATGTTTATTTATTTATAATATAAAAATATGCCACAAAGTATGTTGTAGTAACATCATATTATGAAGATAAAAACAGCCCAATTACATTTGTCCACAGACATAACATACATACATAATACATATTCCAAAGTTATTGTATATATGTTTATTTATTTATAATATAAAAATATGCCACAAAGTATGTTGTAGTAACATCATATATTATTATGAAGATAAAAACAGCCCAATTACATTTGTCCACAGACATAACATACATACATAATACATATTCCAAAGTTATTGTATATATGTTTATTTATTTATAATATAAAAATATGCCACAAAGTATGTTGTAGTAACATCATATATTATTATGAAGATAAAAACAGCCCAATTACATTTGTCCACAGACATAACATACATACATAATACATATTCCAAAGTTATTGTATATATGTTTATTTATTTATAATATAAAAATATGCCACAAAGTATGTTGTAGTAACATCATATTATGAAGATAAAAACAGCCCAATTACATTTGTCCACAGACATAACATACATACATAATACATATTCCAAAGTTATTGTATATATGTTTATTTATTTATAATATAAAAATATGCCACAAAGTATGTTGTAGTAACATCATATTATGAAGATAAAAACAGCCCAATTACATTTGTCCACAGACATAACATACATACATAATACATATTCCAAAGTTATTGTATATATGTTTATTTATTTATAATATAAAAATATGCCACAAAGTATGTTGTAGTAACATCATATTATGAAGATAAAAACAGCCCAATTACATTTGTCCACAGACATAACATACATACATAATACATATTCCAAAGTTATTGTATATATGTTTATTTATTTATAATATAAAAATATGCCACAAAGTATGTTGTAGTAACATCATATATTATTATGAAGATAAAAACAGCCCAATTACATTTGTCCACAGACATAACATACATACATAATACATATTCCAAAGTTATTGTATATATGTTTATTTATTTATAATATAAAAATATGCCACAAAGTATGTTGTAGTAACATCATATTATGAAGATAAAAACAGCCCAATTACATTTGTCCACAGACATAACATACATACATAATACATATTCCAAAGTTATTGTATATATGTTTATTTATTTATAATATAAAAATATGCCACAAAGTATGTTGTAGTAACATCATATTATGAAGATAAAAACAGCCCAATTACATTTGTCCACAGACATAACATACATACATAATACATATTCCAAAGTTATTGTATATATGTTTATTTATTTATAATATAAAAATATGCCACAAAGTATGTTGTAGTAACATCATATTATGAAGATAAAAACAGCCCAATTACATTTGTCCACAGACATAACATACATACATAATACATATTCCAAAGTTATTGTATATATGTTTATTTATTTATAATATAAAAATATGCCACAAAGTATGTTGTAGTAACATCATAATATATTATTATGAAGATAAAAACAGCCCAATTACATTTGTCCACAGACATAACATACATACATAATACATATTCCAAAGTTATTGTATATATGTTTATTTATTTATAATATAAAAATATGCCACAAAGTATGTTGTAGTAACATCATAATATATTATTATGAAGATAAAAACAGCCCAATTACATTTGTCCACAGACATAACATACATACATAATACATATTCCAAAGTTATTGTATATATGTTTATTTATTTATAATATAAAAATATGCCACAAAGTATGTTGTAGTAACATCATATTATGAAGATAAAAACAGCCCAATTACATTTGTCCACAGACATAACATACATACATAATACATATTCCAAAGTTATTGTATATATGTTTATTTATTTATAATATAAAAATATGCCACAAAGTATGTTGTAGTAACATCATATTATGAAGATAAAAACAGCCCAATTACATTTGTCCACAGACATAACATACATACATAATACATATTCCAAAGTTATTGTATATATGTTTATTTATTTATAATATAAAAATATGCCACAAAGTATGTTGTAGTAACATCATATTATGAAGATAAAAACAGCCCAATTACATTTGTCCACAGACATAACATACATACATAATACATATTCCAAAGTTATTGTATATATGTTTATTTATTTATAATATAAAAATATGCCACAAAGTATGTTGTAGTAACATCATATTATGAAGATAAAAACAGCCCAATTACATTTGTCCACAGACATAACATACATACATAATACATATTCCAAAGTTATTGTATATATGTTTATTTATTTATAATATAAAAATATGCCACAAAGTATGTTGTAGTAACATCATATTATGAAGATAAAAACAGCCCAATTACATTTGTCCACAGACATAACATACATACATAATACATATTCCAAAGTTATTGTATATATGTTTATTTATTTATAATATAAAAATATGCCACAAAGTATGTTGTAGTAACATCATATTATGAAGATAAAAACAGCCCAATTACATTTGTCCACAGACATAACATACATACATAATACATATTCCAAAGTTATTGTATATATGTTTATTTATTTATAATATAAAAATATGCCACAAAGTATGTTGTAGTAACATCATAATATATTATTATGAAGATAAAAACAGCCCAATTACATTTGTCCACAGACATAACATACATACATAATACATATTCCAAAGTTATTGTATATATGTTTATTTATTTATAATATAAAAATATGCCACAAAGTATGTTGTAGTAACATCATAATATATTATTATGAAGATAAAAACAGCCCAATTACATTTGTCCACAGACATAACATACATACATAATACATATTCCAAAGTTATTGTATATATGTTTATTTATTTATAATATAAAAATATGCCACAAAGTATGTTGTAGTAACATCATATTATGAAGATAAAAACAGCCCAATTACATTTGTCCACAGACATAACATACATACATAATACATATTCCAAAGTTATTGTATATATGTTTATTTATTTATAATATAAAAATATGCCACAAAGTATGTTGTAGTAACATCATATTATGAAGATAAAAACAGCCCAATTACATTTGTCCACAGACATAACATACATACATAATACATATTCCAAAGTTATTGTATATATGTTTATTTATTTATAATATAAAAATATGCCACAAAGTATGTTGTAGTAACATCATATTATGAAGATAAAAACAGCCCAATTACATTTGTCCACAGACATAACATACATACATAATACATATTCCAAAGTTATTGTATATATGTTTATTTATTTATAATATAAAAATATGCCACAAAGTATGTTGTAGTAACATCATATTATGAAGATAAAAACAGCCCAATTACATTTGTCCACAGACATAACATACATACATAATACATATTCCATAGCCTATTGTTAGTTAATGTTCGTTTTAGTTATCGTGTGAAACGAATTTACGAAAAACATCGGGTTAAATATATAAAAAACACAATTTATGTGGACATTCATACCTAAATGCTTGTTAGTGGAAAATATACGAGTAGGTATATACCTACCATACAGCACAATATTAAGTAAGAATTTCACTAAACACGAGAAAATTTCACAGTGTGTAATAAATATATGGGTTTGTGTTGGCGAAAATATATTTTCCCTTCACAACAATTACATATACCAACCAGCAAGTCTTTATTTCTTTTTGAAATATTTATTTATTTTATGAAAAAAAAATGTACAATGGTGAGTATGGTGGCTATCTCTTTGACCGATTGCAATCAATTATCATAGTCAGTTTGACTGAGTAGCTATGACAGGACACACAAAACATATAAAGCAAATACTTACATATACATAATCTACAGTTAAAACTTAAACTTAAAAATCATAATAAATATTAAAACAATAAGTACGTATCAGAATTATGAAAAGGATCAATTCAAACACTGTAATTTATTAGCTATAGATATATCATAAAATGAAAATTCCCATCTTAAAAGATGAACTTGATAATATTAATCAATTAAAATAACACTAACGTAGCAAAATACCTTAGACAGTTATACCTTAGACAAATTATTTAAAGAAATATATTTAACCTGTGCGAAAAAATGCATCATATGGCATGAATGGTAAGCTCTTGCATATATAGGTACATTACATGTCCAAAATGCATCATATGCCATGAATGGTAAGCTTTGAAAAAAATAATATTAATATATTTATATAGGTAACGTTATAAATGGTATGTGTGCCAGTGGTTGATTCAATTCACAATACGTTACCAAAATATGTCAGAAGAAGTAACAAATCATGTCACTACGTAACACATAGGTACATTATGTAGTTTTATATAACATATATTATATACACAATGTTCATAAGTATATTGAGATACTTTGTATATGACGCAGAAAATATCAGCGGCTAAGATGAAGGTAACAGATGTTGACTTGCTTATCTTAGTTACAGACCAATCGCGAAATTCGACTGATCATGATTTGTCCAAGAATCGATGCATTCACTAACAAGAGATAAGTCACATTAACGTTGAACCTGAACCAGCATAACTCACTATCACCAATGTGTCTCTATGAACTTGGTCACAAATAAAATAAAGTAAAACACAAAAAATAACCCATGCTTGTGTCAAAAATTAAAAAAGAAAAATAAGATTTGTTGAGATGAGAGTAGAATTAACTTTGTAGTAAATATATCATCAAAATAATGAATTGTAATAATAAATCTCGTTTTTTGAGAAAAATTTACCATTGAAACAATTTAATATCAAATATCTACATAGGCATATAAATTGATGGAAATTAGTCGTACAAATCAATGGAAATCGAATAATTTTTATATAAAATTTGTACATTGGTGTAAAACATTGGTACAAATAAGTAACATTGCGAGTTAATAGACCGAAAATGAACTAATAATTCAGGCGCGGTTAAGGGGTGACATCTGTGCGAACGCATTGTCACCTCATGCATAAGGACTGTTGCTTTCGTTGTTTGTAAACCAATTTCTCAATAGATGGCGTTACAAAAAAATTATTCGTCACTTCGTAGATGGCGATTTTCATCATTAAAACATATATATATATATATATATATATATATATATATATATATATATATATATATATATATATATATATATATATATATATATATATAGATGTTCTCGTAATCAAAAAAGACGATGGCACTCTCGGCCACACTGTGTACAGAAAATCAACACATACCAACAGATATCTCCACGCATCGTCGAACCATCATCCAGCACAAATCGCCTCTGTTGCAAACACCTTGGTAACACGATCATTAAGGATAGCCGACTCCGAAAACATTCAAAACGAATTAGAGTATCTTAAAAACGCGCTACGAAATAACGGTTTTTCTAATTTTACGATAAATAATGCAGTAAAAAATCAAACTAATAAAAATTTTAATAAAAAAGATACGTCAACTAAAGTAAAGCCACTCTCCATTGCATTTTTGCCTTACATAAAAGGCACTACAGACAAAATCAGTCACCTACTTTATAAACATAATATTCGCACCATATTTAGAACAGACAACAAAATTTCATCCTTTTTAAAAAGTCCGAAAGATAAAATACCATTAGAGTCACACGGTATTTACGAAATCCCATGCGGTGATTGCTCAAAAACTTACATAGGCAGGACAAATCGCAGAATCTCGGCGCGCGTCTCTGAACATCGCGTAGATGTTAAAAACCGGAAACTAACTTCATCTCTTGTAAATCACTCATTGACCGAAAATCACTCCATAGACTTTGAAAATTAACAATGAAACATTTAGAATTTACAGGGAAGCAATCGAAATATATAAAAGAAGCAACAGTATAATGAATAACAGGGACGATAGCATTCGAATCCCGACCGCATGGACAAGTGTACTTGAAAACAACATTTTTAAAAACCATAGTAATCAAACTACCGATATTTCAAACAATAGTCACATTAAAAACATTAGTAAAATTCTTAGTAAGCCGAAAACTGATAATCCACCTGTAAACAATATACCGTTAAGTACTAGAGTCACTAGAAGCCAAACAAAACGCAATAATGACGTCATTGGGGAAACCCACCCCTCCACTAACACTTGACGCGGCTTCCTTTCAAACTTTCACTTGGTAGTAAGCTTTCGACTCGAACGGACGTGCGTGCACTATCCCTCGAGACGAAAATTTATTAACAAGGCGCCTTTAGAAAATGTCTGATGTGATTCAGACGAAACGTCGGCAGACGACTGATTCTCTCGGGAATCATAATTTGACGCGGGTTATCCCCAAAATACTTAATAATAACATATATATATATATATATATATATATATATATATATATATATATATATATATATATATATATATATATATATATATATATATATATATATATATATATATATATATATATATATATATATATATATATATATATATATATATATATATATATATATATATATATATATATATATATATATATATATATATATATATATATATATATATATATATATATATATATATATATATATATATATGATTATACATAAGGCACCTACAGGGCTTACGACCTGTCGATTTACATACACATTGGTGCAAGTAGGTAAACAAACCAAAAATGAAATAATATTTCTGGGGCAGTTCAGGGGTGACATCTGTGCGAGACTGTTGCTTTCATTGTTTACAAATAAACTAATTTCTCAATAAATGGCGTTACAAAAAAAGGTTTCTTAGTTACTTCATAGATGGCCTTATTTTCAGGTGAATTGTTACACATTATTCAAATGTATAGAACTTCCAAAATTGGATTTATAGAGAACTTAATAAGAAGACGAAATTGGTAAACGTTGGGCAAGCGCATTAAGTGATCACGTAAACCAGTCGATGACAGTGGTCGTAAGCCCTGTAGGTGCCTTGAGTTTCTACTTTGTCCTATTATATTCCAACTTCGTCTCGATTGAGACATTTTCTCATAACAAATCGATGAATCGATGAAATTTTCTCATAACAAATCGATGAACGTTCAACAAAATGTCCGATATTTTTTTAAAGAATGAATATGTTCTTATAACAAGTACACAAACATCCTCATACATTGCCTAAATTAAGCTCATGCTCGTGCTATGGGTGAACGTTGTGGCAGGATACGAACACGCAATCACTGGATTACTAACGCTCTGCCTCCACCAATCTAAATCTATTTAGTAAGCGATTTCATAAAATGGCGCTGGTTGACAAAGCGCTTGGGCACATCGCGATATTATACCTAACCTGTCATGTTTCACAATCGGCCCACGGCATATCCACTTAGAGAAATTGAACGAAACTCGAAATGATGGCAAATCTCAGGACAAAAAAATAAATAATTCATTAGGCGGCTCCACGTTGTCACTGTTTGGCCCAATTACCACTCAACTTATAATACCTACTCACAAAACAAAAGAGGCTCAGCATATAATCCGATTACTCTACAAATACAACGTCTTGTACAACACACCCGTAGATACCAGGAGCGTAGCTAGAGAATCTGGGGTCTTGTGCAAAAATCATAGAAGTCCCCCCCCCACCATATTTTTATATATTATATTGAAATGAGATCAGTAAGAAAAATCTGTATTATAACGATGTATGACAGAGTAAGAAATGAGCATAAACAGACAATCATAGCAATAAACATACAAACAGAGACAGATCAAAGCAATAAACAGACAGGTCAAAGTAATAAACAGACAGATCATAGCAATAAACAGACAGATCATATCAATAAATAGATAGATCATTACATAGATTATTTCAAAGTTTAGCTGATTATTTCATAGCTTTTTTGAAAAGAAGAACTTTCGAGCAATTTGTTATACAATCATTTATTTTATTTAAATACATTGAAATTCAGGCCCCTTGTCTAGCTGGGCCCTAATGACTGTGTTGTTAGGTAGCTACGCCACTGATAGGTAACTACTTATAATATTACTGTAGGTAGGTACTTTTCCTCGTTGTTTTCAGTATGTAAATAACTAGAGATTAACCCAATCTTTATAAAGACTTAAAAAATAATTTCAAGACAACTTGAAATTATAATGAGAATTGCGAGGAATCTAACAAAGAAATGCTATGAGGATTGGAATAGTGCTTCCACTCTATTATAAGAACCGGGTAATCGAAAATACAACCGGCAACAATACCTAATATCTCACATAGTTCAGCAACGAGGTTCACCACACATTCAGTACCTATGTAAAAGTGCATTTTTTGGTGAGACGAGGCTGGTGTTTCGCTTCCTTTTATAAGGTAATGCACACCAGCACACCTGTCGCTGGTTACACCACATTGTGTGTAAAGGAATTTTAAGAGAAATGTAAATGTTAATATAGAAAACATTTATTTATTTATCGTATAGTCATATTATAAAAGTACATCACATTAATCTTTTCATTAGACACACTACATATAAAATACACAGTATAATTGTGTGTCAGAGTTTAAAATTGAGAGTCTTATAACCAAACAGAATTTAAGTAAACACACTGCGATAGATTGGCCACATGAATGACTGACTGTTTGAATGACTGACAAAAACGTTGATGAAACTTGATAGAGATAAAATGTGAGAAAGGGACTAGCCAAGAAATCATTGGTAGGACCTTGTGAACAGTATTTTGAAAAAGCGTAAGTAAAAAGTTAGAATAACAGACGCACAAACTAACGATGAATGTGAATATTTGCAAAGACATTAATACCACCTTGGCGATCGGTTATCTCTACCTACCCTAAGAGTATGGACATGTGGCGTTATAATAATTATACATGGGTGAATGCTAGTAGGTATTAAATTACTTGAATCAAAATTTGTTTAGTTTTGTGTTGTTAGTATTCACTACATAATTAAATAGTGGAAAGTCGTAATTTCACAATTTTTAAGCGTATTTTTTTGACATCAATTTCTCAAACGGATATCATATTAAGTTGAAGAGAGTTGTGTTTGTATGTACGACTTCCATATCCTTTTTGTGTCCTCTGTACAGCCCAAACTATAAGTCAGATTGACTTCATGTTGATATAATACATATTATGTATGTACGTGTACGTGTATGTATATGTAGTTTTCCATAGAAATCCGTTAATTTCTTCTATTCGATTTCATCACTTACAGTGTATTTTTTTGTCCTCTCTATATTATCCCAAACTATAAGTCCGATTGTTGCGATATCGGCAAAAGAAACAGATTGGACAAGATGGAAAGTTTAAAGGCGGTGGACTTACTGTGCTAGCTGTCTTCTTCCTTTTCTCTGTCGCGTAGTTCTTCCCTCTTTTCGTTCCTGGTTCAACATAATGTGATTCTCCGATTGTCTGTAGTATAAGTAATATACGTGAGAATGCCGCGAACGTATTTGAGATTTTTATATTAATTTGCACACGGCGCTTGCACAACACGAGTGGTATATTAGAGACGCATACCTATTTGCGAGACTGACGAAGGTGGCTTACTCGCGCGCGGACAGAGGCGATATTATTGTTGCCACGTTCAGGTATGGATGTAGGTATGAAGAGGTTTAGGTATGTCAGGAAGATGAGGATAGGTACAAAGGAAGAATCTGTCATCTGCGCTAATACTTCATATTGATATCATATAATATATAGTGTTGACCACAACCGCGGCTTTAGTGTGAACGGGACTTTAAAATGGAATAAATTGCCTCTTGACATACGTGGAGCTCAGAGGATTGACACCTTCGGTAAACTTCTTAAGACTGCCTTGTTTCGTAGAGACAACAAATAAGCTACAGCGCCCTTGGAGTGATCTTGTATCACTAAACGGCGCTTTATATATTTTTATTATTATTATTAACCCATTAGTTTTTTCTTTGGTAGGTACTAAATGCTTTTCTACCGAATTTCCATTTAAGACTTCTCCTTGCTCGGATTAGTTGGAAGATGTTGTGTTATGAAGGCAATGGACATTGTGCACTTAACGGGACAATTTTGTTAAACAAAAAAATAGCTTGGAAAAAGATAAAAAATAGACATTATACATGCATAGTACGATAGAAAATCATGTAATAAATTAAAGTACCCCTGGAAACATGGAAATCAGGCTAAAGTGGATAATATTCTCCGGAAAGAATATCTTATTCCTATAAAATGTTAAAAGTGAATTAAGTTAGGTAGGTAACTTGATTACAATCAAGAGATATCAAATGGATAAATTTCGATGAGTTTAACGAGAGAATTCATTTGGGTTTCATTTAAACCGAGTCTTTATTTTTCCATCCGTGAGATTTTCCACCGAGATTCTAGACTTTATGTATTTTTTCGTCATTTATAACCATAGAAAGCGCAGATAAATCAAAATACAAAAATATTTACCTTTGTCATTTTTTCAATGGTCATAAATGCATCATGGAAACCAACTTGAAGAAAAATTAAATAATATTGGCATCTTATTACATTTACTTTTCTTTATGTATTGTTTAAATTTTAATATAATTTTAAAATGGAATTCTACTAGGTAAATTATCCACAAATACTTTATAATATTGATAATGGAATTCCATCACGTATTAGCAGTCAAAAATTACTCTATTTTATATTTCTTTTGAAGTAATTATTAATTAAATTGCATATTATAAATCAGGAAACTCGAAAAAATTATATCTGTTGGTTAGCGTGATCCCTTAACACGCTTGCATAAAGTTTACAAATTATATCTATCGTTGAAATTACTTGTCAATCCTATTTTAAAAGTTGTTATTTGACAGCACTTATTAATATTTTCTTTACCGGGGTTGTTCCCTCTTTCAAAATATCGTTCACATGGTCGTGCCATCATGTTCGTCTGTTGTTCAAGCTTTCTTCGATGCAATAATGAAAAATTATGTATCAAAATATGGTCTTTCCTAACATGTCTCCTGAGTTCAGAGGTCCTGGGTTCCTGATGGAGACACAGTTTTTTAATCTGGGTGTGTGTCAAATTAATATACCTGTTATCTGTCAGAGAAGCAATTCATAATAAAATAAATCAACAAGCATATATGTTTATTTTAGGGAACGTAGGAAGATGTATAGGTATGTACTTCTTTAGCAAGGACATATTCATTAAAAAAAAAGAAAAAAGAAAATGTTACTGAGATAATGACATCAATATATAGTGGAATGTGTATGTGTACAGGTGTGTAATTTTCAGTTTTTTTTGGTTAACACTAAACTAGTAAAAATAAAATAATTAGAAAAATGCGAAGTAACAGAAGCATTTTATTTCAAAATCGGTCAAAATACAATGTGCAATTATTATTGTGTTCCCATTGTACATAATTATTATATAAGATAATTTGTCAGCACGATTGTGCAAATCCCAGTTCGGTTGTATGCAATTATTGTTCAATTAGACTAGTATTGAGTATTGCTTCGTCAACAGCGACTTGTTAAGACGATAATCTCTAATTGGATTAGGTATTACAAGCGGTCGAGAGAACCATCTAACGGAGCAATAACTTATGACAGAATATCCTCAATTATCGCATTTTCTAGACAGTTCCAGTTGGCAGCCAGCAGTATCAAAGGTAAATAATAGCAGTCAACCCAGTGATGTCTGATTCGAGCATTTTGAAAGAAGCCGCAATATTAGCATGATATAATAATATGTATGTAATGTTCAAAGTAAATTTAGTCATCTTTTTAGTGACGTTTTTGATGAACGATAAATCTAATTATAAAAAAAATGTTATAATAATTAGATATATTATGTGCAATTTCATCTCAAAATATATGTTCAATCTATTTAAACTAAGATTCGTGAAATTAATCTTAACTCAGATATGCGCAATTCCGTAAACTAAGAATGTTTCAATTCCGTTTATGTTCAATTAATCTAAACAATAATTTGAATTATTATAATTTGAAATTATGTTTGTCTATAATTGGCTCATTTTAATTGTAATCTCTATTGTAATATGTATGTAAAAAGCTGTTGACAATAAATAAAATAAAATATAACAAAGATAATAGATTATTTATAAAGTTTTTTTTTACTGTTTTAATCTCGGATGCTTGAATATGTTTGTGTGAAATATTGATGAACTTCGCATGTTGTGTTCACTTTCAATAGGATGTTGATATCATATAAAATTATTAAGATATACTTTCTTGTATGCGATTGTCAATGTCTGTAAGTGTCCCAAATAAAATAAAATAAAATAAATGCGCAATCTCGTCTATGTTTAATCGATCTAAACAAAGATTTGTAAATTAATCTAAACTAAGATACGTACAATTCCAAACAATTACATGTATGTTCAATCAATCCAAACGTAGAAATGTGCAATTCCGTCTCAGATAACGTTCATTTTTATCTTGAAATCTAACCGTCCATAATATCCCCATTCATAAGTATAAACAAATACAAGTTAATAACAACTGGTAGGTAAAGACGGTTGTTAAAAGAGTTGAAAAGGAAACGAAAAGATAGTATACCGTCAAACTGGTTTGGATCATATACCGCTCAAGGACGAATGGGCGCCACTTAGAAGACAATATTAATTTGTTACATAATACATTATATTTCGCCTCGCTCGGACACCAGTTCACTTGATTTCCGATACATACGATCGTACCTAACTACAGTCTACGTCAGACATGATGCCTTCAGTTATATTATAACCTACATCAATGGAAAGGAAACGAACTTTATTAAGGACTAGATAACTAGTGTTTATTTTCTTATTTTGTGATGGTGTTCTGGTGGTGGAATGATTGGTCGTACTTACATGTAGGTACATATTTCCGCCAATACCTAAACACAGCACAGACTGGAATTGTTTCTCTAGAGAACTGGATCAAGAAATTACAATGGAATCGAATCAAACAGCTAGATAACATATACTCCAAGACTGCAGAACTGTATATATATATATATATATATATATATATATATATATATATATATATATATATATATATATATATATATATATATATATATATATATATATATATATATATATATATATATATATATATATATATATATATATATATATATATATATATATATATATATATATATATATATATATATATATATATATATATATATATATATATATATATATATATATAGCTGACCTTAACTCAGAATCCAAAACAATACTGTATATGTATATCTGTACGCAGAAGATCCATTCTCCGAGGAGACTATCCAAGTAGGGGGAAGTATGATGCAAGCTGTCTCTCAATCAAGAATAAACAGTCGGTGTAAATAAGGATCCAACTTGAACATGAATAACCATTTCTGTTTTTGGTAAAAGCAATGAATGACAAATATATGTCTCAACTGATCTTGACATGCGATTTTAGCTTTATTTGCGCTAAACAGAATCCGAACTGGCCATGGTAGGTGTGCTGATTTTGCCTTTAAATGTGGATGGCAAGAGTCCCCTAGATGTGACTGCGGACTCTGCGGAGCTGACAGACAGACCATCAAACGTATAGTAGCGGAGTGTGTGAGCAGCATATAGGTATATATATATATATATATATATATTGGTGACCAAACAGACTTAATCGCACTCACCGACGAAGCAATCAATTAATGCAAGAACCTGGGCATTCATATTTGACAAGCAAGAAACTTAACCCCGCGCAACATTAATTTATCTTAAGAATAGGAAATTTTATATTTTAACTCTATTTTGACATTATCAATACTTGGCTCCAAAAATACTAAATTTAGTTGCTAATGACATAAAGGACATACAGATAATGAAGAAAACAAGACTAAAACTAACAATTCATACGTGGCTATATAATAAAGGGATTAACTATTGTCAGCAAATTGTCAATCCTTAACAACATATTATGTATACAACAAATCTCACATAGGACTAACATAGTGAAACATAGACTGCACATCATAACAACATATATTATGTAACTAATTATTATGTAACTAGTATACCACTAGTATATTTAGAAGGAAGGAAATATGTAGAGATTGAGGGAGGGGAGGAAGGATGGATATGGGGTGTCAGTTAAGAATTATTAGACAGGTAAAACAGCTTTAGTTTCTTTTTAAAAAGTTGAATCGATTGAGACGTCATAGTATCATTACCTAAGGTGTCTTGCTGATTGTATTTCAAAATCGGAACTAAGAAATTCATTAGAATGAATTGGGAATAGCTAGTGTGGTACGTTCAGCAGATCGAAGAGGCAGACCGTGGCTCTATGTGGTTTAAACATCTCAACACGTCCACCTTCATTATTTTGATATTTCTTTATTTAAAATTATTTCACAGTTTTCTTATTATCGTCCTGTTACAAATCCTTCTCACCCATTAGTAAACTCGTTTCTACTATATCAAGTCTCACGCATAAGTCTGGTTGGCACTGCAGTTGCATTTTTTAAAAATGTATTATAATTATTTTAAAAAAAGGTACTAGTAGCAATGATAACAAGTCATTTGGCACTTTTACACTTGATGCACTTTTATTCTTTTATAAAATGTTTATTTATTTAGTGAGAAAGAGAAATAATTATATGAAGCAAATGAAAATGTCGTCGATTGCAATAAAATAACATGTCCGTACATTCTTCGTTAAGCCCTTTCTTAGAATGTATTGTAGGTACGTATATTATAAATATCATAATTTTATTGGTCACTGCAAATACTATATCTGAGATTGTAGACAATTTGCTATCGGTAGGTAATTACACACAGTAAAATAACATGAGCCTTTTCTTGTTGATTTGTAGCGGAACTGTAATAAATAAAATATTTACTGCACATAATTCAATAATAATCGACAAAAAATCAAAGTAGGTACTTACCTACTTGTGTTATTGAAACTAGGTACCTATACATTTTATAATCTTAGGTGATTAACGAAAACATACAAGTACGAATATTAAATATTGTGTTTAATATTGTTAAGGCCGAAATTGAAGGACTTCGAATATCACGCGTGTCTAATGGTATGCATTCATTTATATTCATAACTGGTTGCATACCTATACACTTTTGATAGGTACACAAATAATTATGTCTATAGATGGAGTTACTTTTAGAAATGACAACATATTATTGTGATAAATACATACATTGTATTATTCTTATTCGTTTACGTTCTATCATTACTCAAAATAACATATGTAGATACAAGCAGATAACAAAATAACATAGATACAAGCAGATAACTATTGTTCTTTTTATCCCCAGCAGTCTTAAATTATTTGTAAACCTTGGTAAGTATTATCTAAATATACTTCACTAAATAAACTTAGGAAAGTATTACCTAAATAGACTTCACTATAGTCTTAAAATTAGGTAAGTATTACCTAAATAGACTTCACTATAATGTTAAACTTAGGAAAGTATTATCTAAATCGACTACACTATAATGTTAATCTTAGGTAATTATTACCTTAATATACTTCACTCTAATGTAACTTAGGTAAGTATTACCTAAGTAGACTTCACTATAATATCAAACTTGGGATAGTTTTACCTAAATAGACTTCACTATAATGTTAAACTTAGGTAAGTATTACCTAAGTAGACTTCACTATAATGTTAAACTTAGGTAAGTATTACCTAAGTAGACTTCACTATAATGTTAAACTTAGGTAAGTATTACCTAAGTAGACTTCACTATAATGTTAATCTTAGGTAAGTACGTATTATGTAAAACGTCTTATTACTTTACTGGTCCAGTAGCCTTACTCTGTGTACCGATCCCAATTTAGAATTTACCTACCTGTCGGCGTCGCCTGCTTGAATTCAAATAATCGACTATTACGATTAAAATATACCTACCTACCTACAGCATTATTCTCCGTTACAAAGGTAAGTTCTTAGCGAATTGGAACGTATTGGGATTGGATTTGCAGAGGTGAGTAAGGCTGCAGACCTCAGATCTTGCCACTACAATAATATTTACTTGTGTAATAAACCTGGGTAAGTAATACCCAAAACTTCTTTAATTTTATATTAACCTGGGTAAGTATTACCTATAAAGCATTAATTTATATATCAGCATAAGTAAGTATTACGTATAACGCATTAATTTATATATCAACATAGCTAAGTATTACGTATAACGCATTAATTTATATATCAACATAGGTAAGTATTACGTATAACGCATTCATATATAAATCAACATAGGTAAGTATTATCTATAACGCATTAATTTATACATCTACCTAGGTAAGTATTATCTTACACGTCTTCACTTATAGTTAAAGCGCAAATAAAATCAACATTAAACGTTATGTTCACAGTTGCTTATGGTATGTAACTACAAATAACTATTTATTCGAATACTTTTAATATGTTTTTATTTTATTTTTCATCTTGTGTAGGTAATTACATTTGTATGTCATTAAGTTTAATGTTGTTTATATTCGTAATAATTACATTTGTATGTTTTATTTATGTTAATACATATTTAATTTCCGGTAATTACGATTAGTTTTTTGGAATTTGTACACTAGTATAATATAGACTTAACTTTTAATCGCATTATTTTGTTATTCTAACAACGATCAGCACTTCCTAATACGAATTCTTGAAGTACAATTTATATGGCTACAAGTTGCAAGGACCAATGGCTACGTTGTTAGTCAGTTGGATATGCACATTACCTATTATTATAATATATTATTACCTATGTATTTGTATCCATACATCATTTGTTACATTTTGTGCGTATTCATACTTATCCCAACTGGACAAAGCAAGCTCCTTTACAAGCAGATATGTGCTACGTGGTTAGTTCAAGGCCTGTGTCTATAAACTGTATCATCAGAATGACATCTTTCATTGAGATCGCCTGAATCACAGAGTATCTACCAATATTATTTGAGAAAATTGGATAGAGCCTATAAAGTGTCAACTCAAACCTAAATACCAGTCCCGAGAATACAGGACAGATCATCCTGGCGCCGCGCCGAAGGATTATGAGAGCTGATAGGACAAGCCTAAAAAAAGAAGAAGATGTTTGACTTCAAATTGGCGAATTTTATAAAGTCATGACGGCGTGTAACAACGCAAGTTTGGCCTTCTTGAATTAGAAAGTGAAAAAGACCAGGACGAATCAAAGCTGAACGCGGCCGGCTGTCATACAAAATCACACGCAGCCAATGCTACGTTGAAATTTGATACTTTATAGCTACTCAGTAATCGCAAAATGGAAAATCCAATGTCAAT
The DNA here is from genome assembly GCA_963576475.1 of Molanna angustata. Taxonomy (NCBI): domain Eukaryota; kingdom Metazoa; phylum Arthropoda; class Insecta; order Trichoptera; family Molannidae; genus Molanna; species Molanna angustata. Next base: position 434,072 of record OY754982.1, on the reverse strand, counting down.
TTTGGAAAACTACAAATTATTTTATTTAAAAAAATCACAACATGAAGTTAGCCTTGCTTTCGAAGACCAAAAATTACCGTGACGTTTCCCAATAAAAGTGAATCCATGGCCTCTATTTCATCTCAAATGTTGCCAGTTAGATCTTGAAGTGTTGGTAAATATTTTTCTTAAACTTTTGCCTTTCTAATTTATAACTAGCACGTTTTATTGATAACTTCGAAATAATTTAATAGCAAATATTGTTTTAGTATGTTTCTAACTAAATAAATTGTCCAAAAGAAAAATATGCCTGTATTAAATCGCAAGACATTGCTGGCTAATTCGCGTTTATTGAAATTATTTAATCACCCAACCATATATGCAACATAGTCTCACATTGTGATGGTAAAAAATGCGATATTTCATGTTTTTAAAATGAAAACATTTGAGATATATTCTTAGTAAAGATACTGATTGCTCTTCATATACAAACAATAAACAATAGACAAGAAATACGATTACATACTAATTAATTAATTAATTAATTGATTACGGCAGGATTCCAACCCGGGTCCACTGTAGTGGAGACGACAGTATATAAATTGTATGGATGTAAATAAAGCTATTTATTATTTAGCGTTTGGCCGCGTATATCACAATTATAATTTTTTATTTATTTATTTTTTTTTTTTTATTATTAATACCAGAAAAAAATTACAAAATAAGTACAAGTAAAAATACATCAGTTAAATTACACTTAAAATTATTTCAAATATATGGGTTGGTTTGTACCACCTCACTAGGCCAGGCCTGTTCCGAGGTGGTATACTAGTTACATAATAATTAGTTACATAATATATGTTGTTATGATGTGCAGTCTATGTTTCACTATGTTAGTCCTATGTGAGATTTGTTGTATACATAATATGTTGTTAAGGATTGACAATTTGCTGACAATAGTTAATCCCTTTATTATATAGCCACGTATGAATTGTTAGTTTTAGTCTTGTTTTCTTCATTATCTGTATGTCCTTTATGTCATTAGCAACTAAATTTAGTATTTTTGGAGCCAAGTATTGATAATGTCAAAATAGAGTTAAAATATAAAATTTCCTATTCTTAAGATAAATTAATGTTGCGCGGGGTTAAGTTTCTTGCTTGTCAAATATGAATGCCCAGGTTCTTGCATTAATTGATTGCTTCGTCGGTGAGTGCGATTAAGTCTGTTTGGTCACCAATATATATATATATATATATATATATATATATATATATATATATATATATATATATATATATATATATATATATATATATATATATATATATATATATATATATATATATATATATATATATATATATATATATATATATATATATATATATATATATATATATATATATATATATATATATATATATATATATATATATATATATATATATATATATATATATATATATATATATATATATATATATATATATATATATATATATACCTATATGCTGCTCACACACTCCGCTACTATACGTTTGATGGTCTGTCTGTCAGCTCCGCAGAGTCCGCAGTCACATCTAGGGGACTCTTGCCATCCACATTTAAAGGCAAAATCAGCACACCTACCATGGCCAGTTCGGATTCTGTTTAGCGCAAATAAAGCTAAAATCGCATGTCAAGATCAGTTGAGACATATATTTGTCATTCATTGCTTTTACCAAAAACAGAAATGGTTATTCATGTTCAAGTTGGATCCTTATTTACACCGACTGATTGAGAGACAGCTTGCATCATACTTCCCCCTACTTGGATAGTCTCCTCTTGGATAGTCTATATATATATATATATATATATATATATATATATATATATATATATATATATATATATATATATATATATATATATATATATATATATATATATATATATATATATATATATATATATATATATATATATATATATATATATATATATATATATATATATATATATATATATATATATATATATATATATATATATATATATATATATATATATATATATATATATATATATATATATATATATATATATATATATATATATATATATATATATATATATATAGCTGACCTTAACTCAGAATCCAAAACAATACTGTATATGTATATCTGTACGCAGAAGATCCATTCTCCGAGGAGACTATCCAAGTAGGGGGAAGTATGATGCAAGCTGTCTCTCAATCAAGAATAAACAGTCGGTGTAAATAAGGATCCAACTTGAACATGAATAACCATTTCTGTTTTTGGTAAAAGCAATGAATGACAAATATATGTCTCAACTGATCTTGACATGCGATTTTAGCTTTATTTGCGCTAAACAGAATCCGAACTGGCCATGGTAGGTGTGCTGATTTTGCCTTTAAATGTGGATGGCAAGAGTCCCCTAGATGTGACTGCGGACTCTGCGGAGCTGACAGACAGACCATCAAACGTATAGTAGCGGAGTGTGTGAGCAGCATATAGGTATATATATATATATATATATATATATATTGGTGACCAAACAGACTTAATCGCACTCACCGACGAAGCAATCAATTAATGCAAGAACCTGGGCATTCATATTTGACAAGCAAGAAACTTAACCCCGCGCAACATTAATTTATCTTAAGAATAGGAAATTTTATATTTTAACTCTATTTTGACATTATCAATACTTGGCTCCAAAAATACTAAATTTAGTTGCTAATGACATAAAGGACATACAGATAATGAAGAAAACAAGACTAAAACTAACAATTCATACGTGGCTATATAATAAAGGGATTAACTATTGTCAGCAAATTGTCAATCCTTAACAACATATTATGTATACAACAAATCTCACATAGGACTAACATAGTGAAACATAGACTGCACATCATAACAACATATATTATGTAACTAATTATTATGTAACTAGTATACCACCTCGGAACAGGCCTGGCCTAGTGAGGTGGTACAAACCAACCCATATATTTGAAATAATTTTAAGTGTAATTTAACTGATGTATTTTTACTTGTACTTATTTTGTAATTTTTTTCTGGTATTAATAATAAAAAAAAAAATAAATAAATAAATAAAAAATTATAATTGTGATATACGCGGCCAAACGCTAAATAATAAATAGCTTTATTTACATCCATACAATTTATATACTGTCGTCTCCACTACAGTGGACCCGGGTTGGAATCCTGCCGTAATCAATTAATTAATTAATTAATTAGTATGTAATCGTATTTCTTGTCTATTGTTTATTGTTTGTATATGAAGAGCAATCAGTATCTTTACTAAGAATATATCTCAAATGTTTTCATTTTAAAAACATGAAATATCGCATTTTTTACCATCACAATGTGAGACTATGTTGCATATATGGTTGGGTGATTAAATAATTTCAATAAACGCGAATTAGCCAGCAATGTCTTGCGATTTAATACAGGCATATTTTTCTTTTGGACAATTTATTTAGTTAGAAACATACTAAAACAATATTTGCTATTAAATTATTTCGAAGTTATCAATAAAACGTGCTAGTTATAAATTAGAAAGGCAAAAGTTTAAGAAAAATATTTACCAACACTTCAAGATCTAACTGGCAACATTTGAGATGAAATAGAGGCCATGGATTCACTTTTATTGGGAAACGTCACGGTAATTTTTGGTCTTCGAAAGCAAGGCTAACTTCATGTTGTGATTTTTTTAAATAAAATAATTTGTAGTTTTCCAAAATTGACATTGGATTTTCCATTTTGCGATTACTGAGTAGCTATAAAGTATCAAATTTCAACGTAGCATTGGCTGCGTGTGATTTTGTATGACAGCCGGCCGCGTTCAGCTTTGATTCGTCCTGGTCTTTTTCACTTTCTAATTCAAGAAGGCCAAACTTGCGTTGTTACACGCCGTCATGACTTTATAAAATTCGCCAATTTGAAGTCAAACATCTTCTTCTTTTTTTAGGCTTGTCCTATCAGCTCTCATAATCCTTCGGCGCGGCGCCAGGATGATCTGTCCTGTATTCTCGGAACTGGTATTTAGGTTTGAGTTGACACTTTATAGGCTCTATCCAATTTTCTCAAATAATATTGGTAGATACTCTGTGATTCAGGCGATCTCAATGAAAGATGTCATTCTGATGATACAGTTTATAGACACAGGCCTTGAACTAACCACGTAGCACATATCTGCTTGTAAAGGAGCTTGCTTTGTCCAGTTGGGATAAGTATGAATACGCACAAAATGTAACAAATGATGTATGGATACAAATACATAGGTAATAATATATTATAATAATAGGTAATGTGCATATCCAACTGACTAACAACGTAGCCATTGGTCCTTGCAACTTGTAGCCATATAAATTGTACTTCAAGAATTCGTATTAGGAAGTGCTGATCGTTGTTAGAATAACAAAATAATGCGATTAAAAGTTAAGTCTATATTATACTAGTGTACAAATTCCAAAAAACTAATCGTAATTACCGGAAATTAAATATGTATTAACATAAATAAAACATACAAATGTAATTATTACGAATATAAACAACATTAAACTTAATGACATACAAATGTAATTACCTACACAAGATGAAAAATAAAATAAAAACATATTAAAAGTATTCGAATAAATAGTTATTTGTAGTTACATACCATAAGCAACTGTGAACATAACGTTTAATGTTGATTTTATTTGCGCTTTAACTATAAGTGAAGACGTGTAAGATAATACTTACCTAGGTAGATGTATAAATTAATGCGTTATAGATAATACTTACCTATGTTGATTTATATATGAATGCGTTATACGTAATACTTACCTATGTTGATATATAAATTAATGCGTTATACGTAATACTTAGCTATGTTGATATATAAATTAATGCGTTATACGTAATACTTACTTATGTTGATATATAAATTAATGCTTTATAGGTAATACTTACCCAGGTTAATATAAAATTAAAGAAGTTTTGGGTATTACTTACCCAGGTTTATTACACAAGTAAATATTATTGTAGTGGCAAGATCTGAGGTCTGCAGCCTTACTCACCTCTGCAAATCCAATCCCAATACGTTCCAATTCGCTAAGAACTTACCTTTGTAACGGAGAATAATGCTGTAGGTAGGTAGGTATATTTTAATCGTAATAGTCGATTATTTGAATTCAAGCAGGCGACGCCGACAGGTAGGTAAATTCTAAATTGGGATCGGTACACAGAGTAAGGCTACTGGACCAGTAAAGTAATAAGACGTTTTACATAATACGTACTTACCTAAGATTAACATTATAGTGAAGTCTACTTAGGTAATACTTACCTAAGTTTAACATTATAGTGAAGTCTACTTAGGTAATACTTACCTAAGTTTAACATTATAGTGAAGTCTACTTAGGTAATACTTACCTAAGTTTAACATTATAGTGAAGTCTATTTAGGTAAAACTATCCCAAGTTTGATATTATAGTGAAGTCTACTTAGGTAATACTTACCTAAGTTACATTAGAGTGAAGTATATTAAGGTAATAATTACCTAAGATTAACATTATAGTGTAGTCGATTTAGATAATACTTTCCTAAGTTTAACATTATAGTGAAGTCTATTTAGGTAATACTTACCTAATTTTAAGACTATAGTGAAGTCTATTTAGGTAATACTTTCCTAAGTTTATTTAGTGAAGTATATTTAGATAATACTTACCAAGGTTTACAAATAATTTAAGACTGCTGGGGATAAAAAGAACAATAGTTATCTGCTTGTATCTATGTTATTTTGTTATCTGCTTGTATCTACATATGTTATTTTGAGTAATGATAGAACGTAAACGAATAAGAATAATACAATGTATGTATTTATCACAATAATATGTTGTCATTTCTAAAAGTAACTCCATCTATAGACATAATTATTTGTGTACCTATCAAAAGTGTATAGGTATGCAACCAGTTATGAATATAAATGAATGCATACCATTAGACACGCGTGATATTCGAAGTCCTTCAATTTCGGCCTTAACAATATTAAACACAATATTTAATATTCGTACTTGTATGTTTTCGTTAATCACCTAAGATTATAAAATGTATAGGTACCTAGTTTCAATAACACAAGTAGGTAAGTACCTACTTTGATTTTTTGTCGATTATTATTGAATTATGTGCAGTAAATATTTTATTTATTACAGTTCCGCTACAAATCAACAAGAAAAGGCTCATGTTATTTTACTGTGTGTAATTACCTACCGATAGCAAATTGTCTACAATCTCAGATATAGTATTTGCAGTGACCAATAAAATTATGATATTTATAATATACGTACCTACAATACATTCTAAGAAAGGGCTTAACGAAGAATGTACGGACATGTTATTTTATTGCAATCGACGACATTTTCATTTGCTTCATATAATTATTTCTCTTTCTCACTAAATAAATAAACATTTTATAAAAGAATAAAAGTGCATCAAGTGTAAAAGTGCCAAATGACTTGTTATCATTGCTACTAGTACCTTTTTTTAAAATAATTATAATACATTTTTAAAAAATGCAACTGCAGTGCCAACCAGACTTATGCGTGAGACTTGATATAGTAGAAACGAGTTTACTAATGGGTGAGAAGGATTTGTAACAGGACGATAATAAGAAAACTGTGAAATAATTTTAAATAAAGAAATATCAAAATAATGAAGGTGGACGTGTTGAGATGTTTAAACCACATAGAGCCACGGTCTGCCTCTTTGATCTGCTGAACGTACCACACTAGCTATTCCCAATTCATTCTAATGAATTTCTTAGTTCCGATTTTGAAATACAATCAGCAAGACACCTTAGGTAATGATACTATGACGTCTCAATCGATTCAACTTTTTAAAAAGAAACTAAAGCTGTTTTACCTGTCTAATAATTCTTAACTGACACCCCATATCCATCCTTCCTCCCCTCCCTCAATCTCTACATATTTCCTTCCTTCCTTTGTCGCTGTGAACTTACTCTTAATAATTTACGTGTTTATTTCCGTTTGTTATAAATTTAATGTACCTACCACTATAGGTACTATCTACGGCCTCACTTTACTTTGGTTGGTTGGAAGAAATTGCCTTGTGGCAATAAACATGAAGCTTAATAAATAAATAAAGAACATCTGATGAAGAAAATATATAAATCACGGACAGAAATGGAAAAAAAAAAGGTCATGCATGGTCGTTCAAGAAAATAATGGTTTGATCGTGTGAAGTGAATGATATCATGAAAAATAGTAACATGAGATGTTGCATGTTTTTGAGATGCTAGGATATTGCTGGATTTAATGCACCACATATTCTGCTGGTCTTTTTAACTGGTATGCTGGCGTGACCCAGTTGAAGACTGTACAGGACAGATCAAGGTGTAAACGAATGGAGGAGGCCTTCGTCCAGGAGTGGAAGTAAAAGAGATATAAAACAAACCAATAAATCTATTTTGATTTAATGTTGATATCATTATCATGGATATTAATTTGTATGTTCTATAGATTAAATAAACACGCGAGTATACATAGGTACCATGGTATATCTTGTTTGCCGACACAAATATGAAGTTACAAATGCAATATAGGTACCTGTTTGTAGGTATTTCTTTTGTTACATTTTCCCCCCAAGTTGATTATTTATATAAAGTACCTACCATTGTAATGTAATGTGTGCCAGTACTGAATAAAATTAAATATTTGCAGACTCAAGCTATGCCCACATTGATAACGACTAACTAAACATTCAATTCAACGCTATTCAAAATGGCGGGGTATTTGCGGACCCCTTCAAATATTACAAAGGAAACACGTTTTTGTAGATTAAATTCGCACAAAGTAAAAATAGACTATGTAGTTTGTTAAATTCACATCGAGGTGTCCTTGGTGATATACTTTTCAAGTCTTGAGGCGGAAATATGTAAAGAATATTACATAATGTTTAATATATTATTATTAGAGAATTTTACTAGGGAGAAGCATATAATGAAATAAGTAGCAAATAGCTCAACACCAACCCTCGCACTGCCTTTACAAATGTGAGACTGCCCGACCCAGGCTGAAATCCCGCAAGGGCTTCCTAAGATACACTGAGCCGCTCAAAACATCTCCAGAGGAAGCCAGGCTCACTTTGTGGCGAGAAAAATCTTCAAAAGAGTTCATCGAACCTCAGGAGCATCTCCCACCAGGTCACAGTCTGTACTGGCGCACCTGGAAATCACTAAATAGATTAAGAACGGGCGTCGGCAGATCGAAAGATAACCTAAGGAGATGGGGAATCATATCAGACGACGACTGCCTCGCGACGACTGTGTGAATGCGGCCTGCCGCAGACCACTGACCACCTACGAGATTGCCCTGCTTGCCCTGCTACCTGCTCACTCGAGGACCTACTGCGCTGTAGTGGCGCAGCATCTGACGTTGCCAACTATTGGTCGAGAACTGTTTGAATGCTGCTGACACGAAGAAGAAGAAGTAGCAAATGAAAGGCTCGACAAAGAATAGAAGACAAATTGAGACAATAATGAAGGTTAAATTAGGTTTAATTGAACAAAATACATATTTCATTCTACAACAAACAATAATTTCTTGACACTCCATCTACTTTGTACCGAGAAAAGAGTTTCTTTTATAGAACTTGTAAATGAAAAAAGAGTATACTTTTTTTCAGTCATAAGAATATGCTTTAGATAGCTATCAACAATGTTGAATAAACATGTAGAATCGAAACTAATTGTTTTAATTATGTATCTTTTAAACTACTTAAACAAATATTTGTAAAAACTTTCCAGATTTGGAGCAACAGTATAACACAGGTTCGCTAATGTATACAAGTTAAGTTCGCTAGCTAAAGCATATCGTGATTTTTTTTATCACGACATATTACTACTGCTGCCCAAGTAGGAAATACTGTTCTGGGGCTAACAGTTTACAACTTTGCAGTGACAATACACTGATGAACTACTCTGTACCAATAACTGATTAACCATTACTTCAATAAACATCAGACAAAACAGACACATAGCTCACATTAAACAAATCAATCAGGTCAAAATGCCCGTCATAATATATGTCAACAAAACGATTCTCGAAGCGATTTGGCATTTCAAAACCATAGAGAAGAGGTCATAGATCAAATGTTGTCAGGTGTAAAGATGTATTTAATATGACTCGCACTCGTATGCACATCATTATCGTGTGTATAATTTGATATTAAAATGCAGATATATGCACATCAATTGATATTTACTGACTTCCGGAACTACAACACTCAGCAAAAAAAATACAATTGAGATTATTTTCCGCAAATCTTATAGGAAGTTCATAATTTAAGTTGGGGATTCCCTTATTCTACTAACCTTAATAATTTTCACATTCATGGGAATCTCAAAAATGTACTCCATTTTGAATTACTTTTTGTAATGTAAATAAACATCAAATAATTATACCCAAAGATGATTATTTTGACAGTTTTAACTAATTATAGAATAAGAATTGATTTATTTTTCTTATTGTTGAAATATATCAGATATAAATATATCTATATCGAATATTTTTTTTATTTATTTTATAGAATACAACAGCAAACAAGAAAATATTATACAAATAAGTATACAATGATAATTTTATAGAATACAACAGCAAACAAGAAAATATTATACAAATAAGTATACAATGATAATTTATATATTGTCAATTATAGTATTTTATAGAATACAACAGCAAACAAGAAAATATTATACAAATAAGTATACAATGATAATTTATATATTGTCAATTATAGTATTTTATAGAATACAACAGCAAACAAGAAAATATTATACAAATAAGTATACAATGATAATTTATATATTGTCAATTATAGTATTTTATAGAATACAACAGCAAACAAGAAAATATTATACAAATAAGTATACAATGATAATTTATATATTGTCAATTATAGTATTTTATAGAATACAACAGCAAACAAGAAAATATTATACAAATAAGTATACAATGATAATTTATATATTGTCAATTATAGTATTTTATAGAATACAACAGCAAACAAGAAAATATTATACAAATAAGTATACAATGATAATTTATATATTGTCAATTATAGTATTTTATAGAATACAACAGCAAACAAGAAAATATTATACAAATAAGTATACAATGATAATTTATATATTGTCAATTATAGTATTTTATAGAATACAACAGCAAACAAGAAAATATTATACAAATAAGTATACAATGATAATTTATATATTGTCAATTATAGTATTTTATAGAATACAACAGCAAACAAGAAAATATTATACAAATAAGTATACAATGATAATTTATATATTGTCAATTATAGTATTTTATAGAATACAACAGCAAACAAGAAAATATTATACAAATAAGTATACAATGATAATTTATATATTGTCAATTATAGTATTTTATAGAATACAACAGCAAACAAGAAAATATTATACAAATAAGTATACAATGATAATTTATATATTGTCAATTATAGTATTTTATAGAATACAACAGCAAACAAGAAAATATTATACAAATAAGTATACAATGATAATTTATATATTGTCAATTATAGTATTTTATAGAATACAACAGCAAACAAGAAAATATTATACAAATAAGTATACAATGATAATTTATATATTGTCAATTATAGTATTTTATAGAATACAACAGCAAACAAGAAAATATTATACAAATAAGTATACAATGATAATTTATATATTGTCAATTATAGTATTTTATAGAATACAACAGCAAACAAGAAAATATTATACAAATAAGTATACAATGATAATTTATATATTGTCAATTATAGTATTTTATAGAATACAACAGCAAACAAGAAAATATTATACAAATAAGTATACAATGATAATTTATATATTGTCAATTATAGTATTTTATAGAATACAACAGCAAACAAGAAAATATTATACAAATAAGTATACAATGATAATTTATATATTGTCAATTATAGTATTTTATAGAATACAACAGCAAACAAGAAAATATTATACAAATAAGTATACAATGATAATTTATATATTGTCAATTATAGTATTTTATAGAATACAACAGCAAACAAGAAAATATTATACAAATAAGTATACAATGATAATTTATATATTGTCAATTATAGTATTTTATAGAATACAACAGCAAACAAGAAAATATTATACAAATAAGTATACAATGATAATTTATATATTGTCAATTATAGTATTTTATAGAATACAACAGCAAACAAGAAAATATTATACAAATAAGTATACAATGATAATTTATATATTGTCAATTATAGTATTTTATAGAATACAACAGCAAACAAGAAAATATTATACAAATAAGTATACAATGATAATTTATATATTGTCAATTATAGTATTTTATAGAATACAACAGCAAACAAGAAAATATTATACAAATAAGTATACAATGATAATTTATATATTGTCAATTATAGTATTTTATAGAATACAACAGCAAACAAGAAAATATTATACAAATAAGTATACAATGATAATTTATATATTGTCAATTATAGTATTTTATAGAATACAACAGCAAACAAGAAAATATTATACAAATAAGTATACAATGATAATTTATATATTGTCAATTATAGTATTTTATAGAATACAACAGCAAACAAGAAAATATTATACAAATAAGTATACAATGATAATTTATATATTGTCAATTATAGTATTTTATAGAATACAACAGCAAACAAGAAAATATTATACAAATAAGTATACAATGATAATTTATATATTGTCAATTATAGTATTCTAAAATATATTACATACACAATTGAAGACACAAGTGGATGAAGGTGTTAACTTACAAATTCATGAAGCTGAGATATTTGGGTTTAAAGTTTTGAACACATATTGGGCTTTTGTTACATAACACCTTCATCCACTGTGAAAAACGCATTTAGGATACTTTTTTCACATTGTTATTAGTGTCATATGAAAGAGCGGCACTTAAAACCTTCATCTGCACAAAAAAGTAGAAAATTGAAATTTTGCGACTTAACACCTTCATCCACTTGTGTCTTCAATTGTTAACAATTTTGAAAATATTTTAACAATTTTAAAAACAGGATGGGAAAGTAGAGAGGTGGGGGGGGGGGGGGGTGGGGGGAAGCATGGACCACTAGAAACTCATATTATGATTTATACCTCACGTGTCTCAATGTATGAATAATACGTAGTTAAATTATATTGAAGTAATTAAAATTAAATTAAAGGGGCACAATTAAAAAGGTAAAGATGCCCACAACAAAACAGAGCACAGATTAAATATCCGACAAATTGACATTTTTTTTAAATATAAATAAACTCGAAGCAAACATATCCAACTCCGGAACACTCAAAACAATTTCTGTTGTACCCAGTACAAGCTCCATTAATAGGTATATGAGTTTAGCATACAGTTTGTTCTAGAAGATTCTATGTAAAAGAGAGACTGGTTTGTATTTCTTCTAAGTGGACAGTGAAATTTTGATTTTCATTATAAATATCGAATTTTCGAGAACCCTGATAAAAGATAATTTCTTGATCATTGTGAATATCGTTATTTTCGGTGGCTAATTTACGATATTAAAATATAACTCGACGAAATAAAATTATAAATAGATGATGTCAATATAGGCGGTGACATAATCCAATCAAAAACCACTTTGGTATGATAAATAAAGGTTAAAGTAAACATGAGGTTTTGATTAACAAAGTATAAAATTACAAGCGATGTTTTCCTTTCAACAAATTAACTTGATTAGCTCCCGTTGTTGTCTACCCACTTACCTATACATATTACCTACATATAACAATATCCAATTTCACGTCATGATCAAAGAAAAAAATATATACATACAGTACCTATGTATAAAATATCGTTAAAATCTACCTTACTAATAATTTCAAATAATTACAACTAGTGATTAAGGGGGGGACTGCTGCCAACGTACCTATTTTAAATTTGATATACCATCATTATTTCTTATCAAATCGTTTTGAAAAAAATGATTTAGATAGTTTGGGTATTAATAAACAAAAAAATACCTTAATTTTTTTATAATGATCTGTATAAACTCTTGTAGAAAAATAATCGCATACCCCGATTTTCAACGTTTATCTTATATTTTTAATAAACTATAAGGCGTAGAGTAATATATTTTTTTTTAAATTAAAGAAGACAAAAATATCTAGAAAAATATGATGTGACGTTGCAGTAATGCTTTAGGTTTAGTAAATAAACCTAAATAAACATTTATTTTCCATTCAGCGCCATAGCGTAATAAAAGTTTTTTTGGTTTATTTACTTAACCTGATGCATTAATGCAACGTCATATCATATTTTTCCAGGTATTTTGTTCTTCTTTAATTTATAAAAAAAAATATTGCTCTATACCTTATATAAATTTAAAATAAATGTCTATAATCGGGGTATGCTTATTATTTTCTTACAAGAATATATACAGAACATAATCAAAAAGTTAAGGTATATTTCTCTTTATTAATATCCAAACTAACTAGGTTATTTTTTTCAAAATGTTTCGTTTAGTAATAATGATGGTATATCAAATTGAAAAAATAGGTACGTTGGCAGCAGTCACCCTCTTAAACCAAGTTCCAAATTCGACCTTAATTCATTATTTTTTTATTTTTAAAAGTCATCTATGGTTTGACGTGAAATATTCAATGTATTTGTAACATATATAATGTAAAAATTGTATCATTCTTCACTCCTCCTCCATATAAACTTTAACTACCTATGCCAAATATCAAACTCATCCGTGCGCGCAGTTTGCTTAAAAAGAGCTCCAAAGTTTCGCTTCACGTATTGATATATAGAGATATTTTAGATTTTTACTGCGCTGTTTAATGATTCAGGATTTCAAGACCGTTACATATGTAAATAATTAATGTTTGCTAACATTTTGAATAACCATAGCCGGCCTCCCCTTAAAGAACTGCACAAGTTAAAGAGTTCTGAGGCCTAGTCAATGTGTTAATTTAGCGATGGAAAATATGCGTGACAAGTCATTTTTATAAATTTACTTTTCTTTTCCATCACTAAATTGACACGTTGACTAGGCCCCCAGAGCGAGTGGACTCTAAAGTGTGATTGATTTTTTTCAAGGCTTTGCATGACTAAAATATGATTAATTTTGATCATATTATATTCAGCATTGAATTTTGATATACTAATCATTGAAAATGCTGAATATTATCAAGTGATAAGAAGCAGGACTTCATTATTACACAATAAAAAAATTATAAAGGTCTTCTTATATTTGCTTCCACTAGGGTGAGGGTGAGGGTGAGGGTGAGGGTGAGGGTGAGGGTGAGGACTATATCTAGCCATGGAGAGAAGTCTAAGACAAGATGTAGAACAGATTCCGCAGCTAATTAAAACCCAGACAGATGATCATCAAATTCCGTTTCTCGTTTTGAAGATGTGAAAATGAAATGTACGTATAGATAGCAAAAAAATCAACAAATGTTGCCGTCCCCGAAACATTTGATAAGCCATTCAACATTGATCAAATAATAACAATAATGAAGCAATTATTTTATATCGACGTCGTTGGCCCAATTTCGGTCCATCAAATTATCAACAGAGTGATGACGGTTGAGGTTATAACCACACTTTGATATAATGTGTACCAGATATTCTCTGTTGTAAGAGGAAATTATCATATTGGATACATGTAATGAAATGTCGATAGTTTCAGAGAACCTATTATTAGTTAAGCGAACTGAGAATGATTATGAACTAGTATTTAGATCACGAGAATCGCAATGGCTATCAAATTAATAGAAAAAGATGTACAGTTAAGGGCACTCGCACACTGCAGACTTTTTAATCGGCCGATAGTTCAGTCGGGTTGGACTAATTGTAAGTTTGTATGGCAGATCGTCCGACACAGAATCGTTGTAATATGCGCACTTGCATAGGTACATCTTCATACTGATTTAGAGCCCGACCAAACAATCCTTCATTATTAAGTCTGTAATCTGCGAGTGCCCTTAAAGATGGACTTCGAAACGTTTGTTTTCCGAGAAATTTTTAACATCTCAATAAAGAACCAGGAACTCAAGGCACCTAAGGGCTTACAACCTGTTTATCGGCTGGTTTACGTGATCGCTTTATGCGCTTACGCAATGTTCATCAATTATGCTGTCCTATTTTTAATTTATTAATCGAATCAATTACAATTAACAAGGTGTACACGTTCCATGACATACCTATTACATAATGACCCTCTTTAATTGAGATAAAATCTCGTGCAAAAAGAGGGCAGTATCTATTTTGTATTGCTAAATTCACCAAACATCGCACATCTATTAAATAATACATAAAACATTTTATCACTAAGGTTGACATTTATATAAAGACAAATCAATAATTTACACGTAAGGATTGTGTAAAAAGGTTGAACAAAATTTTCAAAACAAATAAAAAGCTACACAAAAACATGGATGAAATAAACAAAAAAAACAGCATTAAATATATTGCCATATAAATAAGTCCAAGACTTAAAGGGTACCCTGAGTACCCTGATTAATGCAATTTTGAAAGATCTATAATATAGGTATTTTAATAACGAGAAACTGATTTAAAATAAGCTGAAAAACACCATCGCCATCTATGAAGTAAAGAATAAACTTTTTTGTAACGCCATCTATTGAGAAATTGTTTTTTTTTTGTAAACAATGAAATCAACGGCGATTCGAATCCGGGCGGGTACGCACATCTGGATTTTAAAAAAAATCTATGTGTGGATTTATATCATTATCTATGTGAAGTCATGATCCAATTTGCCTGGTTCCCCTTTCTAGGGTTACAAAGGTCAGATGGCAGTCGCTTCAATGTAATAACCAGACTCGCCAATTCCAGGGTCATGGTCAAAGCGTACCCCGATAGAAATAGGACAAAAGCGCTAAGGGAAAAAAAATCCTTAGGTATAGATGAGATGACAATGCTCTCGCACAGATGTCACCCTTGAACGGTTCTTGTTTAAGTTTGAAAAAATAGCTAAAATGTTTGGCTACCGATATTTTACATCCATTTTTTTTTTGTAATTGGTAGCTTAAGTTTAGTTATTATAACTGTAACTATTCAACTATGTGCACAAAACAGCTGGTAACCAACTGTTACGTTGTCATTATAATTTGGTTACTTTAACAACGATTTTTTCAGTGATTCAGAGTAATTTGACTCGATCTCCTCTTCTATACTGAGAAAAATAAATTAAAACACATAGCTCCATTTATAAACGGAATAAGATAATTCCTATAATTAAGATAACTCCGTTTATAATATATTCAACTATTATATAAACCAAAACGGTCGTCGGAATAATAATAAAATACCGTAGAAGTCAAATGAATTGACATTTTCCATAAATTATGGAATTCTACAAATTGGAAGCTGTCACGTTCAATAATAAGACTGCAAATATTTTTCAGTGCATCATACAATATTTCTAAACATACATCATGTGGAATGTTTTCACCTTTTCTGATTGGACAATGCGGACGCGTGTACCTTAAATATTGATGGAGATGTCCAATAACCTGGTGATAGTCTTGTGATGGTCCTCGTGCGGCAAATATTGGAAATGGCTCTCTTGGGTAATTTTCGACCGTGAAACAGCGGATCCGATGTAATATTTCATTAATACTTCTATCGGAACATTTATGGCGGGAAAAAAAAACGGGATAAACTATTATTTTAAGAAAATAAATGTAAACAAAAAAGAGCGGGTTGTGGCCAACACACAACTCTCAATTTAGTAAACATTCCATAATCCATATAAATAAATAACCCCCAGATTGATCAAAAATTATACAGGATTTTTTAAATATAAGTTTGTCAATTAATCAAAAAAATAATATTTGCAACAAGATAAAACTTTTTATCCCATGATGAATGCAACCATGATATTTTTATCACAGGTCAGGTCCAGTGATGTTCGAATTTTGACCTCGATATCCCATAGATGAATAATTATTCATTTTTTAAACAAATATATGAAATAAAATTATACAGAACGTTCAAATGTCCGGGAACCTTTGGCTCGGGTATCAGATTTTGAATGTTGACAGATGAGTTAGTTGGGCTGAATTTTTTGAACAAAGATTAGAATAAATAGATATAGTTAAAATATGCTGATTTCAATGAAATCTAATTCAATCCGTGAAACGACAAAATTAAACAGTGTTATAACTACTTTGACTTAAATCATTGTTGAAACACTCGGGCCGTAAGTTAGTCAGTATTAGGGTCACTGTGCGTGGTAAGTACCTACCTATACCTACTTCATGGTACCTTACAAAATATCTTGACACTATGGATTAGTATTGACGTTATTCCAACGATCCGTTCGTTCTCTGTGACCGGATCAATGAGTTGAATGAACGACAGTAGTTCATCCGATCATTCATAACATAGTCGGTCTTTATGACTCTATAAGTAGGCATATAAATCCTGAGCAAAAATGAACGAATTCCATTCCCGGTGGAGACACATTTTTATACTGTGCATTCAATAGCATCTACAGAATTGATATTTACTTATAGACTAAAATCAATAAAGGGCTGGAAACACTGGTTAGTTTGAAAAAAAATACATACCTATGAAAATAAATTCGCCACTTGCGCAGGGTGCAAGAAAGTGTTTGTTATAATTATTAAAAAAATATACATGTTTAAAAAAAAAACATACCATACCATCGCGACATTTCCCTGTAAGAACCCTGCATTCTGCTCCAGTTCCAAAACGACTTGATTTATTTATTTAAATAAATGCAGTTATTAAAATAATAATTGTAAAACAAAATTTCGTTTACGACCGATTTCGATCACCTATTTCACAAGCATTTATGCTTAGTTTAGGAAATATATAAGGATGTATAGGTATGTACTTGTAACAAGGGCACATTCATTTAAGTATTAACATTAATTATTATTTTCTTTAATTTATTAAATTTATAATACATATTGTATAAATAAGACAATAAAAAAATACAGAAAAAGATGCACAATAAAAAAACATATTTCCCTTAACCAGAGTGCAAGCACTCGTGTGTAATTTGGTAGAATTCTAATTTACATTCAATTGAAAAAAACGTTATGTTTTGATTCAAAATCCTGTTTTATTTTTAATTGAAGGACATATTATTCATTCATGTAAAAAAATAGTACGAAAAGACAAGACTCATTTCAAGAACGAAGATTGATTGTACTATAGTACCTATATAATATTTGAACTACTTTTTGTGTTACTACTTTGCGGTATAGTAGAACCATTACTGGTGGTATACCGGTTTTAACTCACCGGTATATATCGGTAGGTAACAATAATAATTATATTTCTCACAGACAACGACGACAGTTTCACTGACAGAAAACACAAGTAAGTACATTCACACTCCCATGCACTGTCGAAATCATTCAATCACTTGAATTACATTAAACAAGATTGTATCAGTAATAAAATGTGTACGCACTGTGAATATTTACTCAATTTTACATCGTTCTTTTAATTATTGAAACGTTACTTTTACGTCATCATGTCTCAATTTAAACATGAACAAAAAGTCTACGTACAAACATACCTGATATTTGATTTCGAATAATCAATAAGGTTATAGTGCATTCCTTTGTTTTTTGTGTTGGTAATCTTGCGTAGTTGACAATCGGATAGCCTAGTCTTCACACCATTTTTTAAACATAACCTACAAAAGTTTGGTAAAAATACCAATTTAGTCATTTATTTTAATATTTTAGTTACTTTTTTACTCCTCACTAACCCAAAGGGATATAGTGGGGAGTTATGTTTTCGCAATTTTTAAGGGTATTTTTTTTTGCAGATTATCAACTAGTATCATGCTGAGATTGTATTCTGAAAGTTTCATCACAATGTATCTGTGTGTGTGTGCTATGTGCTATGTACGGCGTGTTCATTTTACTTTATCGATTATAGACTAAAGTACTCATTCGATTCTATTCAAATTTTGCAAATATGTATATCTAATACTCGATTAGATCCCATTAGATTTTGAACGATATATGAATAGTGCTTCTCATTTTTTTAACTGTCAAATATTTCAAAGTGACCCCAAGCTCAGGAAACTTAAAATTTGAAATTTTTATTTTCAAATTCTTAAAAAGGCACATCACTTTCATAAAATGGCATTGAAGAGTTATCAAGTTTTCATAATAAAATATTTAAATAAAAAATAATTTAACAAACTAATTTCATGAAAATGTTGGAAATTTTCCATACAAAATTTGAATACCTACTTTATAGAATGACTTGTTAGTGAGGAGTTTAGTGTTGGCCACAACCCACTCGTTTTTAAATATAATGCAATTATAACTACAAACAAACCTAACCAACCTATTTTGTAGGTTAAGTTTACGAAAATGGTGTAAAGACTAGGTTATCCGCCAATTTAGTTATACGGAGTTACTAACATTTTATGTAAATATATCGCTCCTCTGTAGATTTAAGAAGACTTCGCTTTTATAGGTAAATAAATTTCGAAAATAATTTTATTACTTTTGGGGTATGTCAAAAAACTAGTTTTATTATTCTAACTTTGTGACGAATACTTACTAGATAATTAATTTATCTAATCTAGCGTGATCTATTATGCTGTCACATCTGGCAAAGTTTAGTTTCTTACAACTGACAACACTTAGAAATCTTACCAATGCAAAGATAAGAAAGGATACACTTGATATTTTGTCGATTTAAAAAAAACTATCATAATCTTAACTTATTATAATCGTTTACGGGTATACCGTAAGAGTCGGGTAATCGAAAATACAACAGGCAAAAATAACATTCAGTGTATCTATGTATTTTATAAGGTAAGATTTATGCCGGGCATGTATGCATGTTTGTTTGTATGGGTGCAAGATTATTCTGTTGGTTTGGTTTGCTTTTGTTTCAACGTGGTACATATTTACAAAAATGACCGTTAGATCTTGTTGCTGTCATTATTTAGCGCCAAGATTTTGGCGCTAATATATTGAATTGTTTTTATTCGAACCATACAGAATAATATATCGTTTAACTTTAAAGTGTCGGGAAATAAAAAGGAAAGCAATAATTTTTTTTAACAGATTTTTAATTATCTCAATAGAGACGAAGCTGGAATGTTTACTGTAGGAGAACCGGGAAATCAAGGTACCTACAGGGCTTACGACCTGTCATCGGCTGGTTTACGTGATCACTTTATGCGCTTGCGCAACGTTCACCAATTATGCCTTTTTAATGAGATCCCTATCAATTCAATTTTGAAAGTTCTATATATTGTAATACTGAAATTCTTTTCGCTTGAAAATAAGGAATTTTTACTACAGCCATCTGTGTGAAATTATGAACAACATTCTTATTATTTTTTATTTATTTTTTTTGTAACGCCATATATTGAGAGAATTGGTTTTTTGTAAATAATGAGAGCAACAATTCTTATACCTGAGGTGACAAATGCATTTTTCGCATAGAAGTCACTCCTGAATTGCGCCAGACTTATAAGGTCATTTTTGTCTTATTTACCTACTTGTACCAATGTGTAAGTAATCGAATATATTTTTATTATTGCATATGCGCAAACATTGGATTTTTTCCCTGTCGGGAGTCAAAGGTATTTTTTAACAGATTTTTAACTATCTCAATAGAGACGAAGTTGGAATATTTATTGTAGGAGAACCGGGAAATCAAAAATAATTAAAAATCTGTTTAAAAATACCTTGGACTCCCGACAGGGAAAAAAATCCAATGTTTGCGCATATGCAATAATAAAAATATATCGGGTGGAACGCCAGAAATTAATTAAAAAAAAAAAATAATAAAAATATATTCGAAAGCAATAATTATTGTAATTCAAAACAGTTTTAAAATTCGATTTCGTTGTAAAATAGCAAGTAAAAAAAGATTCTAAAATAACGATTTATTTATTCATTACTTCTCGGGCAACTAACAAGCACTATGTCAAATATTTATATAACACGCACCCAATAACAAACAAGTTGCCACGATATTAATCGTCTCACAGATTGAAAATACGATTAAAAACTGTGTCTCCACCAGGAATCGAACCCGGGACATTTGGATCAGCAGTCACATTCCTAACCAACTGAACCACTAAGAACGATATATAAATTACGCAATATTATGTCCGATTCAGATTTGCCGACTAAAATTAGTTTTTATACGTCCCGAATAAAATTTTAGTCGCAAGCGTCGTAAACTCGTATTCTGATTTCGTCTTAAACAATGGCCGACTAAAATGAATTCGCCCGAAAAATTTTAGTCACCGTGAATAAAAACATTTTCGGTGTTGCCGCGACACAAAAAATAATATATTCAAGACATTCGAAAATTTATTTCTCTAGCAATATTCAACAGCCTAAAAACGTCAAAACCATAGAAAAGAGATTTTATTGTCAAAACTAGTTAGTGTATTCTATGGTTAAAACAAAGTTTACCTCCAAAACCGAAACATTTCTAATTTGTACGGCGCTATTTGCTATGGATACTTAAGGATAAATCCAAAATTAAGAGTACAAAGAAGCAGATGGAGTTGATGATTGACTTAGTATCAAGGAATAGTGTAATGAGAAATGGAAAGATAGTAAATTTATGAAGGTAAGTTAGATATGTCAATATAAAGTTTTGCCTTGAAATTTTATAGGTTAAATATGTCGAGTATATCTAGTGATAACTGGAAGAAAAGTGAGCCGTATTTATGACGCATCACTTGTTATTACATAGGTACATCAGGGTAATAACAAGTAACATTCCAAACTGTATCTTTCATTTGAATTCAAATTAGTTTTCATTTTCTACTCATATGGCAGTCATTACTCAAACTCGTGTTTATTATGTTAGACTGACGGCTTCTTTTATGAAAATGATTAAGACCATTTAATAATTCATGTAATACAATGTTATTATTTGTTTTACAGGGAATTCTAGTGACACCAGAGTTGAAAGATTGTGGATCCAGAATATCAGAGAAATTCAGATTTGGCGATTTCTAACAATCCAGAGTTTAATGATGTTTCTCTATCAAGGGACTGAATTATTTTTTTCAATAATTATTGAATTTTTTTTGGTGTTTTGATATAGTATAATAACCTTTTTGCATATAATTATTATTTGAATGTAAATAGCTACCTATTCAGATTTTATCATACCTACCTATGGATCTGTAAAATAAAATGTTTTAATTAGATACATTAGTTATGTGAAAAAGAGAATCTGCCTTGCCAAAAAACTATTATGCAGTTTGGCGGAAAATATTATTGTAATTCTTTTTTATAATATACAGAATTAATGAAAAAAAATATATATTATTTTTATAACAATTTACATAAGTACTTGTTTTATTTTTCCTTGTCATTCTGTCTACTGCTTAAAAGGTTCTACAAATTAGATACAACAAATTTAATACACATGTATTTATATTACGATTATTTATTTTATACATACATAGAAAATGTGACAAATTTAATATAAGTAAATATATATATGATTTTTTTTAAAGTGATGTGTCTTTTTATTAAATTACTTCTAGTCCTTGCAACGTGGAAAAAAATGTAAGTATCACCATAAGTAAGTCTGTCGCTATTGCCAATATCTATTTCAATAATGTCTTCATCTGCAATGAACAAAATTTATTTATTTATAGTATACAAATTATTATTCTAACTAAGAATTCCTGTTTTTAGTATCCTGTCGGTTCATCTGGGGCGTTATTACCCATGGTAATAATTATTTAATCCAGAGTTACCTAAGTTTTAAAATGAACATAATGGTTTATATAATAACCTAACCTCAAATGACAGACAACTTGTATGTGAGATTTTGACTGAAACCCCAAACTTTAGTAGAACATTGAATATAAATTTAGCTACTTGTAAGAATACTTCATATTAAAATTGATGAAGAATGACCATTCTTGGTAGATTTTCATTATGATAGATATATAATTTGTAAGTACGTTTTTTGACAAGTGGAATCTCTAACAATTACTTTTAATAAAATTCGTGTCACATCATTAGTTAAAAGCTACAAAAACCAAAAAAATTTACAACTTTACCTTCTTTATCCATTATCTAGGCAAAGATAATAAAATTCCATTATTTGTGTGGTCTCGAAAAATATCAACGAAAGTCAAGTAACCTGTACCTATAAATACGTGATGATTATTGTTTGTCATAAATTTGTACAGTTAAAAAGTTATCACGTTTATTTTTCTTTAGACGTGAGTAAAAAAAATACTCCACTTTAAACAATTTCACCAAATAATTATTAATAATAATTGAATAAAGTAAAGACAAACAAATAATGGAGCCCTTATCTAGCGTACAAAATTGTAGACGGATGTCAAATGACCCGCATAAATTTAAGTCATATTTTAAAAGATCGAACGTCTAAGATGCGAGTCGGAATACGAAAACGTCCAAATCAACGGGAAACCGTGGATAAAAGGATTTTATCCGCGCGGTGTGACGTCATGAGATAAAATGAGAGAATCTGAATACCAATTTAATCCCGTATAAATTTGGTCAACTTTTTGACATTTCTCATATACTAAAATTCCGTATAAAATTTTTAGTCGAATCTGAATTGGGCCTAGTAGTATCTCACTTTGATACTCTGTTACATAATTATCCGGTATAGGTATATTTCGTTACATTCAATAGTAAATATTATAATATTATTGTTACCCAGGTATTGTATGATATTATATGTATGTTGAGTTATCTATCCCTTTTCATATTATTATGTGTAATATTATGATCGGATCAGTGATCTCATAAACCATCAACAGACCAACCATACCTACCTATCAGTAAACAGAAAAATATACACACATACGTTGACTGTCTGAAATATATATACTATATAATTCCGTGAGAATATTACATACATACATACATACATACATTGTTAGTATCAGACTACCTGCTCTCCTTATAATAATAGTTAGGTAGGTACATAGTCGGATGAATGAACATACGTCAAATACCTTTCTATTGTGTCAGGTTACATACTATAGGTTCCTACTATGCATCCGTCATAATATACATACATATGTACATATATGTATCACAACTAATCTACCAAATATCATGTCACAGATTCAAGAGTACAAAAATAACGCTAAATCTAGTTACTGCAAACAGATCATATTTAATCCGCCTTATACACTATGGTATTCAAATCAAGAAGTGTCCAGGCTCATTCCATATTAAATCAACGCACAAAAATCAAAAAATTTACTTGTCCATCTCAAAATCTGATGAAATATGGTACAAAGGTTGTCTTGTCTTAATAGAGATTAAGAAAAAGACCAATTTCTTTTTAAAATACCTCAAACGGTTTCAAAATTAGGGCTACGTAAAATATCCCAAAATCAGCAGAAAAAACGTAACCGACATATTTTGAAATCACTATAGCTTTTCTCCTAATTGAGTTAGAGATGTGAGAGTGGTGTTATTTTACTCAGTGCTCTTTCTTGTGATGTACAACACGACATACTTTAATTATTATTTAACTATGAACCCATTATCCTTCCACTTTGAAATTTCGAGACCAAAAGTATGAACAATTTATAGTAATTTTTAAAAATATTCAAAAATGCACTTTATGGAAAAATCAAAATTTTTAATTGATTTTCAAAAAAAAAAAACTTTTTATCCCAAAGTATGTCGTGTTGTACATCACAAGAGCATTTAAAACTGATTAAAATGACACCACTCCCACCTCTCTAGCTCAATAAGGAGAAAAGCTATAGTGATTTCAAAATATGTCGGTTACGTTTTTTCTGCTGATTTTGGGATATTTTACGTAGCCCTAATTTTGAAACCGTTTGAGGTATTTGAAAAAAAAACGGTATTTTTCTTAATCTCTATTAGGACAACCTTTGTACCAAATTTCATCAAATTCTGAGGTGGTCAGGTTTATACCCTGTGTTGATTTCATATGGAATGAGCCTCCATAGGAAAACAAAAATCACACTGTACAAAACAATTATTAGAACAGTTGTGACATATGGATGTGAAGCATGGACACTTACAGCCAAATCTGCCGAAATGCTGGACACGTTTGAGAGACGAGTGCTTCGTAGAATCCTAGGACCTGTGCCTGATGGTGACGCCTAGAGGATTAGATGTAATAATGAGCTGTATGCCATCTACAAGACTCCCAGGCTCTCTGTGCATGTCAGATTGAGCCGGACATGTATGTAAAGAGAATGCCACCACAGCGAATACCAAAGAAAGTCCTGTGTGGACATCCAGGTGGAAGAAGAAAGGTTGGAAGAGCGCGGCTGCGATGGGAGGACGAAGTTGGAAGGGATGCTTCCCAAATATTGCAAGTGCCGAGCAGTTGGAGAGTTGCTGCGGATGATAGAAGAAGCTGGAGGCGAAGACTGACGGAGGCCAAGGCTCGATATGGGCTGTAGTGCCATTGAAGAAGAAGAAGAATACGCTATGAAGTTGCGTGTTAGTAGGTTATTATTGCGTGCGTTAAAAAAATTGTTAATAGGCAGTTAGGCTCATAAATTTATCATAAAAAAATATTTATCTTAATAAAAAATGTTTGAGAAACCCCGGAATTTTTTTGAAAAAAAACGTATTTTAGATTTTGTATTTGTCTATGTTTATACAAATTTTCAGCGTTCTAGCTTTTACTGTTTCGGAGATATATGGAAAAATAAATTAAAATTTCAAAAGTTGATAACCCCTGACTGAAACAAAAATTCACAATTCTGAGTATAAATGTTTTGTAGGCCTATAACTGTTTATATAATCTGTAATTTTGGGCTCTTTAAATTGAGCAGATCAAAAGTTATAAGGGACGGACGGACACACAGACACACACAAAACTCACATAAAATGTTCTACTCCGAATTCTGAGTAAATCCATATATCGGAACATATATGCTGCGAGGCCTCTAGTTGGTGTTATTAGCATGCAAAAAGTCCACTACGCCATACAAAATGTTCCTTCGTACACGCATCTTGGCTTAATAATGTCGATTCATTCAGAGAATTGAATTCTCATGAACGAATCGGCAGTTGGAATACCTATTATGAAAAAATGTAGATAAAAAATTAAAATGAATTCTAGCGAGAGGACATTAAACTTTTTATATACCTACAATTTTATACAGATACATTTATATTATACACACACGTGTATAATATAAATGTATCTGTATAAAATCACCAACTACCTATATTTTATTATAGCGTGGCACTATTATATTACCAACTACCTATATTTTATTATAGCGTGGCACTATTATATTACCAACTACCTATATTTTATTATAGCGTGGCACTATTATATTACCAACTACCTATATTTTATTATAGTGTGGCGAGGATGTACCTCTCCATCATCGATGCCATCTCGCTCGGACGATCTCGCTTCTCACGAAGATTGCCGAAGACGACCGAGAGACAGCGCATCGTATTTCAATCAACTAACGAGGCGAATCGCCATTCGCTCGTCAGACCAGCGTTCAAGCACAGTGTTCAATAATTATAATATTTTATCCCGACCGACCCTAGTATCGCGGAACAACTTGAATTAAATTTGTTAATTGTTTTAATCTGAAAATATAATTAATCTGAGTAAGTTTTCTTTAATTATGAAACCTATCATCATTCTATTATTTCAATTATAAATAAATAGCTGAGTAAAACAATTGCAATATCTAAAAATAGTTGTATGTGTTTTGGGAGATGAATTTAGAACACGCAATAAACTCGCAACCTTTTCTGATTTCTTATGAATAATCTAATTAAATATAAAACATCCTCCCAACGCACGTACCGCTAAAATAGCGTGGCACTATTATATTACCAACTACCTATATTTTATTATAGTGTGGCACTATTATATTACCAACTACCTATATTTTATTATAGCGTGGCACTATTATATTACCAACTACCTATATTTTATTATAGCGTGGCACTATTATATTACCAACTACCTATATTTTATTATAGCGTGGCACTATTATATTATCAACTACCTATATTTTATTATAGCGTGGCACTATTATATTACCAACTACCTATATTTTATTATAGCGTGGCACTATTATATTACCAACTACCTATATTTTATTATAGCGTGGCACTATTATATTATCAACTACCTATATTTTATTATAGCGTGGCACTATTATATTACCAACTACCTATATTTTATTATAGCGTGGCACTATTATATTACCAACTACCTATATTTTATTATAGCGTGGCACTATTATATTATCAACTACCTATATTTTATTATAGCGTGGCACTATTATATTACCAACTACCTATATTTTATTATAGCGTAACACTATTATATTACCAACTACCTATATTTTATTATAGCGTGGCACTATTATATTACCAACTACCTATATTTGATCTTTGGCTACGAACTCTAATTTTTATGTATTTCTTTGAAAATCTGTAGCAAGGTTATGTTGCATTAAGGGTAGGTAGGAAATTTAAATATTGATAACAGTTGTTCTGTTGGGATGTTTCTTGAGTATTATATATTACCCATTAACAATTATTATCAATTTCTGTGCTAAATTAGCTAAATTAGTTGTAATACCTACGTAACTCCCAAGCGACTAACAGAAGAAATGTAACTTAATTTTATTTCAAACAAGCAAGTATTACCTTGTTATGTTGTATAGTATAACTAACTTTCATTCGGTCTCAATACATTTCATTGTACTTTAATGTGTTTTAAAAACGTTACAACTTTGCTAAATTACGTGTTAACTCAATTAGTAGTACTTACCTAAGTACATAAATGTACAAGTTCAAATTGTTCAAGTACACACACTATTTAGACTAAAAGTTGTACAAATTTTATGGGCTAATTGAATGAATGAACGTGAGCTTCAATATTTAATGTGAACTTGTACCATTTGAGAATTTAAGAGTGTCTGTGGGTCAAAAACTCTTAGCATTATCGCATTTCGGAGTCGACATACAACATACTAAGAGAGAGATAACAAATAGGTATGTAGGTACTTACTTACTTTATTGAGCACAACATATCATGTTATTTTTTGTTCTAATCTTGTTAACATGATAATTAAAACATCAAAATAAATATACTTACATAGGTACATACATACCATCACGCCATGTCCCTCACGGGGTAGGTAGAGAGAACCGAACGCCACTTATTTCTATCTTGACATACATTCATCGCCTTGTCAACATCCATACATCGTCTTATACATGTTTGTCTGTTGTTCACGCAACAAAATATATATTTAGAATAAACAAATAAATATATATTTAGAATAAACAAATAAATATATATTTATTTTGAATAAACTATCAGCTGTGAGACACCGGCTTAAAATAGTACTTCCACTATTTTCTATTATCATCGTTTTCGGATAATCGAAAGTACAACATGCATCAATAACATATCACGTAGTTCAGCAATGAGATTAACCATCACACATTCTGAATGCAGTGCCATTTTAGGTGTGACGATACTGGTGTGTAGGGATACACGCACGTGTCGTGATACCTTTTATAAGGTAGGCATTGTAAACTGTCGGTGGTTATCTCACACTGTGGGATATACCGTGATTTTATTAATTAAATGTATTTATTGATACATAATATCAGTTGATGCAGGTGGGAGAAGAGAACCGAACGCCTAACATTAATATTAAAATGTCAAACATCACTCATCCCTTGTAGTGATGAGCAAGACAAAGAACGCGGGGTCTTGATATTGGACTTATATCCCCGGTCTTGATCATAGATTCATAGGTGAGGTCTTAGTATCGGTCTTGCATACTTGCTCGACTCTTGATCCTGTTCTTGCAAGCACAGTCTTGGTCTTGTTCTTGCAAGCCCAGTCTTAACCTTGCATTGATAAAAATATTTGTTAAATTCTTCACCAGTTTTGTGGCCAATCGTTGGAACGTCAGGATATAACAATGTTTGTTAACTGACGAAGGAGCAGTTAGCTCCGAAACCGGTTACTCGTTTTACGAATTCAAGCGGTTTAAATCGAAACAATTTAAATTTGCACTATATCGTTTATAAAATTAAAAACTGCATTGAGTCAAGCAGATAAAATGTAAATTAAAAGAGATCTTCAAAATTATATATGTACCTAAAAATAATTTTGTAAATCTTTAGATAACATATTTATATACATTGTACAAATTAATATTAAATTTAATGAATGGACATTGTGTATATTTTTAAAAGTACAATAACTTGTGAATATTACAACACTATATATTACGTCTTCCATAAACAAAAACATACTTTTATTTCACAAGCACGACACGAAAACATAATATGTACAGTTACTAGAAACAAAATAATGAAACGACAAGTTATTATTTTTACGAAAAGGAACAGAGAGAAAAAACAAGAGGAGATAAAAAGGGTATTATCGTTGACAAGATGGGAAGGGTTTGAATTTTATCATCCAAAGAAATAAGGTCAAACAACCCTACTATAGAAATCACATCTTATTAGATACTACATACATAGGTAGGTACCGTACTACAGCATGTAAAACGAATTCACTAGGTAGGCGGCATCTCGTTATTGTAAGACTAATAAATAAAATACAATATTGCACTCACCGTCTGATATTAAGTCATATAAGTACCTAATATATAGCATCTGTAAACAACGAAATCAAACTGTCATCACAAATGAAACTGTACCACGAGAAACGTCAAATTAAAACACATCAAACACCACTGTCAATACACAAAACGTCATAACTGTCGTTAGACGGGAACATCACTGTTTATTACTAAAAGTATTCACTAAAACACGACGCGAACGGCGGGATAACTACCGAAGACCCGACATTTCGTAATTTCGCGCTGGATTAATTGTCCAGAATAGTAAAAAAAATGATAAAAAAGCTGCGAAACCGCGATCACCACTCCTTTTCCCCTAACATTTTCTACGACACCAAACAGCTGCAGTAGACAGTAGTGTTTTCAAAAGTAGACATAGCGTGCCATCTATTATTCATGTCCGACACTACAGCCACCACCTGTTGTCATCTCGAGTGATCAGTCGGTAAAACAGGTTTTTACTTTAGTAAGAAAATTTAAAAATACATTATAGGTATGTATTTTATTTCCCGCGTAATTAATTGCATAGCCGCGAACGAACCTTCAAGATGTGAACAACTCCAGATTTATTTTACATATATTGAATCTTTTTTTTCTATTTTTATGTATTGCATAATATTCATGAAGACTATGTAATAGAACGATATATGATAGAATAAAAAATGAGGACATAAGGAGAGAATGCAAGATAAAGAAGGATATTATATGTAAAATGAAAGTGAATGCTTTGAGGTGGTTTGGACATATAGAAAGAATGAATGATGAACGACTGACCAAAAAAATATACATGGGTGTAAGAGATGGAGTGAATAGTAGGGGCCGCCCCAGAAAGGGATGGCATGACCATGACAAATGTGAATGATATTTTGAATGAAGGAAATATTAGAAGCTTGAATAATCGACGAGCATGTATGAGACGATGCATGGATGTAAAGGAAGCTAGGAATGTATGCAAAAATAGAGGAGTATGGCGCTCGGTTCTCTCTGCTTACCCCGTAAGGGATATGGCGTGATGGTATGTATGTATGTATAATATTCATTAGGCTACAATGGATGGAGTCTAGAAACTGGCATGCTAATTTAGAGAAAATGCCATGGACAGGGTGCAATAGATACAATTCCTTGAGGAGACCAAGACCCATCCTGGCTTGTGGGGCCACTGACGATGATGTACAATATCTATTGATTCTGTGAGGAACCAGCTTAGTATCATCATTTTCAGGTGTCCCGTAAAAGCTGGCCAGCCAAAAATATAATATCCATATAATAATAATAATAATAAACACTTCTTTGCACCCTGCGCAAGTGGCGAGTTTATTGCCAAATGGCAATTTCTTCCAACCAGCCAGTGTTTCCAGCCCAGAGAAGCAATATTAGCGTGAGAAATGAATTTAAATAAATTTCTCCTCTGCTGGGAATCGAACCCAGGACGCCCGCACAGAAACCAAACGGCTTACGAACTGTATATATATAACTGAATATAGATAATATAAATAGTTTACATCTCGTAATGTACATAACAAGACATAAATTTTTCATAATACATTATTTTTTTAATTAGTTATATATTTCCGGTGTTTTTATCTTTTCTTTTTTATCGCCTTTTTGTTGTTAACTCTTATTTATTAAATTTATATACAATTACTGTTTTTTTTTATTAGTTTTGTTTTTGTAATATGTTACTACTTTATATTTTATTAGATACAATAGAGAAAGGCAATCGTGGTTTCACTGGATTCATGAATCCAGGCCCACGAGCACAAGTGACTAGAGTACCAGCCAGAACAAGCGACCCACATGGGCTTGCGACCATGTATGCGGGATTAAGGGGCCACTTTATGACTCAAGTCACGCTCACCACTCACTCACCAATCTCCGACTGATACTCAACTCTCCTGTGCAACCCTGCTGCGATAATGCTGCTTTTACCACCCTATCCAAAAGTTCTTTATTTTACCTCTTGGGAGACCCAGGTCTTTAAAGTAGGAATATAAAGATTTTGCGGGCAGGCCTCTCGCCTCCACCTCTACAGCAATAATGGTAAAAGGCTTCTGGCCGTAGATACAAATAAATAAATAACTTTATGTCTGAGCATGGTCTAATTGAGAAGGAAAAGTTGTTTAATTTTGTTAATGATTTATCTCTTGTAATTTGTTATTTGTATGCAAAACTTTTTTCTAAATAAATGTTTGACTAACAATACTATTCATGTCAAAATGTCAAGTTCCAAGTCAAATGCCAAGCACTACACTTTTCTTTCATGACATTTTCTTGTCTCATTCACATTCCATACATGCTGTTAGTTAAACTTTGTACCTTTTCTTATTTTAGATTATTATTCACATGATATTACCAATCTTTTTTTGGTCTCCTCACACATTCACTCCTATTTCATTCAATACAAGAATTTTAATAAAATAAGTAACTATAAAATAATTAATTTATTTTGTGCTTCGGTCTTACAATCATTATACTTAAAATTAAGTATTCACATTTTGGGTAAAGTCTGTATTGAAAATACTTATAACTCTCTGAACTGTGTTGGGTTCCAGTTGATATCTATCGTTGTCCATAAAAAGATTCAATATGTTGAATCCCGCTCCAGAAGAACTGTCAGCTAAGACGCAGTTTGGAATATCGTAAAAGGTGACATATGTAGCTAATTTTTTACTCACTTCCTCTGTCTTGTCTGATAAAATACTGGTACAAGTCTGGAGATATCTCTTGAGACTTGATCCAAGGATGGAGAGCCAGGAGTCCATGATGAACTCTGATTTCTGTTTGAGGGAAAGTGCAAATTCGTTGGATATGAGAGGTTCATTTTTTCTCTTGAACGTTTCAGAAAAGGACTCCGGTGCATTGTTGTTATATTTAGTGTTGTGGTTGTTGACGTGAGCGAAGATCAGTTTCAGTTGCCATACATGGTTCACGGAGGGATTCTTGGAGAGGTTTCGTAACATCTGTAGAAAAATACAAAAATATTTATTCAGACAACAAATTCATTTCAATGTGGCTGAATTACTGCAACGGAATCAGGAATTCTGTTATTGTAATTAAACTCTCTTTGTTTAAACTAAAGCCATTCTATTTCATTTTATAACCTATTCAAATTGATGAAAAAAAGAACAAGAGAATGAAATTATTTGAGTAAGTAATGGCTTTAGTCTTTACTTAAACACATGATATATCATAGGCCAACAAAGATTTCAGATGAAAAAATGAACATATTTTCTGAGAATATAAATAAATTGCACATAATAACAGCATTATAAAGAAATGTAAGAAATAAAAATATAATAATAACCTTTATTATAGTGATCCATATAGGAAGTATGGCAAGAGTATCTCTAATGACACATTCATACGTAATGACAGCCAATATTTGTATAAATTCTCTCTCATATTTGTTATTGTTAACACAGACACATGTACTGTTGTCAGAGTCGCTCCATTTCTTTTTTACATTACTATCTCTTCTTCTTTCTACTCTGTGACTCTTTTCTGCTTCCTTGAATATCCTCGTTACTCCAGAGAAGTAACAAGTGCTGCAGATCTTATCATAGTAAGCCTGGTCTGCTTTATCTGTTTTGGTTGGATCCTGGTCATAGTCCCCTGTGAGGACGTCAGAGAGCGAATCAAAGAGGTAGTGTTTGGTGAAGTTCAATACGGTTGGGTCGTTAGAGAAGGCAAATATGTTTTCCGGCTTGGCTGACCACACGTTGGTCTTTTCCGTGGTGAGGGTCTGGGCCAAAAGGCTCTGAAAACCTTGGGGGTCTTCCAAGTATGATAGGCAGCCAGCCCTCTGTTTCACGTCCAGACAAAGAGATTTTTCCAGCAGTGAACTGAATAATTGACAAAAAAAATTGAGGTTAAAATTCACACCAACATTTACAAACTACAATTACAAATCATTGTTAAGAAGTATAAGAAGAACAAGTAAATCAAAAACAAATTTGAGGGCACACATATTTCATGTCAGTCCGCAGATTGTTTACATTCATACTGCCAATATCAAATGTAGTAGTTTTGAGTAGATATACAGAACATACATATTCTATTGTGAAACTATATAAATGGTATCTACTTAAAAAATAAGGAACACTTAGTCTGCATGAAATACAAAATTGTTTACCTTTATCAAAATATCAAATGAATCAAGCTGTTTTAACATGCATTGTCATCGTTCAGAACTCGTAACTGGTCGGGAAGTTACCTTTGTAACGAAGCATAAGTCAGTAGGTATGTATTTATTAATTGTAATAGTAGAGAATTTGAATGTACGTAGGTTACAGGTAGGTAAGTTCTAGACGAAATTTTGAAATTGGTATTGGATATATGTGTAGGAAGGCTGCAGGCCCCAGTGGCCTTCAACCAGTATAAAATGAAGAAACATAAATATAAAAAATGAACACAAAATACATTAAAATGACACTAACACAAGTTGATCCCAATTTCTGTTCCTCTTAAAGACAATTGACCAATATCTGTCGTCTGATATCCTAACTTCCTTGAGTTTACTAAGTTCTGGCAGCAAACAAGGACCACGCGTGTTGATAAGACCTTCCTTATCTAACATAACCACCTGAACATTTGCATAACATATTTTCCCTGATGTAATATCACGAGGAATCAACAGACGAGGTTCAGCGGCCAAAACATACAGATGACGGAATGCTTGGAGATGATATCTAAAAACAAACATACATAATAGACCATAATATTAATAAATAAATGTTTTTTAAATATCATAAGTAGAGAAACAAGCTGTCCAAATTATGTAATAATAATAATAATAATAAACACTTCCTTACACACTGTGCAAGTGGCGAGATTAGGCAATATATTTGCACCTTTACGCTCTGATGGGTTCCAGTCCAGAGAAACAAGATTTGTGTGAAATAATTTCAAATAAATGAACCTAGGATGCTGACACTGAAATCCATGTCATGGTCGAGAAGTACCCAATTATATTGTCGAGTTATTTTTAAAAGTTAAGAAAAATAATCTGTTAGATTTGTATTACCTGAACAAGTAAAAAAATCGATTTTTGTCTTCTAATGATCTTTTAAGCATTAAAATTCATTTCAGACAAGACTAAAATAGAAATTAGTATAGTTATATACATTCTAATAGACATTATAATAACAGTGTTTAAAAAAGTTATCTTTTAATTATTATTTTGTGAAAGAATTATTACTGAAAGAATTATCCATATTATTATGTGAAAGAATTCCTCTGCTATAAGACATCAATAATCGGACTAACCTATTGTCATTGCTGTGTAGTGGAAATTTGGGAAAGAAGGCACATATTAGTGCAGCGATGGCCTCCGAGGATGTTGACAGAGTATAGCGGCCGGCACCAAGAAACAGAAGACCAAGAGCACAATGTACAGCCAACTGAGAACCATAACTGAGAGAGAGTGATCCAGGACCTGCCTTGCTACGTTGATGGCGACACAGACGCATTATATCCAAGTCACCAGTACCTGACATCACCTTGATAACATGAAAAATAAACATTTTAATCACAAGCAGATTGCAAACCTCCCCCAACGCTAAGTAGTGTGCTTGTTGGGAAGAGTAGAATGGATTAAAATCCTAATAGGTGGTGTCCCCTAAAGGCTAGCGTACATATATGTGCAGCAGACGGATCAGACGGTTGTAGGATTCATTGTATAGGAATTCATACAGGTATGATGGTGTTTGTCACTGTGTTATTAGTCTAAGAAAATTAAAACTATAAATCTCCAAAATGAGGCAACATGTCATTTGGGTACAAGTTTATTCAATTTATATATGACAAAGTAAGTTACTGAGAAGCAATAAGAAAATGAATTACAAGAATATTCTGTACAGTACAATCTAATGAGGCACAAGAAGAATATTCATTACTGTACAATCTAAGGAGGCACAAGAGGAATATTCAGTACTGTACAATCTAAGGAGGCACAAGAGGAATATTTAGTACTGTACAATCTAATGAGGCACAAGAGGAATATTCAGTACAGTACAATTTAAAGAGGCACAAGAGGAATATACAGTATAGTACAATCTAATGAGGCACAAGAGGAATATTCAGTACAGTACAAGCTAATGAGGCACAAGAGGAATATTCAGTACAGTACAATCTAATGAAGCACAACAGGAATATTCAGTACAGTACAAGCTAATGAGGCACAAGAGGAATATTCAGTACAAGTTAATAAGGCACAAGAGGATATTCAGATTTGAATTGAGTTGAAGATTGTAAATATTTGTATGTACATAAGTCAATGTACTTCACAATCTGGAATCTGTAATCGGAATAGCCAGATTGTACTGTATTAGAGTATGTTGCTCTTTGTGAAATTCTTTAAATAAAATAAAGTTAGAGAGCTGTACCTATAGTTGTTAGTTTTAGGTAGATTTGTAGGTAAGGAAATAATATTTTTAATCAATCACAAAATGACAAAAAATCATCTCACCATAGCGGCACTCAACAACACAAGATTGAGACATGTCTCAGTGGTAGCCTTCCCTGCCAACTCTCCGATACTCTTTGAACCAAACATTATCAGCTTTTTGGCGTAAAACAGTATTGTGTCACGAGCGTCCTGATTGGCTGATCCTGCATACCTTAGACCGATGGAGAAGCAGGCACCGGCCACTATGTTACAGTATACTTGGCTGGAAACATTATTTACATTATATTAATAAAAATATGAAGAGATATGTTTATTATATGTTGAATTCACTAAAGAGTACTTCTTCACAGATACAGAATTCTATATTTTTATCCCGTTCTTTAATAAACAATATAATGTTGAAAATTTATTAGAGTTATTACAGATTCCATTCATAACGAACAAATATTTACCATATTGCCAGATGTGTCGGCGGAGTTTCAGTGATTTTACAATGTTGTCAAATATTATGTGGACAAGTTTTATGTTTTACAATGAAGAAATGAATTGATTATGTGGAGAAATGTTGAATTTTTAAAATGAATTTCTAATGATTCAACACAAAAACTGAAGGATAATATTATATTGACATAAACAGTTGATAAAACTTACTTCATAGCTTCATAATCAATGTCAGTATGTTCCTCATTTGGTCTGACACAACAATACGGTTTTATTGATTCAGGTACATAATTTTCCACCCATTCCTCAAATGGTTCTATCGAGTCCCATATTATAAGACCTGCATCATTTTAAAATGAAAAATATAATGAATCAACAAAAATACATTAAAACTATTTATTAAATGTTATCAAATAATATAGATTTATTTTTTAAGTTTTTGTTAACAATGGTAAGGTAAACTTATATTAACCATTGTAGCAAATTAGACTGATGAGGGATCAGTCAGCTCTGAAACGGGAAACTAAATTTACAATAAATGTGGTCGGTACAAAAGTTACATAATAATTATGTAAATTTTATTTTATAAAAGTAGCATTTTAACTTGTATATATTTTAATATTTAAGGGGGGCAAGTCTGGTGCAACCGGCGAAATCAAAACCCTCGTAATTACCCATATCATGGATATAATTATCGTATGGAGTTCTATGACATCTAAAGATATTAAAGAACTCCATATAATAACTGTATCCATTATATGGGTAATCATGAGGGTTTTGATTTCGCCGGTCGGACCAGACTTGCCCTCCAGATTTACGCAAAAAAAACTACCCAGTGACAGGTCAATATCAATACCTGAGCTTTAAAGAAAAAGTCCAAAATGGCATTTTTTTTTCCTTTTAATAATTAAGAAACTTATATTATCCATTAGAATTAAAAGGAAACTTCTTCTTTTTAACATTTTCTGGGGACGTTTCCTTTATTTACCCATAAAGTATTATTTTTTCTGACTTCTGTGGTAGCACTAACTCAAAATAATTTTTGTATTAGTTACCTTTTAAAACTCAGGAATCGATAAATAGATGCTTAATTTTCAATTTCAATCATAGAAAATTTAATCTACATCAAATAATGTTGGCATATGTGATCATTTATGTAACTGTCAAAATTCATATTCTAAAATGACATGAAATATTTTTTAACCTCTGGCAATAACCCTGAGTAGCAACAGATCCGGTCTGACATAGTTGAGTAGGTAGTGTGTGGGCGGTGGTTCCAGCCATCTTGCCACCTCAGTGTTGCCACTCTTGAGGTAGAGCAGCCCCAGTGCCAGAGTAGCGCCGGGGGCCGTCACGTCGACATTCACTGTGGGACCCTCGCGGATCTGAAAACTTCCCAATTTGTACTTCTCCTTTTGTGATCCTGAAACAAACAACGTGATCATATGGATGGGTCGGTGGCAGAGCGGTTAGCGCGCTGGGCTAGTAATCCAGTGGTCGCGAGTTCGAATCCTGCCTCAACCGATTTCGTTCACTTATAGGGAATGTAGGAAGATGTATATGTACTCGTTTAACAAGGACATATTCATTTTGATTTAAAAAAAATGTATGTATTTAACACAGAACACACAAATTGAAGCTAAAGTGTATGAAGTAAAAATTAAATACAGAATATAAAATAACTTGCATAAATACCCACTCCATACATCAATTATAAGGTTACAATACTATCATGATAAGTAATAAATTATTTTATAGGTACATGTATATCTGTGTCAAGATACTATACATGTCATATGTGTAGAGTGTATATGTGTGTGAGAGTGAGTGTGTTGTGTGTGTGATGTGTATGTGAAGGTGCATGCATATGTGTGATATTTATTGTCTCACAGATCCAGACAGAAAACACAATTAGAAACCAGGAATCGATCCAGTGCTCAGATATCAAACCAGTAGACTCACAAAAGGCGACATGCGACTATGTTATCTTCATGTGCACTTGTCAAAAAACACAACACATTTGCATGTGATTGTATCAAAAATTGCACTAGTATTGTCACATAAATGTTATTATTACATAAGAATGTATGAAATATAGGTAGACTAACCAGTGAGAGGTCCCTTGTTCCCCCCCTTCATGTAGTGCGTGAGAGACGACGCCAGATGGTGAGGGGCGGAGGCGTGCGCTCCCAACACCACCAGACCTAGCGCCAGACCTGCAGCAAGAGCATATCCCTCGCGCTCTGAAGAGTTTTCCATTTCTGGACCGGGAGGACGACCTATGGCATACATAAATATCTTATCTTAATACATAAAAAAGAATGTTGGTATAAATGTATGTACCTATGTGATCAATGCACTCTTATACCATATTCATCAAATTGCGATGAAACTTTGGGAATTTGTTCAGCGCACACCATTTTTAATTTGTTTAATTATTTGACATCTATCTCACATAAGAATCTACTAAAAATGATCCACATGAAATTCCTTCAACAACATAATGGAGTGTTAAATGTGTTTTGACAGGAAAATCTATATGTTAAACAGAAGAGACAGGAGGGACTGAACGGTGAGAGGAACTAAAGGGACTGGAGGGATGAATCATAATTATACGGTCTTACTTATTACATTTCGTTAAAAGCTTACTAAACGCGCAACTAGATACGACTAAAATAGTTAAGATCAGTATTAAAAATCTTACTTATAAACGTAGGTATACTAAGATGTAACTAACTAGTTCACCGAAGTGTTTACAAACACCCTTTATTTTTTTCATATGGCCGCATTGGCTACACAGATGTCATAAATAAATAAATCCGTATAATCTTTAGATAACTGACATCGAAAGATGAAATCAAACACCGTGTTGAGTCAATTTAAACAAGATTGCGATGAAGAATAACACCGAACGTTATCACGTTTAAAATATAACGTTATAAGGATAAAAAATTTCTGTCAAACTCAAATATGCGTCGGATCATATGTGAAAGATCCGCAATTCGAAATATTTAGTATTTAGAAGCCAAACTATCCAGCATCTAGTAGAGGAGTGCCCAATACGGAGGTATGAAGGAGACTGGGTGGAGATCCATAGGGCGACTCCAGAGGCTGTGAAGTGGCTGGCCGAACGGGAGCCAAGAGTGTAGAAGGAAAATACTCCATGACGCAGCCAAAGGTGCAGGAAAAGCCGTAGCCATACAAAAAGTAAAGTAAATAAGTCTACTAAATAAAGGTGTAATAAAGATAGTCACGGTTTACAAGTAAACTTTTTCGTTAATCACGCTCTATTACCTGGTACTAAATATAGATAGTTTACGTTTATAAGTAAGATGGATAGATTATGAACTTAATTAATATCAACCATTTTGTTGTAAATAATTAATTATACACACAAGCAGGACAAAGTCTGCCATGTTTTGCTAGTGTTTAACTATACAAAAGGATCAACAATGACTTGTTCTATAATGATGGCACAGAAATAAATTACCTATTTCAGTGAGTAGCACCTGTGTCATGTGTGTATGAGCTGTCCCCTGATAAAGTAGTCCCACACCAAGTAATGCTGCAACTTGTATGTTCTGTGGTATATCTAATTCTATAGATGTCGGAGGTAACAGAGCTTCCACATGGATTCCCATCAGTTTTGTTGTTGATACATCCATTGTACCTAATTAAACAAACAATCATTCAATTCATCTTATCTAAAAGTTTATTTTTTGCTAATTTGAAACACTTCAATTTGAATAAAACTGTTAAAATTGATTATCAAATGAAGGCTACAGAGGAAAACAAGGAATGTCAGTTAAAATACAAATTTAAGGTAATAATGCCATCTAGTAGCATTTGTATGTATCGATTCACAGTAAAATTTTCAGATGAAAAAATCGGCTATGTCATCGTCTATGGCCAGTTAATCGATTGCTTTTACATGTCAAAATAAATCATGCTAACATAAATTACTTGAGAAATTATTTGTGTATAGAGAACATGAAAGTGATCGCTGGTTCAAAGAAATTAGTGTTTTTGTATATGTAGGTACCTCTATATGTGGCAGCTATTCCAAGTAACAGACCAACGCTTGTCATCTCATGACACTTGACCAGATATTCATACACATTAGTGAAAGCCATGTCCTTGAGGTGACCGTTTAAACCCAGCGCCATCAAAAAACCAGCATGCTCAGTTGGAAGGTCTTGGGCATTACCAACCTGAACAAAAGAAAGTATTCACATTATTTTCCTTATGTTTGGTGAATTCACATTAAAAGAATAGTGAGTAATTAAATAATTATATATTAATTGGGACTGTATAGTGACAATACACTCCTTTTTACTCCTCACTAACCAAAGGGGATATAGTGGGAAGTTATGATTTCGCAATTTTTAAGGCTTTTTTTTTTGCAGATTATCAACTAGTATCATGCTGAGATTGTATTCTGAAAGTTTCATCACAATGTATTTGTGTGTGTGTGTGTGTGCTATGTGCTATGTACGGCGTGTTCATTTTACTTTATCAATTAAAGACTAAAGTACTCATTCGATTCTATTCAAATTTTGCAAATATGTATATCTAATACTCAATTAAATCCCATTAGATTTTGAACGATATATGAATAGTGCTTCTCAATTTTTTTAACTGTCAAATATTTCAAAGTGACCCCAAGCTCAGGAAAATTGAAATATGAAATTTTTATTTTCACATTTGTAAAAAGGCACATCACATTCATAAAATGGCATTGAAGAATTATCAAGTTTTCGTAATAAAATATTTAAAGGAAAAATAATTTAACAAACTCATTTCATGAAAATGCTGAAAATTTTCTATACAAAATTTGAATACTTTATAGAATGACTTGTTAGTGAGGAGTTTAGCGTTGGCCACAACCCACTCGTTTTTATTAGAATCTATTATTATGGTATTATTAATTCTATGATTCTCCAGATATTTTCAATGCTAGATATCCTTATATATAAAAATCTTGTGTCATGATGTTTGTACATGCTAATCTCTGAAACAGCTCAACCAATTTCAATTAAATTTTATAAACTTATGATTGGTTCCAACTTAAAAGATAAAATAGTTTTGGATCCAATTAATAGGCAGCGCTGTAATCCAGATCTTATACATTTTAATTTTTTCAATTAAAAATTTTCCAGAGTTTTTGTTCAAAAATACATACAATCACAAATTTAAACCCCCCTCTCAAGGATTTTTTATAGGTTCATTTTTAAGTCATGTAATATGAGATCTATATCATGCATCTAGAGAAAATACTACACCAAAATATTGTTTTATTTTTATAGGTTCATTTTTAAGTCATGTAATATGAGATCTATATCATGCATCTAGAGAAAATACTACACCAAAATATTGTTTTATTTTTATAGGTTCATTTTTAAGTCATGTAATATGAGATCTATATCATGCATCTAGAGAAAATACTACACCAAAATATTGTTTTATTTTTATAGGTTCATTTTTAAGTCATGTAATATGAGATCTATATCATGCATCTAGAGAAAATA
The DNA here is from genome assembly GCA_963576475.1 of Molanna angustata. Taxonomy (NCBI): domain Eukaryota; kingdom Metazoa; phylum Arthropoda; class Insecta; order Trichoptera; family Molannidae; genus Molanna; species Molanna angustata. The sequence continues at coordinate 391,964 of OY754982.1, read as the reverse complement.
CTACACCAAAATATTGTTTTATTTTTATTGGTTCATTTTTAAGTCATGTAATATGAGATCTATATCATGCATCTAGAGAAAATACTACACCAAAATATTGTTTTATTTTTATTGGTTCATTTTTAAGTCATGTAATATGAGATCTATATCATGCATCTAGAGAAAATACTACACCAAAATATTGTTTTATTTTTATTGGTTCATTTTTAAGTCATGTAATATGAGATCTATATCATGCATCTAGAGAAAATACTACACCAAAATATTGTTTTATTTTTATTGGTTCATTTTTAAGTCATGTAATATGAGATCTATATCATGCATCTAGAGAAAATACTACACCAAAATATTGTTTTATTTTTATTGGTTCATTTTTAAGTCATGTAATATGAGATCTATATCATGCATCTAGAGAAAATACTACACCAAAATATTGTTTTATTTTTATTGGTTCATTTTTAAGTCATGTAATATGAGATCTATATCATGCATCTAGAGAAAATACTACACCAAAATATTGTTTTATTTTTATTGGTTCATTTTTAAGTCATGTAATATGAGATCTATATCATGCATCTAGAGAAAATACTACACCAAAATATTGTTTTATTTTTATTGGTTCATTTTTAAGTCATGTAATATGAGATCTATATCATGCATCTAGAGAAAATACTACACCAAAATATTGTTTTATTTTTATTGGTTCATTTTTAAGTCATGTAATATGAGATCTATATCATGCATCTAGAGAAAATACTACACCAAAATATTGTTTTATTTTTATTGGTTCATTTTTAAGTCATGTAATATGAGATCTATATCATGCATCTAGAGAAAATACTACACCAAAATATTGTTTTATTTTTATTGGTTCATTTTTAAGTCATGTAATATGAGATCTATATCATGCATCTAGAGAAAATACTACACCAAAATATTGTTTTATTTTTATTGGTTCATTTTTAAGTCATGTAATATGAGATCTATATCATGCATCTAGAGAAAATACTACACCAAAATATTGTTTTATTTTTATTGGTTCATTTTTAAGTCATGTAATATGAGATCTATATCATGCATCTAGAGAAAATACTACACCAAAATATTGTTTTATTTTTATTGGTTCATTTTTAAGTCATGTAATATGAGATCTATATCATGCATCTAGAGAAAATACTACACCAAAATATTGTTTTATTTTTATTGGTTCATTTTTAAGTCATGTAATATGAGATCTATATCATGCATCTAGAGAAAATACTACACCAAAATATTGTTTTATTTTTATTGGTTCATTTTTAAGTCATGTAATATGAGATCTATATCATGCATCTAGAGAAAATACTACACCAAAATATTGTTTTATTTTTATTGGTTCATTTTTAAGTCATGTAATATGAGATCTATATCATGCATCTAGAGAAAATACTACACCAAAATATTGTTTTATTTTTATTGGTTCATTTTTAAGTCATGTAATATGAGATCTATATCATGCATCTAGAGAAAATACTACACCAAAATATTGTTTTATTTTTATTGGTTCATTTTTAAGTCATGTAATATGAGATCTATATCATGCATCTAGAGAAAATACTACACCAAAATATTGTTTTATTTTTATTGGTTCATTTTTAAGTCATGTAATATGAGATCTATATCATGCATCTAGAGAAAATACTACACCAAAATATTGTTTTATTTTTATTGGTTCATTTTTAAGTCATGTAATATGAGATCTATATCATGCATCTAGAGAAAATACTACACCAAAATATTGTTTTATTTTTATTGGTTCATTTTTAAGTCATGTAATATGAGATCTATATCATGCATCTAGAGAAAATACTACACCAAAATATTGTTTTATTTTTATTGGTTCATTTTTAAGTCATGTAATATGAGATCTATATCATGCATCTAGAGAAAATACTACACCAAAATATTGTTTTATTTTTATTGGTTCATTTTTAAGTCATGTAATATGAGATCTATATCATGCATCTAGAGAAAATACTACACCAAAATATTGTTTTATTTTTATTGGTTCATTTTTAAGTCATGTAATATGAGATCTATATCATGCATCTAGAGAAAATACTACACCAAAATATTGTTTTATTTTTATTGGTTCATTTTTAAGTCATGTAATATGAGATCTATATCATGCATCTAGAGAAAATACTACACCAAAATATTGTTTTATTTTTATTGGTTCATTTTTAAGTCATGTAATATGAGATCTATATCATGCATCTAGAGAAAATACTACACCAAAATATTGTTTTATTTTTATTGGTTCATTTTTAAGTCATGTAATATGAGATCTATATCATGCATCTAGAGAAAATACTACACCAAAATATTGTTTTATTTTTATTGGTTCATTTTTAAGTCATGTAATATGAGATCTATATCATGCATCTAGAGAAAATACTACACCAAAATATTGTTTTATTTTTATTGGTTCATTTTTAAGTCATGTAATATGAGATCTATATCATGCATCTAGAGAAAATACTACACCAAAATATTGTTTTATTTTTATTGGTTCATTTTTAAGTCATGTAATATGAGATCTATATCATGCATCTAGAGAAAATACTACACCAAAATATTGTTTTATTTTTATTGGTTCATTTTTAAGTCATGTAATATGAGATCTATATCATGCATCTAGAGAAAATACTACACCAAAATATTGTTTTATTTTTATTGGTTCATTTTTAAGTCATGTAATATGAGATCTATATCATGCATCTAGAGAAAATACTACACCAAAATATTGTTTTATTTTTATTGGTTCATTTTTAAGTCATGTAATATGAGATCTATATCATGCATCTAGAGAAAATACTACACCAAAATATTGTTTTATTTTTATTGGTTCATTTTTAAGTCATGTAATATGAGATCTATATCATGCATCTAGAGAAAATACTACACCAAAATATTGTTTTATTTTTATTGGTTCATTTTTAAGTCATGTAATATGAGATCTATATCATGCATCTAGAGAAAATACTACACCAAAATATTGTTTTATTTTTATTGGTTCATTTTTAAGTCATGTAATATGAGATCTATATCATGCATCTAGAGAAAATACTACACCAAAATATTGTTTTATTTTTATTGGTTCATTTTTAAGTCATGTAATATGAGATCTATATCATGCATCTAGAGAAAATACTACACCAAAATATTGTTTTATTTTTATTGGTTCATTTTTAAGTCATGTAATATGAGATCTATATCATGCATCTAGAGAAAATACTACACCAAAATATTGTTTTATTTTTATTGGTTCATTTTTAAGTCATGTAATATGAGATCTATATCATGCATCTAGAGAAAATACTACACCAAAATATTGTTTTATTTTTATAGGTTCATTTTTAAGTCATGTAATATGAGATCTATATCATGCATCTAGAGAAAATACTACACCAAAATATTGTTTTATTTTCAGTGGAAGTGTTCCACATAAAAATATGCAATTTCACACACAATATAACACTCATACATTTTATTTTTCTTTCTTATTTTCTTTCCCCTTTCTCTTTCCTCGTCTGTCAAGATATGGCAGTGAGATGCGACACAGAGGACTTGAAGATGGTTAGTGACAATTCCGTTGCGGTTACTGTATGGGTTGCTGGAGTGGGATGGCCTAGTGGTGAAGTACTCGGACTTGTAAAGTAAGTTAGTACCCCTTTCTTATTTTCGGCAGCTTTTTATATGCATATTATCTAGTGATTTAATTTCTAAATGTATTACTGTTATTGTGTTTTTTTGCTATCTTTTGTTGAATCCATTATTATGTAGTCTCTTCACGGAGTAACCAGTGAAAATAAAAAAAAAAACACAACTGAAGTTGCTTAGTTTATTATGGTGGTGATAATAAAAATGTACGAACCATCCAACATGTGTGTTGTGATCACACTCTTTTGAATCGGTGTGACTATAAAATTGGGCAAATTGCCCAATTAAAAAAAACATCGATCGGTATAAAAAATTGAAGTAGTAACATGCTGTGTAATGAAACAAATAAAATAATGTGTTGTTATAATAATAAAATAATATTTAGTCACAGCTTTGCATCACATATCATTTAAGGTTATTGAAATTTGACAGATGTGTTATAGACAATAACCATAGAAAACGTAAAATATATCTATAGTTGAAGATTACGTAACTGACGTTTCATTTTGCACTGAAATACGCGAATGAAATTTAATCTTCCCTAAAATTTTAACTTGGATTACTAAATCCAACGATTTAAGGGCCAACTGATATCTTGGCACTATGTCAAATATTATTTAAATCGCACCCAATAACAAGTTGTCACATTCTGGAGACTTACGATATTAATCGTCTCACAGATCCAGACAGAAAACAGATTTAAAAACTGAATCAAATCCAACTGAGCCACAAAGGGCGGCCAATACATTTTAATTAGAAATGATTTCTCTTCATATGTATGTATGTATGTATGTATGTATGTATGTATGTTGTAGTGTACCTTTGGTTTGTTGTAAACAATCCATGACGAGTCAATATTGGATGTGTCTGTTGGGACCAGCTTGAGTCCAGCTGCCACTCCGTTGTGAAATAGCGGCCATTGCGCCACTGTGGGTGACACCTCGATGTGCGACAGGTCGATGGCTGCGTTGCGGGGAGGGGACCGTCCTGTCAGACACAACTTGGCCATGTGGAGGGGCTCAGTCATCACACAGGGGGAGGAACGCAATGTAACCATACCTCTGCCAATTGATAAAAATGATTAATTAAAACTAATAAAGACAAATAATTTATATATATGTAATATCATCATACTGATAACCTTATTTAGACATCATTATTTATACACTTCACTGTCCCCTTTTCATTTCAATGTTTTAATTCACTTATACCTAGCATAGTTTCACTTCTTTAAAACAATAAGGTCTTATACAAATATAAAACAAAACGAGTGAGTTGTGGCCAACACATGACCCTTCACTACATAGAAATTATATTTTTTTTTTTTTTTTTTTTTTTCTTTTTAGAAAGGTTGACAATCCCAAAAAAACTATTAATAAATATAATTGTAATTATTTAAAAAATGGAATTTTTATGAATTACATTTCTTAAGCAGATATTAGTTCCCCAGAGGACAAAAGTTTTCATAATACACCATACACACGAAAACACTGTCACTAAACTCTTACCATGCATGATACCTGTTGAGAAATTGATGCAAAAAATATATGCTTAAAAATTAAGAAATCATGACTTGACAATATACTTTCTTTCATTGCAAAGAGTTATTTATGTGGAGCTGACTGTTCCATGGGACACAAATATTACAAAAAACCACCAATACAAACTAAACAAGCAAGTACAAGGAACTGGTAGATAAAACAGTTCAAAATGGTTTTAGCACAAATATAGGTATATGATGGGGGCGAGAGGCCTGCCTGCAAAGTCTTTACATTCCTACTTTAAGGACCTGGGTCTCCCTAGAGGTAAAATAAAAGAACTTTTGGATAGGGTAGTAAAAGCAGAATTATCCGCATCCTATTGGACTTGGTTCCGCAGGGGAGCGGAATATCAGTCGGGAGTTGGTGGGTGAGTGGTGAGCGTGACTCGAGTCATAAAGGGGCCCCTTAAGCCCGCATACATGACCACAAGCCCGTGCGGCTCACCTAATCTGACAGGTACTCTGGTCGCCTATACTCGTGAGCCTGGATTCATGAATCCAGTGAAACCATAATTGCCATTCTCTATTGTATCTCTACAATTCTCCGCTATGCAGTTTTTAATTGTGTTTTCAGTGTGGATCTGTGAGACGATTAATATCGTAAGTCTCCAGAATGTGACAACTTATTATTGGGTGCGTGTTAAATTAATATTTGACATAGTACCTGTTAGTTGCCCGAGAAATAATATAAAATATAAAATAAAATAGTAATGGTGAGTAAAACGTTGGGTTATTCACCATTATACGATAAAACTATAAAATCATAATAATTATGTATTATGATTTTGTAGTTTTTAAGTACCAACATTAACATCAAATTGTATAATTATGAATTTTATCTTGATAATTTTATAGTCATATTTGTTTCCTCTGTAAAGTCCAACTTCACATTAATATCACATGAATAAATTACACATAATTATAACTGATAAGTTTTAAAATATAAAATAATGAATATATAATATACCTTCCAACAGATAATGCCATAGTTCTGTTACACAAAGCAAGAAGATGTCTCTCCTGTTCCTCGATAAAGTCATGATCTGATACTTCTGGTCTCTGTGTTAAAGCAATTGTCACTGGTATTGATGACTGTAACATATTACAAAGCTCCGCTACCCTAGAATAATCAGATACTTTCATTAGATAAAGTCATGATCTGATACTTCTGGTCTCTGTGTTAAGGCAATTGTCACTGGTACTGATGACTGTAACATATTACAAAGTTCCGTTACCCTAGAATAATCAGATAACTGTCATTAGATAAAGTCATGATCTGATACTTCTGGTCTCTGTGTTAAAGCAATTGTCACTGGTATTGATGACTGTAACATATTACAAAGCTCCGCTACCCTAGAATAATCAGATACTTTCATTAGATAAAGTCATGATCTGATACTTCTGGTCTCTGTGTTAAGGCAATTGTCACTGGTACTGATGACTGTAACATATTACAAAGTTCCGTTACCCTAGAATAATCAGATAACTGTCATTAGATAAAGTCATGATCTGATACTTCTGGTCTCTGTGTTAAAGCAATTGTCACTGGTATTGATGACTGTAACATATTACAAAGCTCCGCTACCCTAGAATAATCAGATACTTTCATTAGATAAAGTCATGATCTGATACTTCTGGTCTCTGTGTTAAGGCAATTGTCACTGGTACTGATGACTGTAACATATTACAAAGTTCCGTTACCCTAGAATAATCAGATAACTGTCATTAGATAAAGTCATGATCTGATACTTCTGGTCTCTGTGTTAAAGCAATTGTCACTGGTATTGATGACTGTAACATATTACAAAGCTCCACTACCCTAGAATAATCAGATACTTTCATTAGATAAAGTCATGATCTGATACTTCTGGTCTCTGTGTTAAGGCAATTGTCACTGGTACTGATGACTGTAACATATTACAAAGTTCCGTTACCCTAGAATAATCAAATAACTGTCATTAGATAAAGTCATGATCTGATACTTCTGGTCTCTGTGTTAAAGCAATTGTCACTGGTATTGATGACTGTAACATATTACAAAGCTCCGCTACCCTAGAATAATCAGATACTTTCATTAGATAAAGTCATGATCTGATACTTCTGGTCTCTGTGTTAAGGCAATTGTCACTGGTACTGATGACTGTAACATATTACAAAGTTCCGTTACCCTAGAATAATCAGATAACTGTCATTAGATAAAGTCATGATCTGATACTTCTGGTCTCTGTGTTAAGGCAATTGTCACTGGTATTGATGACTGTAACATATTACAAAGTTCCGCTACCCTAGAATAATCAGATAACTGTCATTAGATAAAGTCATGATCTGATACTTCTGGTCTCTGTGTTAAGGCAATTGTCACTGGTATTGATGACTGTAACATATTACAAAGTTCCGCTACCCTAGAATAATCAGATAACTGTCATTAGATAAAGTCATGATCTGATACTTCTGGTCTCTGTGTTAAGGCAATTGTCACTGGTATTTTTTAACAGATTTTTAATTATCTTATTATTTGACTCCCGTCAGGGAAAAAAATCCAATGTTTGCGCATGTGCAATGATAAAAATATTCGGTCACTGGTATTGATGACTGTAACATATTACAAAGTTCCGCTACCCTACTTTTAGTTGGTTCACTGTGATTTTAAATTAGATTTGTAAAATAAAGCTTCTTAGATTTGACTTGTTATTGGAGCATTTTGAACATAGTTTTGTAAAATTACAATATTGTTAATTTTTGTGTACCTACTTATCTAGTAACTGTTTTTATTTGTGCACATATCTAGTAACTGTTTATATTTGTGTACATATTTTGTAACTGTTTATATTTGTAAACATATCTAGTAACTGTTTATATTTGTGTACATATTTTGTAACTGTTTATATTTGTGTACATATCTTGTAACTGTTTATATTTGTGTACATATCTTGTAACTGTTTATATTTGTGTACATATCTAGTAACTGTTTATATTTGTGTACATATTTTGTAACTGTTTATATTTGTGTACATATCTAGTAACTGTTTATATTTGTGTACATATCTAGTAACTGTTTATATTTGTGTACATATTTTGTAACTGTTTATATTTGCTTTCATTTTATACTGAATATTGTATAAATATTTTATACTAGCTTTTATGTCCCGCCGTTGGCCAAGAATGTAAAATTGTGAAAGTAAAAGCAATCGTTTTTATAATATTGTCACCCAATTATTTTGCAATATCAGACTATGAAAAGTGGTTTGAAATTTGATTGAGTTTAAGTATTGTAAAATGTTCAAGTGATGGCCACAGCCCATTCTTTTTTATATATTGCTATAAAGTGTGAATGAAGTATAATATTTATACAATTTCTGCTCGCATGGACTATGCGTAATGGTTTTAAATATGACTGTTTATCAACGTTGTAAAGAGATTGGTTTGGCCGCAACCCCCATTTTTAAATATTATCATCGAAAACAAATTGTAATGTGTACCTATTGAAAATTTAGTAATTTTGGATGTTGGGATGTGGTTAAAATTTGATTAAACAAACGTAGGTACTGAAAAGATCTAGTATTGGTCACATCCCATTCGTTTTTATATTTTTTCATCAAGTGTGCATTATATTTTTGCTCAATTTGACTGAAAGTCTTCATTAACGAAGAAGAAGAAGACTTGAACTATAGTAAATAGTTTTTAATTTGAATATAAATGTTGTGAAGAGTTCAGTAATGGCCACAACCCCCATTCTTTAAATATTAGGTGTTGAAAATTATTCAAAATAGGATGATATAAATGGTTTAAATTTAATTAAACAAAAGTATTGAAAAGATTCTAGTGCAGGTTATATCGTCACATCCCATATCCCATTCATTTCATATGTATTTTCATCAAGTGTGCATATCGTTAATAATATTTCTGCACAATAGACTATTAGACTTAAAACTAACCCAAAAGACTAAATAAAAAAGAGAAAAATAAGTATAAGACTATAAGAAATAGTTTGTATAAAAAACTATTCCAATGGTCTACATAAAATAAGTAAAAATACATATACCTAATAGAAGAATTAGACTATTGGAAATAGATTGTATAAAAGCTCACCCAAAGGTCTACAAAAAAGAAGAAGAAGAATATTTAGACTATTGGAAATAGTTTGTATAAATACTGACCAAAAGGTCTACATAAAAGAAAATGAATAAGACTATTGGAAATAGTTTGTATTAAAACTCTCCCAAAAGTCTACGTACTTAAATGAAGAAGAATAATAATTAGACTAAAGGAAATAATTTTTATAAAAAAATGACCCAAATGTATACATAAAAGAAGAAGAAGATGAATTAGACAATAGGAAATAGTTTGTATAAAAACTGCCCTAAAGGTCTACATAAAATTAAGAAGAAAAAGAATTAGACTCCAGGACCCGCCGCTTCAGGCCCTTCAGTACCTCCCGTCCCTTTAATCCCTCATTACGTCCCTTCCCATCAGGCCCTTCAGTACCTTCCGTCCCTTCAGGCAGTTTTATACCTCCCGTCCCTTCAGGCCCTTTAGTGCCTCCCTTCCCTTCATTACATCCCGTCCCATCAGTCGGTTAAGAAAAGTTTAAATCCAGAAACCATCCTGGAAGAACCGCGAAGAGATGAAAGAACCTTCTTTTCCCAGGATGCTCTACTTAATAGGTAAAATGACTAAATACACGAAGAAGAAGAAAAAAGTTTAAACCCAGATACCTGCGAAGAGATGGAAGGACAGTTGGACCTTCTTCTCCCAGAATTCTCCAACTTCATAGGTAAAATGACCAAAAATACACGATGAAGAAGAAGAAGAAGAAATAAGTTTAAATCCAGATACCTGCGAAGAGATGGAAGGAAAATTGGACATTCTTCTCCCAGGTTAGTCCACCTTCAAAGGTAAAATGACCAAATAGACGATGAAGAAGAAGAAGAAAAAAGTTTAAATCCAGAAACCTGCGAAGAGATGGAAGGAAAATTGGACCTTCATCTCCCAGGATAGTTCATCTTCATAGGTAAGATGACCAAGTACACGTTGAAGAAAAAGAAGAAAAAAGTTTATATGCAGAACCCGTCCTGGAAGACCTGTGAAGAGATGGAGGGACAGTCGGACCTTCTTTTCCCAGGATACTCCCCCTTCATAGGTAAAACGACCAAATACACGAAGAAGAAGAAGAATAAGAAAAAAGTTTAAATCCAAAAACCATCCTGGGCATACGCTCGACAATTCACCAAAGTTTCATTATAATCGGACAAACGGTTGATAAATAAATAAATAAAATAATTTTCCTATAGGAAATCAGTATAGGTATATTATTGTTGATTTGTAAGTAAATAGTATTAGGTAGGTACCTACCTACAACAACCTTCTAAATAAATTCGATTCCTAACAAATTTTATTTGAATATCACATTCTTTCTGTAGCCATGGAAACGATTCGAACACGTAAGTAATATCGAATGGTTCGGATACATTTTTTGAATATGTAGGTACCTACCAAGGGGCCGCCCATACCTTATAATCTTTACAGTAAAAATGCAATCAAATTCCCTCATTTGTGAGTTTAGTCACAAGTTACAGTACTGACAACAATAAGTATAAAATAAGTACTTTTTTTATCTAATGGCAATTTTTTTTTAGTGGCAATATTGAAGTAAGCAAATGACCCTGAAGTTAGAGATGGGCTCAATTCAGACAAATATTATTTTAAAATTGAATATTTTTCAATTTACAAATATGATAAATGAACAAGCATAAATCTTTTTCAATTTACAATTATGATAAATGAACAACAATTAACAATTATGATAAAGCATATTATAATAAATGTCATTTTCTACAAAAAATGTCTCATATATTTAACTTTGATTATTAAATAATTAGGATCATTCATCTGCATATAAATAAAGTAGACCTCGTAAGATTGGTTTTGCACATGTTTGTGCACGGCTAAATTCATGTCAGTCTGCCTGTCCATGAATTCGTTTGAAACCTTACTATGTCAAAATCGGCAATTTTACAGTAGAGCAAAAAAATTCATCATTTATTGTTTGACACATTAATGTATGATAAGACAATGATTATTACATACTAAATTATAATTGATATTTTTTTCTGAAATTAATTAGATGTCATTTTGTCGTGTTTACAACTTGATAGTTTACTAATTTAAATGTTTTTTTAAATACAAAAATTATTAGTATCATATCTTCGTGATTTATATGATTAATTATTTTTGATTAATTTCTCCTGGCGGAAATCAGATGTTATGGTGGTCTTAGCAACTTTAAATGATTTACAGAAAAGGGGATATATATTAAAAAATGCATATTTTTTTAGATACCAAGCTTTATTAAAAAAAATCCATCGGTTCTATATTTTTCAAATTAGTGACTTGTTTACATTTTCTCCATACTTTTTTTTGTAATGCCTTGATTTTCTTTTTCGATTTTTATCAAGTATATGTGAACGAACAGCTCTCTCTTTAAACGTATTTTTCTTGGAGTGTCCTGCATAGAAATATCATTTTCAGGCAATGTTGGATTTGATGATGAACAACTAGGCACCGAAGGTTCAAGAAGGATGGGTGAAGTTATCTGAAAAAAAAAATCAATGTAAATTAAGAATGTCCGCAAGTGTATTTATAAAATTTAATAACGTATATCAAAATAATGATTCAATAAGTATATAGGTAAGGATATTTAAAAACTTGTAGGTATATAAAATTTACAAAAAAGTCCGAAACAGAACAAATAAGTAATATTTAATAAACACATAATATGATAAGTACTAAGTCAGAAAAAAAACTATCAACTTACTTCAGGACAAACAGTATCTAATTGAGAGAAAATTGAAGAGACAACATTATTCTTAATTTTTCTTTTATAACCACTTCGGTCAATTTCATCATCTCTGAAATGCTTTGAACAAATGACTGTACTTGAAGATGGTTGCCAATTTGGAGGACGATTGACAGCGGCAATCCACAAAGCTCTAAGAGCTGGATTTTTTGGAAATCTGTAAAAAATACACATGTTTTTCACTTCCATTTACATAAATAAATTAAAAACATTATAAATATAAAATAAAAACATTAACAATATTGTATATTACTTAAAGATGTCAGATAAAATAAAACTAATAAATAAAGTACGTATAAGATTATTTTAATCACATGAAATCACGTTTCACAAGAAATATAAAATAATAACGCCAGTAACTTATAGGTATTCATTTTGTCAGTGCCAACATAATATATTCTAAATTGTCTATTTTTCATAAATTAATTGTACTATGTTGCACTATTGTATTGTTGTTATTTTTGTATGTTAATGTGGATTTAAATAAATAAACAAATAAAATTTTGAATTTGCAGAAAAATTATTAGAAAATAAATATTGAAAATAAATTCATGTCCAATGCCCAACTCTACGGTCGAATGAAATATGGCGGCCATTGGCCAATATCGTAGCGGATATATGTGATGTGATTGACATGCTCAATTATCTTAAATCATTAATAAAATATTTGGTGACAATATAAAAACATTACAAATATGTGACAAAATGATTGAAAAAGCATTAACAGTGAATACAAATTATGTTTTTTCTCAAATTGTGCCCGAAACATATTACAATATAATGGCGGATTACGGTCTTATCCACAATTTACAAAACCAATGAAATAAAAAAAAGTAAAATTTTAAGAAACTATTACAAATAATTATATCGTTCTTAATATTAAATCATTAAGAACGAATCATTCAAAAAAATAACTATACAATTATAATTTAACCATGGCCAGTTGGACACGCAATATTACGTTAAATATTGTTAAATATAGTAGGTTAGTTTCAATACTTACGAGTGAAAAGATATACCGTGTCCTTTATTCCTACATTTCACCACACAAGACCTTTTCGACATTTTCTTTGCAATAATTAGTTAGAAAAACGAGAAAAAACGATTTTTGGAAGCAATAATATTTTTAGGTTAAAAAACGAGATGTTTACGAAATATTTTGCGTTGCAAACAATAAGAATGAAGTTCGCGCTAGTTTGCTCGGATAACATATTTTGTTGTCAATACTGTAACTTGTGACTAAACTCCAAAATGAGGGAATTTTATTGCATTTTTAATGTACTGAAGGCGCCTCCATCCTTTATTCCTCCAAGGTACCTACATTGGTTTGTTCGATGCCATAAAAATGAAAATTGTCAGAAAAATCAAATATTATTTACAAATTATGCAATTTTATTATGCCTATATCTTTACTAATAAATAACACATTTTTACAATATATGTCTTAAAACTTGCCGTAATGTCTTGTGTTTCATTTTATTATTTCATAATTACATTTATTTCAAAGGTTTATTATTTTCAAGAACATATTCATTCGGTGGGAAAATGAAATATTGTATGAAAAGATATTAAAATGGCGGCGTTTATGTACAAAAGGCTTACTTTAAAAATAAGTTAAACATTATAATTATACCAAATATTCACCATGTTTTTCACTTAAACGCTAAGTTATACTTCAAAATATATTTTTTTTGTGTAAATACCTACTTCTAACTTTTAAACTAACAGATATTTGCGTGCAAAATGTACACTTTTTTGACAGATACGACTTGGAAAATTTTGTATGAAAAAAATAATTATTTAAATATTTTTAAAATTCAGCATTTTTATCGCATTCTTTTTAGCGTGACACTGCATCAGGTATACTGGTACATGTTCGCACTTAAATTAGATTTTTAGATGCTCTTGGTTTTTCAGAAGGCGTGAGACAAACACACACACACACACACATACACACACACACACACACACACACATACACTAACATTTTGATTGCTTTATTACTTTAGATGTATCCACATTAATTTGGTCGGTAAAGAAAAAAGTAAAACAGTGTTTATTTAATAAAAATAAATAATTCAACTACATAATATGATTTGAATACTGGTTGAATTTTTTTTTTTCGAAATAATAAACTTCATAACATACCTGTGATCATCGGGGAAACGAAGTCTCATTATTTTAGTGTCAATATGCTCCAATCCCGTTTTGTCGTTATCCACAGACTTAACATTCACATTCAGATGTTCGGGGTCGGGATCTTTAGTTTGAGTGAACATGTTCTCTTTTAGTGACTCATCTTGAGACATATAAACATACATATATTAATTTATTTCAATTATAAATAATACAAATCGGAGCTGTATTCTATATTATGAGACATATACACTGATTCAAGTGTTTTGACCACAATGCAAGACCAGTTTCAAAATAATGTTCCATCAGAAAGACATCATATGTCGAGATCAATACGGCAGTTTACTATTATTGCAGTTTTAATCCTTTAAAATGGACAATGCGCACTTTACACAGATGAGGTTTTAAATGAGGCTCAGGTTATCAACGCGGTGGGAAAAAAATAGAATGTGTTCATCGCGTTTTGTATTGTTTATCGTAAAACAGAAATCTGTAAAATTATTTGTTGCCGATGAGACAACATGGCTGCCGTTTGTGTTGTGTTAACTTTGACACTGCGGTATATTTTGTTTATTTGCCATCTCTCAGCCAGAGAGCAATGTTATAAAAAAAAAACAAAAGAGTAAGGGTCCAAAAAAAATAAAATTGTGTCCAATTCAAGTCAAATGCCGAGTAGTCAAAATGCAAAATCAAACGAAGAAAACGAGAGAAAAATAAAACACTGTTGAACGAAAAACGAATAAGCGAAAAATAAAATGTCGCTATTTTTCACATAAATGACATATTGTCGGCCTTCGTGTCTCAGCTGGTTGGGTATATGACTGCTGATCCAAAGGTCCCGGGTTCGATTCCCGGTGGAGACACAGTTTTTAATTGCGTTTTCAGTCTGGATCTGTGAAACGATTAATATCGTAAGTCTCCAGAATGTGGCAACTTGTTACTGGGTGCGTGTTAAATAATTATTTGACATAGTACCTGTTAGTTGCACGAGAAGCTACATTAAATAAAATAAAATATTTCATTTTTTCGTAATTGCAATAATAGGGTTCGCAAACAAGGGAGAAAATAATACTCGTGTAAAGCTATGTTTGGAGTAACCTGTATTTTGGATGCTGATTTAAGTGTTGAAAAACGAACCCCGTTGAAAACCTCGTCCGTCTAAAGTGCGCTTAGATCTCCACCTGACATATTTGGAGTTCAGAACATTGAGACTGACAGTAAACTATATAGTTCTGTAGAACAAAAAGTTTTTTCTACAGCACCAAAATGATATTCTTAAAGGTGGAAGTATAGTTATATTGGTAAAATTGAAGTTAGAAAAGAATGGTTAAGAAATTGCAATAATGAGAATGATCTTATAAATTTTTCACAACAATGAAATAGTAAAGACTGTTTATATGTTTTAATTATGTACCTGTAGTGTTGTTATGTGCAAAGTTGGCTCTGAGTGCAAGATCTTCCCTCATGATGAGAGAGTAGGCACTATCTGGCCAGTCCACCGGTGGGTTCATCTTACAACGACTTATTGTGTTTAATATATACAGATTAACTGCTGGTGGTAAGGTCTGCAGATCTCTTAAACTGTAACCTACAAAATTACATTCATGAAATTAGTTATTTTATACTATACTAACTAACATAAATGTGAAAAACCAAAATAACAAAGCTTTACTGTTATCCACACCATAATATTAATATCCTATACCAAAGTAAAACAACATAATATTAAAAATTTACAAAATATATCAATACAATATTGTCAAATATGACAAAACCAGATGGCAAACTTGTCAAAAAATTATTTAAGTCATTATTTTATTTTATTTTATTTAAACCTAACAAACATACAGTCATACAAACAAATATTACAACAAATTCAATTTTAACAATATATCATAGACCAATTTTGTTTGCGGATATTACATTATCTTTTTAAGCTGCACAGTGTAAAACAAATTGCTATTTAGAATTTAGAAGGTACTCAAAATTCAGAATAAAAAGGACAAAAAGAGAGAAAGGAAGGTTGTGGCACTCGCAGTCAAAAAGGACAAAGCAGGAATCAGCTACCGTAAACCTCTAAGGGCCTCAGAGATGGCATTCTTATATTTTATTTTAGTATGTCTAAAAATATCAACATTCTTAAAAAAAACATAATAAATGTTACATGCCCTTTGGATGAATGAATTTTGGACATAGTTCTGCAAAGAGGCAATCTAAAAGTAAGATTTATGTTGGTATAAAATTGCGAGTACAAGAAAAATAAAAAAATTATTAGCAAGTAAATAGTATGTTAAGAACAGCAAAAATACTGAATCAGATAAATAATTAAAATTGATGATTTTACTGTAATAAAGAGAGGGATCGGAATGAAAAAATAAAATGTTATAACAATTGAAAGACTTCAAATTTTTAATATTAACACAAGTATTGTATTTTTATTGACTTAACATCTCAATAGAGACAAAGTTGGGATATTGTAGAAGAACCAGGAACTTGAGGCACCTTACGACCAGTCATCGGCTGGTTTATGTGATCAGTGCATGCGGATGTGATGGAGTAGAGACAATAAGAGACCACAAGGGCGGCCACCAAACAGATGGATGGATGACATCAAAAGATTCAGTGGATGGGAAAAGTAGGAGGGAAGGTTTATGTTCTGCAGTGAACGAAGACGGGCTGAAGATGCATGCGAATGTATAGTGTAATGATATTATTAGAATAAATCAATGAACTTATCTTTGAGATGGCCCTGTGTGAAAGTGTTGACTAAGGTTTATTAGTAATATTGTGTAAAACTTTAATTACCTTTACTGCATAACATCAAAACAGTGGCGTGTTCTATACTAGTAACATCAGAACATACAAGATGGTCCTTGGTGCGAGGAGTACTGCTGGCGTATGCACTGTCTCTGGCTGACATCACTGGATGGACACTACCAGGAATGCCATTTGCTATCAAACCAGTTATCTTAAATAAAAATATCCAAGTTAAATTGAATAGTCAACATCAGAGTTATTCAAATATTAAGATATGGGAACGGTTTACACAGCTATACCAACCAACCAACCAAAAATACCAAATTTGCACTTTGTGCAGAGGAAAAGTCGCAGTCTCCTACCTCCACTACTGAGGAAAGTTATAGAACAAAGTTTTCTGTTCATCCCCAGAGCGGCTGCTCATCGGACGAAACAAGAACTACTATCAAGCATATTTCATACCACTAAGAGTCCAACCACAAACGTGAAGGCCCGTCAATCATAGCGAGGGTTACTCACTCAACAGCGCCCGGTAACACTAGACTAACACAGGGAGCCTCAGCTATGCCCGTAGTACTTTCAGTTCTTTGATTTCCACGCCAGACACAGCGTCGGCTGCACCTGTCTCCTCATCATGGCGGACTGCCGCCGAGCGGGTCGTGCCCACCAGTCATGCCGGGGGGCTCCTTCACCCTTTAGTACTCGTGTTAGTGATTTACAGGTACTGCACTACGTGGACAGTACTTTCAGTGCTTCGATTTCCATCGCCCAGTGAGTGATGCAGGCTGGATCATCACAACATTTGACGAGTCCACGTCGAGCGAGACATTAAGGCGTCTGCCCTGCTCTTCCATAGATAAGAATTGAAGGGGGCACCGACCTGTTGCCCAGAATCCTAGAGTACGGCTGCGGCCACCCCCAACTTTACTGGCTAGGTCCCTATGACCACAACCTAGCCCCAAATGCGGCCCCCTTTGTGCAGTCCATGTCTGCGAACCACTTGAATCACCACTGCATATATACATAACAACACGCCATGTTTCTACTGGGGTAGGCACAGAACTGAGCCCAACAAACCACTATCCTTTTAAATATATATTCATTTTTACTCCTCACTAACCCAAGGGGATATGGTGGGGAGTTATGATTTCGCAATTTTTAAGGCTGTTTTTTTTATTGCAGATTATCAACTAGTATCACGCTGAGATTGTATCCTGAAAGTTTCATCACAATGTATATGTGTGTGTGTGTGCTATGTGCTATTTACGGCGTGTTTATTTTACTTTATCAATTATAGACTAAAGTACTCATTCGATTCTTTTCAAATTTTGCAAATTTGTATATCTAATACTCACTTAGACCCCATTAGATTTAAAGGATATCTGAATAGTGCTTCTCAATTTTTTTAACTGTCAAATATTTCAAACTGACCCCAAGATCAGGAAACTTAAAATTTGAAATTTTTATCTTCAAATTGGTAAAAAGGCACATCTTTTTCATAAAATGGCATTGAAGAAATATCAAGTTTTCATAATAAAATATTTAAATAGAAAATTATTGAACAAACTCATTTCATAAAAATGTTGAAAATTTTCCATACAAAATTTGAATACTTTGTGATGTGACTTGGTAGTGAGGAGTATAGCATTGGCCACAACCCACTCGTTTTATATACATTCACTGATTGTTTAGGCTTCTTATATTTTCTTA
Organism: Molanna angustata; assembly: GCA_963576475.1. Classification (NCBI taxonomy): domain Eukaryota; kingdom Metazoa; phylum Arthropoda; class Insecta; order Trichoptera; family Molannidae; genus Molanna; species Molanna angustata. The sequence continues at coordinate 373,263 of OY754982.1, read as the reverse complement.
TTTCAAAATATTATCCAGATGATCGTGCCATTCTTTCTTTTGTTTTTTTTCTCTCTGTTAATTATTGTTCTTTCAATAAATAATAATATAAATATTCATAAATCTAACCTGTGGTAAAATACACTTATCAATTTGAATTGAAAAATAAATGATTAAAGTAATTACCTCAATCATATCACGGCACACTGTATTGACATTATGAAGATATGGAAACCTTCCTTTACTGTTCCCCTTCAACTGAATAAACAAATGATTGAATATATTTGGTGGCTCTACATTGAAGTAACCAGGTTGGTTCACTTTCTTCAAATCGTTCTCCGTTATCTGTGACTGTCCGTTCTCGGCATCCAGTTTACATACAGTGGGAAAATCTTTCCAGTAATGAATAGAGTAATTCACCAACTTTAAATCCACGCACAACTGATGCAGAAACTGAGCAAGTGGCTCCAGATTTTCAATCAAAAGGACGTTCATCTTCAACTCCTCATAAACGAGATGAAAGGCATACAGAATTGGGAGAATGTAGGGGAATAGTAATGAATTGTAATTGAACTGTGGTTCATTGATGTGATTATCCATATCCATGTTAGACAAGTCCATTTTGCTGCAAGACTTGTGAGATCTTTTAGGAAAGCCACTTATTTTATGAATGGCACTCGTGAATTCCGTCACACCCGAATAAGGTTTTATGTCCGAATGATTTTCCGGATTTTTGAGATTCAACATCTTTGCCAGAGAGTTTCCGATTGACAGATGATGACTGGAATTGAGTAAGTAGTCCCAATCTTCTTGTGTTCCGTCGCTAGAAGTTCTCTGCTTTTTCGTGGCAATTTCTGTGTTTCCGTTGTCATTTTGTTTTGTCAATGGAAGTTTGGAAATGTCATATCCTAACAGACTGAAGATGAGTGTCATGAACATGGACCATTCCAATTTGGGGCAGAGATCCTGGGAGCCGGGAGCATTCCTTATGCCATACCACTGAGATATCACCTGAGAAAAGTAAAAAAACAATTAAAGTAATTGATTAGAAAATGAGAATAGTAGATTATATAAGATGACTATTAAGGGGCCATATAAACCTAAACACCTCAATTTCAAATCAAATCCCTCAATTATGTTAAACAGTGAGTTTCTAGAAAAAATAGTATTAGTCTTTTCAACATTTCTCTAGTGAATGTTCGTCACACAATTTTAAAATTCAGCCTAAATTCCCATAAATAAAGGATTAAAAATATCTTTTTTTACAGCATTTTTGTTAAATTACTCTATAACCATGTTTCGTAGAGAAATAAATCTTTTATACACTTAAAGAGTGCATAAAATCAAAGTGAACGACCAATAAAGTTTTTTCATTTCAACTAAGGTTTGTTCTTAAATTGCAAAAAATCAACAAATTTGGGGTTTGCGATAATTCAAATCACGTATAAACCTTTTTTAACGCACGCGATATTTACCTTTACTAACGCGTAACTTGTTTCAGTCACTAAGTGTAGTGTTATATGTCCTCTTAATAGGTATCTAAAACTTAGTTATTGTTACAACAGTAAGGCCCGAATTCATAAAATGTACTAATAATTTTGTCAATGCATATCATGACAAATTCCATACATTTCGGTGTGTTTTGTATTGACTTAAGCACTGAGAATGGTTTATAAATACAGCCCTTAGTTTTCACAATTCTACCTCTATTGGTGACTGCTCTAATAAAAAAACAGTACATTTTGAATATTTTTAAATCCTTCTAAGATTTCAAACAACCGTTGGTGTTAAGGGTTAGCACAAAAAGAAAAAGTTTGATAATATAATTTTTACAAATATAATACATAACTAAAGAATATCCCGTACCTGCATCACAATATCCCTTTGAAGAACTTGCTTTAAAGCATTGACACACATTAAAATTAAAGAATTTGAGGACAAATCAGGTAATGTTATTCTATACAATGTTCCCTTGTCATATTCCAGTGTCACTCTATTACCGACTGCATCTCTTAACTTTTGTAGACCTGGAATAATTACAAGATATAATAACACTGTGAAGCATTCAAAAACTCACATATTAGCCAGGAGGGATTTATTTAAGTATCAATTACATATTGACAGTTAACATAATACAGTGATAAGTAAACTTTAGTACAACAAGATAACATTTCAAATATTAAATGAACTTGATATTAAAAAACTAGTGACTTAGTAACTTAATATTTATATTTATGAGAATGTTATTGATTGCTAAATATATCCTAAATTTAATGCTAGGTTACTATTAAATGTTTACAGTGGTGAGCTGGTACAAGCAAAAATGCTCCAGGATACATAATTAAAATAGGAACCTAAAATTGTGTATTATTTTTATATTGTCTCATTGGACGTCCAACTAGGTGAATCTGTTTAAGGACGTCCGATATGTAGTTACCATTTGTAGGTATCAATAACTTAACCAATTTAAGATGTTTAAAAACTTAATAAATAAAAATTATGAATGAATAGCGAGCAAACTAGAATATGTTTAATTTATTATTGTATTCATCTATGTCGATGGATATAAGCCAACTGTTGTTTTTTTCAGAGTGTCTAATTTCATATTTTTCCAAGCGTCAGGTAGTACATATTATATTGTACATTTTGGTGCCAAGAAATTTAAAATTAAGCTGTGTGAATATGTGTTTGTTTTTTTCTTTACGATGATAGACCTTGATTGTGTTGCACAAATTTAATAATTTATATGCAAGAAGCAAAACATATTCTTACATTCCCAATGTCATTTTTACACACATCATGTATTTGTTGACTTATTCAACCATTTGAAAAATTGCTTGAATAAGCTTTGAATAAAGAAATAGATAATCAGGTTCATTAAAAATATTGGGTTGTATAAAAAAAATCTTACCATTATATTCCAATGATTTGTTTTCCACATTCATTCCATACTTTCGAGGAACGGGGGATAACTGATGCAGCGCTGATTCATCGAGGGACGGCGCATCTCTCACATGAGCTAATAGACTACTCCTTTTTGGGAAAGATGTCTCAAATACATTACTTTGGTTGTACGGAGATGTAATGAGACCAGATAGAACGCCTCCGATGTGAACCTTCCCAACGACACAAGTTCCAGAGTACAATATTATATTTCCAGAAGGATCTATAATTGCAATGATATTCAAGGAGGGCAAGTCAACAGCATCTCGCGCTGGTATAGAAGTGACTACACCGACTATTAGATGCTTTCTTGGGTTGTCACTTAGTACCGAGTGAGGGTTTTCGAGACGTGCGACTTGAAGTTGAGTTGTGGAACCGAAAGAAACTAAATAGCAAAGAAAATGTTGACCCGTGTGATCGTGATGCAAGAACGCTTTGAAAGCACCCGACCAGATGGAAGCGTTGTCTCTCGGAACTCCTTGACACTCTGTCCAGATGTGTTCGAAGCATATGTCTGGATACAGGGGTTGGGATGGTGAGGATCTCACGTTGGGTGCCATCATTGAAATGTTGGAAGCCTGACCAATGGATGTATGAGGAGACAATCCCAATTGACTGAATAATCCCGCCATCGGACTCTCAGCTTTCGAATGACTGGGTGATCCCAAAGCGCTGGCTGGTTTTGACAAGTTGGGACTCGCCACGCCTCCAAACCAGCTGGTTCCCGCAATCTTATGTGCGTGAGTTCCAGTCTTCTGAGAGGTTGTATTAAATATGGAAAGACTATTCACTAAATTTAAATTCCCCGATGGGCTTAGAACACTTGATGTTTTATTCCAATCTCCACACATTGAATTGCATTCGTCGTTTGTTGCTTTTCTTAGTGAAAATAGAGTATGTAAACCAGTCTTGGTGTTGAAAACTAAAGCGATGCTTGGATCTTCGTTTACAAACACAATTTGCATTGCACCATCGTTGTAATAATTGAGTGAACCAAATTGTGACATTTTCAAAAGTGCAGGAGACATTTCGTCTAAAGGATGAGAGAGAGAGAAGCAAGTAGGTAGAGGGACATCATTAAATGTACTTGAACTAACTGCAAAGCTATCCGGTGATGAAGGTTGAAAATTAAGTTTGATAGTAGATCCCATACTGGTTCGTTTACCCAAAGTTTTACTGGATGTCATGTCATTTCTGGATTTTGTATTCAAAATATTATGTGTGTACGATGTACTGACAGGTGGCGCCGCTTCTTTTTCAAGTAGGATTCCAAATTTAGTACTCCAAACTTTCTTAACTTGAAATTGTAAACTGGTGATGAAATCTTGACCGTCTTCTGTGAAGACTCTGATGCTGTTGTTGTCAATGAGACATATGCTGGGTATGGGACTCAGACCTTCATCTTCGGGTGTATCTTTAGGATTGATGTCCATTTTAATCTCAGAATTAAGAGTATTGAGTGTATTATAAATTAGCCTATTGTTGACACAGGAATGAAAGTTACAAAATAAAGCGTGTTTTATTGGAGTCTCACAAGTATAACAAGCCACTGTCACGCGTGACTCTGGGTCGTACAACTTTGTCTCTGGATTTGATATGTGACCTAAAATATTAAGGACACATTAGCATAACATATATATATATATATATATATATATATATATATATATATATATATATATATATATATATATATATATATATATATATATATATATATATTTAATTCACTATGAAAGAATGTTAATTTTTAACAAGCTGAGAATGTATTTTGGACATTTCAAACAAGTTCATAATTTTTCCAACAACAGCACTTGTAACCGAGTCTCCAAATTCCGGACATTAAAACAATGAAACCATAAATTTATTTGTAACTTTATGAACATATAATTTGTACACTGGCAGACTTATTGTCAGACGGCAGATTCTTCCAACCAACCAGAATGATGCAACACACAAAAAATATTGTCAACCTTCGTGGCTCAGTTGGTTACATAGCTGACTCCTGAGACTTAGTTTTATAGTATTTTTAGTCTACATCTGTGGGACGAAAGTCTCCAGAATGTGACATCTTGCTTGTTATTGGTTGCGTGCATAGAATAATAATAAAACTATAGAATACTCATTCCCATACAATACCTCGCTGAAAAAGTGAAGCCGTTTTATTGGCCGGCTCGTGTCAATATATATATATATATATATATATATATATATATATATATATATATATATATATATATATATATATATATATATATATATATATATATATATATATATATATATATGACTCTGCTGGTAGAAATTATTCGTATAGTACTACTCATTATGACTGTCAAATAATTTTGCAAGTAGTTAAAAAATTGCTTAATTGGAGAACGTATCACGCAGGCAGCCAAATGATTACTGAATGCTCGTAGCAAAATGTTGAGCAAATTAGTCGGGTTTACTGCAGGCTAAAGAGTATTCTATACTATTATTATTCTATGATTGCGTGTTAAATTAAATAGAAAATCAATTCACAAATGTATTCAAACTCACTAGGAAGAAACCTGTATCGAGGTTTGCATTAATTTGTAGATCGACTCAAAGTTCTCTATTTCATTTAACTAAACTTTGAACTAAACAAAAACTTTGTTTTGATCATTTATGATAGTCATTTAATGTATATTAACCTCTATGATAGTGAGTTATGGTATGATATACATACCTACACGGAGTGAGTTATTTTAAATACAAAAATTTTAAATAAAAGTATTACGTTTGACGACTCCCGACACAACAATCGGGTAAAAAAAAATTAAAACTTACCATTTTTCAAAGTTTATATTGAAAAATCGTATGATTATTTCAGGTGTCTTCAACTATTGGTTGCAATGTCAAAAATATTCATACTCTAGTAAAAAAAATCTTCACTTCACTTCTCTAGTCGTACCGGTACAGCCATACTTCGATTTGCAATGACATTTCCTGCCGTACGGGTACGGCCATACTGACTTAGAGGTTAATCGGACACATATTAATATATCATCCTGTATTAAAGACAAGTAAACAATACCTCTGGACCAGATAGCAGTCTTTCCTTTGATATACAACTCTTCCTCGTAACAACATTCCACTTTACAATCTACAGCAGTCATACCATCATCAGATGAGACGGTAGTGGAGTTAGAGGAACTGGCGTAAGAGGCTGACCCAGCTATGCTGGAGCCAAGTCTGGAAGAGCTCAGTCGGTTGCTGTCGTTTGGCCTCTTCCGTGTCTCACTCGACAACTCTGTCTTTATCAATAGACTCAAGTCATTCTTCAGTTTCAGACTCGGATTGTCAGTTTCCATCATTTTGCCTTTTTGTTTCTCTCCCCTGTTGGGTAATGGCTCAACCACATGCTCTGAAATTAATAATATCAAAAAATATAATTTCAACTGAAGACAAAACAATCATTAAAATACAAATATTTACCTACTCTTTTTATGAAAACATTGAGTGCAATAGTGGCCACAATTTGAAATGGAAGAGTATTCATACAAAAGAATTCGTAATGAAAGTCAGAAATGAATATTCAAGACTGACAAGAGACGAAATTAGAATAATATTAAAAGTAAAATTACAAAACTCTTCCCATTTCATACTAAGATACTGAATGCATAAATTAATCTAGATGATAAATTCAGAAGTATAGAAAATGTATACTAACATTATATTGAATACAACTCACAAAAACAAGTGAATTTCTCTGTTTTAAATTACTTTATTAAAAGCTTTGCATTTTGTCAAAGTGAGCAGACAAATTGAGGTTTTCACTGTAACAAAAATATAATTACCATGTCTGATTTCCTTAGACTTATTTGAGCATATCTGACGGACGCACCACCATTCGTTTTGACATTCTTGATCCCTCTCAAAATATGTAAAATCACTTTTGTCACTGATGGCGACATTCTTCAGCTTGTGAAGCAACGATGTTTCCCCTTGGAAAATATTTGATGTTGCTGATTTCAGAACGGACCCTGGATGCTTTAAGATCGCTCGTCTACCGTGAGGTACAAACTCCTAAAAATATGAAAGTATCAACAATGCACAACATTATCAAATCTATTGTTTTTAAACGTATTCAAATATCATACAAACCAAAGGCTCTGAAGCAGCAATCATTTCGATATTTTCGTCATCCAGATTTGCAGATTGATTTCTCTAAAAATCCAAATGAAATTACTATAATTCATAACCCAAATATCTGTCACTGATTTTTCAAAATTTGCCGACAGCCGACCACAGATATGGAAGATAATAATATAGAAGATAATATCGGTATTGCTATTTAAAAATAAACGTGCATGTATACAAAAAAATATTTACTCATAGCAGCGCCATCACGAAAAACGTGTGTCACTTTGTATCAACGCCATCTTGAAAAACGTGTGTTCTTTCGCGGAAGCCAACGAAATATTTTTTCAAAATGGCGATTTTCAAGTGGACTTCCTTTGCGTCATGCTGCGTTCTTAAGCGTATTTTTACTGTTTTTTATCAGTATAATGTAATGATAAATATAATGATAAATATAATGTAATGATAAATATCTGTCCTGGGTTCGATTCCCAATGGAAACCCAGTTTTTGATTGTGCTTTCAGTTTTGATGCTTGCGAAGATTATCATAATATCTCTAAAACTGTAGCCATATATATTAAGTGCATGATTAATTACATAATATTGAACTTTTTTTTTAGTGTTTTAGTGTAATGTATACTTAGTATGTAAGCAACAAAACCCCCTGGATTCCTTCGGGATACATCGATGCAGCCTGCCACTCGTCATGTAACGGTCCAGGGGGTAGGCAAAAAGAGGAGAACAGAATGCAGAATAGGAGTGTGGAATATTAGAGGTGGAATGGATAGAAAGATGAACGAAATGTGTGACGTGATGAAAGAGAAAGAGATTGATATTAGGTGTGTAAGTGAAACAAAAAAGAAAGGAACGTAAATAACGAACGATTAACGTAAGAAACGATGGTATGATAGAGCTTTGGTCGGGTGTAAAGAGTGACAATTTTGCATGCAAGGGAGTCGGGCTGATTCTAGCGAAACGAATGGGGACATGTATGAAAGAGTACAAGCTTGAATGGTCTAGACTGATGTGGGTAAGACTGAAGATTGGAATTACAAGCGTGTTTCTAATTATAGGATACGCACCTGTGAACTCCGATAGCGAAAGTAAAAAGGATGAATTCTGGAACAGGCTGACTGAAATAATGAACATGAAAAAAGATAATGAAAGAGTGATTCTGGCTGGAGATCTTAATGGGTGGGTGGGCGTCCGTCGGAAAGATTTTGAGTCTGTCCTTGGTCCCCATGGTGATAGTAGAGTGAATGAAAATGCTAAGAGACTTCTGGAAGTCTGTACGGAAGGAAATCTATTTGTGGCGAATACTGTATTCAGCCACAAAAGAGTTCACCAGTATACATGGCAAAGAGGGAACGAAAGGTCGATAATTGATTATGTATGTGTGGACGCCGCACTGAGGAAAGCGACAGTGGATACTAGGGTGTATAGGGGCGCGGAGCTGGAAACAGACCATTACTTGGTGATATCCAAAATTGATCTGTTCACCGGTTGGCGCTCAAAAACCCACCGTAGTGATCCACCGAAGCGAACCAAAATGGAAAGGCTGCAAGATGAGAATGTAAGAAAACAATATGTGAAAGATATCGGAAGCAAACTTCTTTTAGCTATAGACAGTACAAGTTTTTCAAGATGGTGCTACCGGTGTGATCGTTAGTATAATTTTTGAAAATTTTCGACCTCACACAAGCCGACCGCAATGCATAATTGATTTGAAGAAATTTTGAGAGAATTGATAAAAATACAAATATGTTAATGTTTCTATAGATATAATTTGTACACTGGGGGGCTTATTGAATTGATTGTACTTAATACAAACGAGACGACACAAATTGAAAACGTTTCAAAATTTATTGATTTTTATCCAAGATAACAGTACACGGGAAATCATTCGTCTTATACGTCGATCATATTGGACATTTAACTCCTATACAATGCGGCAAATCCAGGGTTGCGTTCACAATGAATGCTGAGTGCACTTAGTGACGCTTCAAGCCTTTTACAATGACCGGAAACAGACGCTTTAAAGACACTGTCGCATTCAGATTGAACTCGAACGTACGCTCCAAACGCTCTGAAACGCGGAGAAAAACGCTCCGACAGTTATAGTATCTGTTGAATTAAGTATTCTATTTGTTTCCGTAGTGTCTATTATGTCAGTTGATATTATTTATGATGACAATTTGTATTCACAAAGATGATAATTTATAAAAAATATCATTCAAAATTTTCAATAAAAGGTCAGGAAACATTATTTACTCCACTGCTCGATTGTTGTGTTTCGATGAAAATGTAACCTAAAAAAGCATATGCATGATAAATGACATTTGTCATTAAAAACACCCGATGCTGCGTTCAGATAGAAACGCCGCCGCCGCTCGAAAGCGTTCAGTGAGATCGGTGTGAAAACCCCATAATCTGCAACTTCAGGTATATTATCCAACACTCGACATCGAGTGTTATATCTGAACACAGCCCAGAATGTGTAATGATAAAACTCATTTGCCTATTGTATTTTAGATTATAGGTACCCGGCTCTTACAGGAAATCAAAACAGTTTCCAAGACCATTGATTGATTATGACAGTAAAAAATCATGTCGACAAATCAACGTTTTTGATATTATATTGGTAGCACTACCCATATTTTTTTTATAATATACTAGATGTAGTATATTATAATAAAAATCTATGCAAAAAGTGAGTCATGGAATATCACGCGTTTGACGTTTAGGTTGGCAACATATTTCAGTTTTCCTTATATTTCAGCACGTCCTAAAAAACTGTTCTCTAAATCTTTATAAACAAAGTGTTTTTTCGACAACTAAATCCGAAAACAATTCACATTAGTCTTAATTCTCAATAGAAGAACGATGTGGTCTGCCATTCAAAACGTCGAAAATCCCCCGGAAAATGCCTCACTTAAATTCATTCAAAATTTGCTGACTACGACATAATCTCATCATCATCATCAATGGCTCCACAGCCCATTGCGGGCCTTGGCCTCCTCCAGCATTCCTCGCCATCTCCCTCTGTCCTGACATGCTTCCCTCCAGTTCCTTACACCAACAGCCTCAATATCCCGCTCCACGCCATCCAGCCATCGGAGCTATATAATAAAAATCTGTGCCATAGTATAATCTGCGATTGGTAGAGATACTCGCCATCTTAGAATTACAGAGACAGCTTTCTTAGGATAAAACCACTGCCTTGCTTCAAACAGCATTTTTCTATCAGCCAAATATTGAATTATGCTCTATTACAAGTTTGTAATGTAATATCGCGATAGGTCTTTTTAGTTTGAATGTTTATGTTCCCGCCAATCTACAGCACGGCTATGTTTGTAGAAGGCAGTGATAAAACATAATATTACAAAACGGTGTTGCCAATCATTACCTACATTTTTCCTGTCATATCTAAAAAAATCTATGACATTTTGAAATTTCACACAACTTTGAAGGTATATTAATACGACTTTTTTCTCAACTTTTTATTTTAGAGTACCCATGCCGAGACGAAGAATTGCAGAGAGATTTGCTTCTTTCGTATCACCAAGAACATTTAATAGTTTACCATCGGAGGTAGTAGGTTTGCTCTTTATACCAATAAATATAAAAAGCAAACCTACTACCTTCAAGAAAGAGGTGAAAAAATAGCTGCAAGGTGAGAACTTTCCAAATATATCAGATCTGCAGTAATTTATTTATTTTATTTAATTGAGCACAGACACAGGCATGAATGCCCAAAATTTTCTGCGCATAATAGTTATACATAGGAAGTACATTGTTAGTATTGTATGTAGGTATACTGCTTCTTACCTACACTACACTATGCAGTGTACGGAAGGGGCAGTGTCTATTTTATATACACATATAATATTATTATGTTGCGGGTGGAAGTTTGTAGAGGTAACTGTTCTGTATATTTGTAGCTATGTTGTTGATTCTTGGGGATGGCTCATGATTCTTCATATTTTGCTAAATCTTAATATTTCCTACCTACTCACTACGGTGGATGTCTGTTGAAAAAAAAGATTTTTTTCAAAATGTTTCCCACATACAGGATTCGCCTTAGTGGGATCCTTGCACATTTGATGCGCCTATTGTTTTATAACTATTTTGCAAGGATTCAAAAATAAATAAACTTGCCAGATTGAATGGTAAATGTTATAAATGAATATGATTTTTTATTTTTTTTTCTAATAATACAAGTTTAAAAAAAGAAAAGAAACTAAAAAATAAAAAAAAACATTATACATAGTACAAGAAAAACAATGAGAATTAAAGTTAACTTCCTCCTCTCTCTTTTTTATTCATCATAACCTCACATAAATGTCTTCGCCCGTCTTAAGGTGAGGCTATTAAGACAATACTATATTATACATATATTCACATACACCCGCACACATTAAAACAATATTGGATATTACAAAATAATTAAAGGTTAAATAAAAGTCATGAGTCCATTTATACAATAATTTAATAAGATAAAAACATTAACATTCTACAAAAGAATAATTATTTTTTTTTTAGGAGATTTTCTAGCTGTTATGACTCCATGTTTAGTTTTCATATGTTTTCTCATAGCTTGATTATACTTAGTTGCAAAATCACATAAAGTACAAGGAGTTGGATCCTTGTGTACACTGGAATGATTTAAAAGATTTGTTTTTAAATTTGTAGAGTACGGACACTGAACGCATGTAAAGAAAATTTCTTTCCTTTGCTGGTGGTCTTTCACATGTGATCTCATAATATACTTGTTTGTAGTTTTAAAATTGCATTTTTCACACGTCTGCATATACTTTTCTGGATAGTGAGTACATTGATGCGTTGACAGTAATAATTTTTTACTGGTTTCATATTGGCATCCCTGATAATCACACTTGTAAGGTTTCTGTTTTGTATGTTGCATTTTGTGAACATTAATTGAAGTCATTAAGGATGTTGTATAATCACAAAATTCACAATCATATTGTTTAACGTGACTCAATCTGTGATTGTTGAATGTATTCTTTTTATATGTTGTATAACCACACACTTCACAAACTAATGGTGTCTTTGTAATAGTATTGGGATGAACTGATTTAATATGTTTTTTGATATCATTGTGTTTACTCTTAACATTGCAAAATGGACATTCAAGCGAACATTCAAATAAATCAAAATGTGATTTCAGAATATGCTTTAAAATTGGAAAAGAATAACTATTTTTATATATGCATAATTTACATTTATAAATCTTATCTTTCTCTCCTGAAGTTTCTGGATCATTCAATTTACTTATGGGCTCTTTTTTACATTCTTTATTGTTAATAACATAAGAACAATCGTACAAATCACAAATTTTACTATTGGCAGAGAATAATGTGTTTTGTTTTAATTTGTAATGTCTAAGTAAATAATCATGTGCAACAAAAACTAATCCACATTCGTCACATTTAAAGGGAGTATTTGGTTTCAATAAATGAACAGTATTAATATGGCAATAAATTTTACCAATTGTACTATTTTCATCACATATGGGACATTCAACGTTTTCTTTAGTCAATTCATCATCCATTATCGGTTCATCATTTAGATGTTTCATTTTCATGTGACATTCTAAAAGATCATCACAACTGATAACAAGTCCACACTTGTTACAGATTGATTTACCTCCCTTGAGGGAATTATTGATGATTGATTCTGATTGTAACACTTCCTCTTCTTTCTGAAATGTGACTGAACATTCTTGTTCTTTAGCTAATTTCTGATGTTCCTTTTTTATTGATTTGATGTCTTTCATAGCCATTATTTTTTGAATAATTATGACATTACTTCTCAATTTTTCAATCAATTTATATTCTTTATAATGATTTTCTTTTATGTGTTGAATTAGTCTATCATGATCTGACAATATAATACCACAAGCGTAACATTGGCATTTAATATTTTGATCATCATCAGCGGTCACAAATGACTTATCGATTTCTTCCTGAAATAAAAAATAATATTTATAAATGTTGAATAATAACAGAAAGAAAAAAATTAAAATATCAACAATATATTGACAAGATTAACAATATATTGACAAGATTAACAATATATTGACAAGATTAACGATATATTGACAAGATTAATAATATATTGATTGCTGAATCTTTTTTATTTATTTATTTATTACAGATGGGTCGGTGGCAGAACGGTTAGCGCGCTGGGCTAGTAATCCAGTGGTCGCGAGTTCGAATCCTGCCTCGACCGATTTCGTTCACCTATAGCACAAGCATTTATTTGCTTATTTTAGGGAACGTAGGAAGATGTATATGTACTTGTCTAACAAGGACATATTCATTTTTTTAAAAAAAAAATATATATTTTACACAAGTAAATTACACTAACAAAATGGAATTCAAACACTTTATGATAAAACTTTCTTCAAAGAGAGATAAACTTGTGTTTTGAAGGGAGTTGCAACTATTTACATAATAGAAAAAAAAATCAAAATAATCATAGAAAACAAAAAACAATTATTTTTATTTATTTACTCAGTAACCGCATAAATTGCCTTTTACAAACATACATTAAAATATACATACTGAGAACAATCACAGAAAAGAAAACAATTATTCACTTAGTAAAAAAGAAAATACATAAAAAAAGATACAAAAAAAAACTTTGGACAAAAATCAGCTGCAGAAACAGTGAAACAGATAATGAATAATTTAAAAAGCGTATATAACAAAAATGAATAGTAAAGCCAATTTTTATAAACAAACCCTCATAATATCACCATAAAATTTCTTTTTATTAATAATGTCTCTGCTCAGGCAACAGTCATATAGTTGATTGCTACGCTACCACAATAGATACGAAAGAGAAAGGCAATTGTGGTTTCACTGGATTCACCAATCACAAGCATAAGCGACCAGAGTACCAGTCAGAATCCTTTTTCTTCACGAGTAATCTCTATTATGGTTTGGTCTTTAGACTTTTTCAGGATGGTGTGTCTAGTGATTCTTAGTTTTTCATACATCACTGAGAGTTTTTTAAAATTCATGTGAAAGTTATCTTTCGTTCTGAATAGGGTAAAGAATATTAAATAATGAAATTGACAGCCCTGAGTTGTCCAACTGTTGATTCGTTCATGAGAATTCAATTCTCTGAATGAATCGACATTATTAAGCCAAGATGCGTGTATGAAGGAACATTTTGTATGGCGTAGTGGACTTTTTGCATGCTAATAACACCAACTAGAGGCCTCGCAGCATATATGTTCCCATACATGGATTTACTCAGAATTCGTAATAGAACATTTAATGTGAGTTTTGTGTGTCTGTGTGTCCGTCCCCTCCTTATAACTTTTGATCCGCTCAATTCACAGAGCCCAAAGTTTCCGAATATATAAACACTTATAGGCTTACAAAACTTTTATACTCAGAATTGTGAATTTTTGTTTCAGTCAGGGGTTATCAACTTTTGAAATTTTGGTTTATTTTTCCATATATCTCAGAAACCATAAAAGCTAGAACGCTGAAAATTGGTATAAACATAGACAAATACAAAATCTAAAATTGGTTTTTTCAAATAAATTTCAGGGTTTCTCAAACATTTTTTATTAAGAAAAATATTTTTTTTATGACAAATTTATGAGTTTACATATTATTTTTTTTTTAATACATATTAATAAATACATATATATTATGTCATATTATATTATTACATACTAGCTTTTATGTCCCGCCGTTGGCCAAGAATGTAAAATTGTGAAGGAAAAAGCAATCGTTTTTATAATATTGTCACCCAATTATTTTGCAAAATCGGACTATGAAAAGTGGTTTGAAATATGATTGAATTTGATTGTAAAATGTTCAAGTGATGGCCACAACCCATTATTTTTTATATATTGCTATAAAGTGTGAATGAAGTATAATATACAATTTCTTCACTATTCGAAATGGTTTTAAATATGACTGTTTAACAACATTGTAAAGAGATTGGTTTGGCCACAACCCCCATTTTTAAATATTATCATCGAA
Organism: Molanna angustata; assembly: GCA_963576475.1. NCBI lineage: Eukaryota > Metazoa > Arthropoda > Insecta > Trichoptera > Molannidae > Molanna > Molanna angustata. Next base: position 358,209 of record OY754982.1, on the reverse strand, counting down.
AACAAATTGTAATATGTACTTACCTATTGAATATTTAGTAATTTTGGATGTTGGGATGTGGTTAAAATTTGATTAAACAAATGTACTGAAAAGATCCAGTGTTGGTCACATCCCATTCGTTTTATATTTTTTCATCAAGTGTGCATTATATTTTTGCACAATTAGACTGATGAACTTAAAATTGACACAAAAGTCTACATTAACGAAGAAGAAGAAGACTTAAACTATGGCAAATAATTTGAATATAAACGTTGTGAAGAATTCAGTAATGGCCACAGCTCCCTTTCTTTAAATATTGTCAACGAAATCAAATATATTATGTAGGTGTTAAAAATTATTTAAAATAGGATGATATAAATGGTTTAAATTTGATTAAACAAAAGTATTGAAAAGATTCTAGTGCAGGTTACATCTTCACATCCCACATCCCATTCGTTTTTACATATGTATTTTCATCAAGTGTGCATATCGTTAATAATATTTCTGCTCAATAGACTATTAGACTTAAAACGAACCCAAAAGTCTAAATAAAAAAGAGAAGAATAAGTATAAGACTATAAGAAATAGTTTGTTTAAAAAATCCCAATGGTCTACATAAAATAAGAAAAAATACATAAAAAAAAGAATTAGACTATTGGAAATAGATTGTATAAAAACTGAGCAAAAGGTCTTCATAAAAGAAGAAGAAGATTAATCTATAGGAAATAGTTTGTATTAAAACTGTCCTTAAAGGTCTACATAAAATTAAGAAGAAAAATAATTAGACTCCAGGAGCCGTCGCTTCAGACCCTTCAGTACCTCCCGTCCCATCAGGCCCTTCAGTACATCCCGTCCCTTCAATCCCTCATCACGTCCCTTCCCATCAGGCCCTTCAGTACCTCCCGTCCCTTCAGGCCCTTTAATACCTCCCGTCCCTTCAGGCCCTTTAGTGCCTCCCTTCCCTTCAATTACATCCCGTCCCTTCATTCGGGTAAGAAAAGTTTAAATCCAGAAACCATCCTGGAAGAACCGCGAAGAGATGTAAGCACCGTCTTCTTTTCCCAGGATACTCCACCTTTATAGGTAAAATGACCAAATACACGATGAAGAAGAAGAAGAAAAAAATTTAAATCCAGAAACCGTCCTGGAAGACCTGCGAAGAGATGGAGGGACAGTCGGACCTTCTTTTCCCAGGATATTCCGCTTTCATTGGTAAAATGACCAAATACACGAAGAAGAAGAAGAATAAGAAAAAAGTTTAAATCCAGAAACCACCTCGGGCACACGCTCGACAATTCGCCAAAGTTTCATTGTAATCGGACATACGGTTTAGGAGCACATCGCTTGCATACATTCATACATTCATAAATAAATAAATAAAATAATTTTCCGATAGGAAATCAGTATATTGTTGATTTGTAAGTAAATAATAATAGGTAGGTACCTACCTACAACAATGTTCTAAATAAATTCGATTCATAACAAATTTTATTTGAATATCAGAATCTTTCCGTTACCATAGTAACCATTCCAATACGTAAAAAATATCAAATGGTTTGAGACATTTTTTGAATATGTAGGTACCTACATACATTGGTTTGTTCGATGCCATAAAAATGAAAATTGTCAGAAAAATCAAATATTATTTACAAATTATGCAATTTTATTATGCCTATATCTTTACTAATAATAAACACATTTTTACAATATATGTCTTAAAACTTGCTGTAATGTCTTGTGTTTCATTTTATTATTTCATAATTACATTTAATTCAAAGGTTTATTATTTTCAAGAACATATTCATTCGGTAGGAAAATGAAATATTGTATGAAAAGATATTAAAATGGCGGCGTTCATGTACAAAACGCTTACATTAAAAATAAGTTAAACATTATAATTATACAAAATATTCACCATGTTTTTCACTCAAACGCTAAGTTATACTTGAAAATATATTTTTTTCGTGTAAATACGTACTTCTAACTTTTAAACTAACAGATATTTGCGTGCAAAATGTATACTTTTTTGACAGATACGACTTGGAAAATTTTGTATGAAAAAAATAATTATTGAAATATTTTTAAAATTCAGCATTTTTATCGCATTATTTTTAGCGTGACACTGCATCAGGTATACAGGTACACGTTCGCACATAAATTAGATTTTTAGATGCTCTTGGTTTTTCAGAAGGCGTGAGACAAACACACACACACACACATACACACACACAAACACTAACATTTTGATTGCTTTATTACTTTAGATTATGTCGGCTTTCGAGGCTCAGTTGCTTAGATATCTGACTGCTGAGCCAAAGGTCCCGGGTTCGATTCCCGGTGGAGACACAGTTTTTAATTGTGTTTTCAGTCTGGATCTGTGAGACGATTAATATCGTAAGTCTCCAGAATGTGGCAACTTGTTATTGGGTGCGTGTTAAATTAATATTTGACATAGTACCTGTTAGTTGCCCGAGAAGCAATATTAAATAAATAAATGAGTTAAACTGCCTTATTTCCAATTTTTTTAAAAATATCGAAAAAAGCCGAAACACCCCAACTAGATAATTTAATTTTATATAAAATATATTAACATTGTATTAGCACATCTCAATATTATTTTTTAACAATTTTTATAAAAATTGAATTTAGTGACGACATTGCTTCATACAATTTGTATGGCAGTAGCCTACACACAATATATAAGAAGACTTAATAGTTTGATACTAATCTCCAAACAAACATACATACCATCATGCTGTTTTCATATTCTGGGTAGGATCATAGGACTGACCTCCATACTATCCTATCTTGACATACATACATATGTAGGTACATGTGTTGTATAGAAAACCAAATATCTTAAAGTATTAAATTATTTGTATTTATGGGTTTATAGTTTGGTACTTATTCTTCAACTATACATACTATCGCTATCGACAACAGTTGGATCTCATGTGTTACATGCAACTAGTTATAACTGATTAATATTCATGTATCTGGTAGAAGTACCAGAGCGCCGAGTGTTTTTTACTGTGGCAATTATGTTACAAATGCACAACAATATATTTGGCACTCGTTTGCATGCAACATCTAAGTAATGTGTGTTCCACAAGTATAGACTTTCATAATGTTATGCAGGATTTTGTAAGAGGGCGAAGCACAGAAACCTTTTTAATAATATGTAAATTTTTAGTATTGCCTTGTTTATTGCTTTCATTATATTATTATATTTCTGTGTATTTTATTACTTTACTTTAACTTGTTTGTTTTTTGCTGTCGTTTCTTTTAATTTTTAATTTAACGTTTTGAAATCTTATTTTGGATAACTAAATACTTACTGAATATGGTTCATATGAATATTCTATACATTCGTTTTTCAAAATATTCTCTTCTGATAAATCTGAAAAATATATGTATATGTTAATAAAAGACTGGGATGATTGCATCAATTTAAAATAAAGAAATCCAAAGTTAAATAAAAACACATGTCCTTAATAATAAGAAAGCATAAAAGTTATTTTCCATTAACTTATTTAAAATGTTAAGAAATTAAAACTTGAAGTTTATCTGCATATTGTGAAATTTTGTGTCACACAAAATTTAAATAGTTACATGTAATCATTATATAGGTACCTACTACTATGCCATGTCTTTCGAAGAAAACCTAAAGAGAGAATGTCATTACACAATATTGACCTCATCATTGAATTGTAATACATTTAGAGACTGAGTTGCGTATCTGTAAGTAATTACCTACATCAGGGTAATAAAGTTTATAATAAAGACAATTTAAGTTTGTTTTTTTAGGTCCATTATACTCTTCCAAAGAAGCGCACTTCGCAGGATTGGGGAGGGTTTGCAATCTCACCATCATCAATGGTTCCACAGCCCATTGTGGGCCTTAGCCTCCTCCAGCATAACTCCCCATCTCCATCTATCCTGACATGCTCCCCTCCAGTCCCTTACACCAACAGCCTCCACATCCCGTTGCACACCATCCAGCCATCGGAGCTTGGGTCTACCAATGTTTCGTTTACCTTGTGGCTTTGTGCGCAGGATCCTTTTTGGCACTCTTTCATCGTCCATTCTTTCAACGGCTTACCTACTGTGCCACGGCGGTCAGCTGGTAGTAATTTCATTATGAACTTCCACTCTGTGAACTAAACAACGTTAAACTTAATAAAAAGTATTTATCACAAAATTAATGTAATAATTTACCTTGTGAACTATTCTGAATTTCTCCAAGTTGTAAACAATCATATACATTTTCACTGACATGTTTTTCAGATGCTACATTGGTTTCTTGATAAGTGTTAAGAATTTGTTTTTGTACTGTCTGTTTGTTAATTACACACGGGGGTTCCAATAACTGTTTTTCACACTCTATTGTTTTTGATTTTCCTTCACTTACATTCAATTTATTCTTGTGATAGTATCTTTTATGTTTTTCCCTGTCTCGTTTTCTTATCTCTTCTTTCTTTTCATCGTTTAATTTGTTAAAATATCTCCGTTGTCTTTCTCTTGCTAATTTTCTTTTGTGTTCCTTCTTGTCCTCATTCAATATTTTCCTAGATAATTTATTACTTTCCCTGTTTTTGTTTTTGATCTCTTCTCTTTTTTCTTCACTTATTCTTTGACGATATGATTTCTGTCTTTCTCTTGCTTGTTTTCTTATATGTTCCATTTTAGCATTAAATTGGTCATCAGTGTAGAAGTTGGATTGAAATTCCTCATTATCATTTTTATCTTCACTACTCATAGTCTTTTTAAAGTTTTGTTAAGTATTCTGCAAAAAAATATGATCATAATATCAAATATAATAGAATTACAGTTTATTTTCCTTATATAAATATCAAATACAATATGATTTGTGTGAAGCACATTATCAAAAATAATGTAGGTATGTTTGAAAGAAAATAGTAAAAGTGATTCACAATTTTCTTTTATTATTTTCTAGTCAGGATAGTTTGTCATTACAAAATATAAATGTTAGTATTTACTTCTCATCAGTTTTAAATTAGTAACAAAATATGAATTTTTGAGTATCAATATGTCTAGGTATTTGTTGTTTTTTTATCTACAAAAATGAAAAATTGTATTGATAATCAACAATGATAAAATACATTAAAATAGTTTTAATAAGTGAGATTGGTGAAATGGAGCAAATATGCGACATTTTATGTCACATAACTACATAGGTACATTATACTTGGTTTAGATCCTTTCCATTACTAAGTTTATTTTGATGGTTTTATTCAAATAAATAAGTTAAACTTCTATTAATAGTATTTTATCTGCCATGTTAAAAACATAATTTTGTACAATATTACCAGCGATATATTATTGTCTAAACAATAAATAGTAGAAATTGCTTAAATTTATTTGTTGCAGTAAACACACAAGCATTAAGGAAAAGTGTTAATGCAATTAAATTTCGATAGGGCACATCTGTAAATATTTTTCAAAATATAACATGTAATAAATTAATATTTCTAGAATGATATATTTTTTATTGAATGATTAAATTGTCAACACAAGTTATTTGGATTTTGACATTGACAGAAAAGCGACACGACAGATTAAAAACAAGAGTTGCTAGCTCTAAAAAAATAATTCCTGTCGTGTTTTTGTAGGTGCTTACCTATGCTACCGAAAAAAATATTTTGTTCGGATTTTTACTTCGACTCTAATGGATCACATATGAATAAAATATATTTTTTTGCTAGTGGCGCTTTTTTAAATTATATTTATTACTTAAAAAAAAAATTAGAACATGTGCACAATGGCGGGCTTATTGTTAAATGACAATATCTTCCAACCAACCAATTTCATTTTTTTATTGCAAAATAATATATTGGTACAAAGGTATATAATATTTCTTATAATTAATACATTTATATTATACGTATTACTCCACTGAAAGAGTAAATCTCGTGTTCAGCGGAGGAAGAGCGTAGCATTTATTTCAAGTCCATAATTTATTTATTAATAGGTACATAAAAGATATTACATTTGATACATAATTGCTTAACAGTGATTTGAGAATATAAAATTATTGTATACTTTTTAAAGTTTTACTAAAGGTTTGATTTTTATTAATATCTAAAGAAATTTTATTATAACAGTTTATTTCTAGGTAAGAATAGTGATGCTGCATGGTTGATATATTGTATTTTGGAATCTAAATTTGTCCCTCTGAGCGAGGACGGGAACGTATTATATCAGAATCTATATTAAGTATGATTGTTATCAATAATATTTTTGTAAGTTTGAAATACTGCACTTCTTTTAAATATGCTATCCAGTTTTAAAACTCCAAATTCTTTATATAGTTGCTGTGTTGGGTAGTCTCTTGGTTTTTTTTTTAATAACTTTAATGATTAAATTTTGAGCAGTTTTAACAGGTTTAATGTTGGTTTTAAATGCTACACCCCATGCTAAAATTACATATTCTATTATTGACTGGGTAAATGCATAATACAAAGTTTTTAGAAAATTCAATAACAGTATATTCCTTGATTTTAGAAAAATGTAAACTAGTTTACGAATTCTTTTAGTCGTAATATTTATATGTTGCTTCCATTTGATATTACAATGTAGAGTTGACAGTCTTCTGAAATTGGTGAGATACGGCTTCATCTCCCCGAAGGCCCAATTTCCCCCAGAAACATAAACCGCATCACCATGGAAGCCCTGCTGGACTCTTGGCAGGCTCGATGGAGCTCGTGCCCCGTGGGACGAACAACATTCTTGTTTTTCCCTGATGTGAGGACTAGACTTCGAGGGAGATCGCGATCCACTTCCACGCCGGCGACGCTATAGAGCCCATTGGCCCTGTTCACCACCGGACGCAGCCGCAACATCGGACAAACATAAAATATCCACCATCCATCGGGTTCAACCACTGCCCCCGAGAATCCAACCTCAAACGGCGGGGCAACCGCTCAAGATCGGCAGCCGGGGCAAGCCCCTAGCACAACCGATCGAACGGAAGGGCTTGCCCCCGCACCCCTCGGTCCTCGTGTTGGCGTCCGAGGGTTCCGCGGGCTAACACCGGGGGCATCCGACGCAATCATCACCTGTCAGATTTGACGTCTAGTTGTCAACACAGGATGTCTGACCCGACGTCTGCGCCGGCGGTGTGCCCGAACCACACAACAACATTCGCCACAGTTTGACGAGTAAGGACTAGACTTCGTCAATCTTGGGCCATCCCAGGCTTCTGGACATCCCAGTTCATCACACGGCACGGCATTTTTAATAGCTACCTTCATAGATTCCGCCTTGTAAACTAGTCCTCATGTCAGTTATGCCATCACCCCAACCAAACTTCGGAGCACATCCTCTGGGAATGCTCTTACCCAAATGTGTCCTTCAACAAAACGGAGCTCCTCGCTGCTGTCCGTGGGCCTCTTCAAGGTCCCACTGGGCACGCGGATTTAGTGGTATCGAAGAAGAACTTTACAGCCTTCAAATTGTTTTGCCGAATAAGAAAATAGAAATTCCAGAGTGTCCTTGGTCAACTCTCTGGTGTCCAGTTTTATACAGTTACAGACTTGACGTAATCTCGCGACAATCCATGTCTGTGAATATTATTTTCATTTTTTTGAAAATCTAGAACTACTCTTCGTGCCATGTCTTTGTCGTTCTTACTAGCGTTTTGTGAACGGGCCGTTTTCAGTCCCCATAATGCCGAGCGGGTGGAGGTGGGCGTAGCTATATGAATAAAACAAAGAATGAAAATATAAATGCCTACATATAAAACAAAAATAATAAAGAAACGGAAGGGACAGGAGAGGGAGGGACAAGGATAGGAAGGAGACAAATTGAAGTGTTATGTGTAAGGAAATGATTCCTCAGATTTCTTTTGAAAGTGGCAAGTGTTAATGAAACTCGAAGTTGCGATGGGATGTGATTCCAAAGACGAGCTGCTTGTACAAAAATTGTGGAGAAAGATGTGGTGAAAAAGGAAGTAGGTATTGTGTACTGGTATACTGAGCGTTCTTTCAATATTTGAACCAAGAGTAGTTTTGTGCACTTTTTGCAAAAAAAAAACGTAAATTTACACTACAAATGATTTTACTCTGATTTAGTATTTTTTTTACAAAAACCTAAATGAGTTTAACCCCGGGCCCCGCCGAACTTACAGCAACCACGTTGAAGATAGTGACATGCCTGGAGAAAGGATGTCGCTGTACTCTAGGACTGCACCTTTTGGTCGGCGTCTCTTCGTGCTCGGTAGTGTTTGATTGTTATATTATGCCACGTGTTATTCTTTGTTTTTGTTGTTTTTTGTACTCTATTGCTTGTTGTGTTTTTTTTATTTGCCATGGACTTTGATAACGATATAATGATATTTTGAATAAATGCGCCGTACTAAAAGAATATCATAGTGTCACCATCATTTGTTTCCTTTTCTTCCTCATTGGCTTTGGTGTTTCCTCATGGTCGGAGAGGGGGCTCATCAATCTCACCAGTCCTCTTTCATTCAGTGATGGAAAATCCCTCCCCTTATTACTTATACCTCCATATCCTCAACAGTCAGACCGCATCCAATTAAAGCCATAAGCTATGCTAAGTTAATTTATTAGTAATGCACTAAAATCTCCGTGTCAACTTTCCGACGAGAACTTTACAACGATGTCCGAGGGAATTTCTTTGTACTCATTGGACCTTATAGCCACGAAGAGCAAACTTTAGGGCTTTCAAGACTTTTGTCCTAAATACGGTGTAGGTACTCTTATCTTCACTATCATTAAACAGTGATCCAGTTGTTTCCACATGATAAGCTCTCTTTGGCATTTTATGTGCAGAGTCTTCAAGATTTTAGAGTTCTCCGGACTCTTTTTATGTTCTTTCAGAGTTTTGCAAGGGGCCGTTATTAGACCCATAAGCAGTATAGGTGGTGGTGAGGGAAGAACAGATGTTTAGCGATATGATATATAGGTTATGATGTACCTAACTGAATTTATTATATTACCTACAATAAATTCACCTGTGAATGTGATAGATATATATTTTTTTCATCATACCAAGAGATGTTCCAAAAAATAGCTATAGTACATACATACTTCTATTTATTATGTTTTATTGCCTGTAATTTTTATGAAAAAGTATATTTTTTAGTTATAAACAGTTGCTTGGTTGACGTATTATGATTGTATAGGACATTGTTATTCGACATACGTATGTAAACCTACCAACCATATTGCTATTTTCCCATAGAATTGACTTTTGCATTATAATTATGTCACATATGTTAATATTTATGCTGGCAACTCTGTAGAGTGTGAAGGATGGCAATACTAATGTTTATACTTCCTGTTAGGTATGTCATTGAAAGAGAACATGTATTGATTGTAATCTGAATAAATCTTTGTTATACAAGTAATGAAACGTCTAGTTTTACATCTCCAAAATCACATATAAGAAGAGGTCATGTGCCCAGGTGCTTATTTTTATTAAGTTTACTAAGAAGTGTCAGGAAAAGTCTGTTTTTGTGGAAGAGGTTCTTCTGTTTGTAGTTGAAAACATGGCTATGGCACAACATGTGATAAACCTTAAACCTTTTGATGGAAAAGGATTCCCAGAATGGGAATTTCGTATAAAAATTCGTCTAGAACGAGAGAATTGTTTAAAAGTATTAAATGAAAATCCCCCAAAGACAAAAGATGAAGATTTTATGAAGATGGATGTAAAAGCAAGAGACATAATTGTTCAATCACTAGCTGATTGTGTATTAAATACTGTTTGCACTAAAACAACAGCAAAGGATATGTTTGAGGCGCTGAAATCAACTTTTACTAAAAGAGGGCTTGCAGCAAGAATCGATTTAAAGAGGGAGCTGAGTGAAATGAAATTTACCAGAGGACAATTAAAAGACTTTTTTGTAGCCTTTTTTTCAAAGGTAAAAGAGTTGATGGGAACTGGAGCCAAAATGGAAGAAGAGGAAATAGTTTCACAGTTGTTAATAGCAATGCCGAAATCGTATCGTCATATAACCTCGTCAATCGATGTCTTATTTTCAAACGATCCAAGCAGTATTAACATCGAATTTGTAAAAAGTAAGTTACTGCAAGAAGAAGCTAACCAGCTTCGTGATAGAAATGGAGGAAATAATAGTGAGGTAGCATTCTATTCACATGTAAAGAAAAATAATAAGAACCCAGTAAAAATATATGAAAATAAGAACAATGCTTCTGGCAGCGATGCTTATAATACGTCAAATTTTCCTTTTAAGTGCCACTATTGTTCAGTACGAGGCCATAGAAAATTTGAATGTCCAAAATTAAAAAAAGTTCAGAACCAAAATAGAAAAGAAAAATGTTTTTATATGGAAGAAGACGAGGAGGAAAATATTATTTTTATGACAGAATCCTACAATGATATGAGAAAAAATGTATCATCACATGAAATTGATTTTGTTGTTGACAGTGGTGCAACAAACCATCTAATTGGAGCAGAGTCCGAAGGTTGTCTAATGGAGACAGAAAATATTAATGTTCTGTTTAATGTGGCCAAAAAGAATCAGACTTTAAATGCAACAAAGCGAGGAAGTGTCTAAATGAAATACGGTGGTCATAACCTAAAAATGGAAAATGTTCTTTTTTGTGAAGATCTAAAGTATAATCTACTGTCTGTGCAAAAAGTAGAAAGTGAAGGATGTAAAGTAATTTTTAGTGAAGGTAAAGTAATATTTTTGAAAAATGAAAAATTATTTATGCAAGGCAAGAAAATTGGAAGTTTATATATTGTCACGTTAAAAATAAATAACAAATCATGTGTAAATATTGTTGACGACGATTTATTGCATAGGAGAATGGGACACTCGTCAATTTATCGTGCTAAATCACTATGTGAAATATGTTTAAAAGGAAAGATGACAAGAAGCACATTTAATTCAATTTCTGATGACAAGAAAGCAAAAAGGATTTTGGAAGTTGTAAGTTCAGACGTTGCAGGACCAATAACACCGATAACTTATGATGGATACAAATATTATGTAATGTTTATTGATCATTTTTCGCATTTTACCTGTGTCTATTTATTGAAAGCGAAATCAGAAGTGTATAAAAAGTTTATTGAATTTGAAGCTATGGTTACTGCAAAATTTCAATCAAGAATTTCCCGGTTTAGATGCGATGGAGGTGGAGAGTATAGTTCTACACAGTTTAAAGATTTTTGTCGCCAAAAGGGTATACAAATTGAATACAATGTTGCTCGTAATCCCGAACAGAACGGTGTTTGTGAAAGAATGAATCGTACAGTTATGAATATGGCAAGATGTCTAATTACAGAGTCAAATCTTGAAAAAGAGATGTGGGGTGAGGCTGTCAGATCTGCAGTATACACCATTAATCGCTTACCGACTACGGCAACCAAGAACAAAATTCCAGCTGAAGTATGGTATGATAGAAACGTTGACATTAATAACATAAGAGTATTTGGAAGTACTGCTTACATGCATATTCCAAAAGAAGATCGAAAGGGAAAATTATCAGAACGGAGTAAAACTTTAACTATGATTGGCTATGCTTCAAATGGCTATCGCCTATGGGACCCAATGTCTAAGAAAGTTGTGACAGCAAAATCTGTAAAATTTGATGAAACTTTTGTTTTAAAAACGCCAACTATTTATACATACGATGATGATAGAAGTGAAGGTTATAATGAAAATTCAGATCAGAGTGAAGAAGAGATCATAAAAATTGACGATATTCAGCCACAATGTGAGAATAATGGCAAAAGACAGAAAAGAAAACCTTCAAAATTTGATGACTATGAGTTAAACATGGTGGCAGCATTAACGGTGGGAACATTGCCATCAGAATATCCATCAACATTTAAAGAGGCAATTGAATCTGACGATGGATGGCAATCAGCCATAAACGAAGAACTTACAAATCACGAAAGAAATGGTACATGGGATTTGGTAACTAAACCCACAAATGTAAAGTTAATTGATTCAAAGTGGATATTTACAAAGAAAACAGTGAATAATCAGGAAATGAAGAAAGCTCGACTAGTAGCTAGAGGATTCATGCAAGAACATACAAATGAAGAAGACCTATATGCACCAGTAGCTCGTATGTTGACACTACGTGTCTTACTAACTTTAACTATAGAGAAAAATTTGAGAATTCATCAGATGGATGTGAAATCTGCATTTCTAAATGGACAGTTGAAAGAACCTGTGTATATGAAACCACCAGATGGGCTAAAGTGTGTAACCCCAAATTTAGTTTGTAAATTGAAAAAATCTTTTAACGGTTTAAAATGTGCACCAAAACAATGGAATGAATGCTTTAATTCTTATTTGATTAGTATTGGTCTTAATAGAAGTAAAGTTGATCCTTGTCTGTATATTAAAGGAAATTTATACTTACTCATATGGGTAGATGATATACTTATATTTTCAGACAATGATGCAGAAATTTTAAATTTGAAAAAGTTGTTACATTCTAATTTTGAAATGAAAGATTTAAGCAATGGAAATAAATTAAAATTTTTGGGAATAGAGATAGAGTTTGTCGATGATTGTATTTTTATTTCTCAGAAAGAATTGATTAGTAAAGTTTTGGAAACATTTGAAATGTTAAATTGCAATAAAAGTGATGTACCTATTAATGTAAGCTTACAGCTAACTCAAAATACTAATAATGATGATTATTCTTATTTGCCTTATAGAGAATTGATAGGAAGTTTAATGTACATTATGTTAGGTTCTAGGCCAGATTTATGTTTTGCTGTTACTTACTATAGTCAATTTCAGCATACATTTACATTTACTCATTGGAAAAGCTTGAAAAATGTTTTGAAATATCTTAAAGGAACTCAGAATTTTTGTTTAAAATTTTGTAAGAGTAATAATTTTGAAAATTATTTTTTAACAGCGAATGTTGATGCTGATTTTGGTTCAAATATAATTGATAGAAAAAGTATTACAGGATATGTTATAAAATTGAATAATAATTTAATTTGTTGGAAATCTAAAAAACAGACTGTTGTTGCTTTGTCCTCAGCAGAATCTGAATATGTTGCTATTTCTTTATGTTTAACCGAATGTTTATTTTTGAAACAATTGATAGAAGATATATTGAGTGTTGAATTAAGTGTAATACATGTCTATGAAGACAATCAATCTGCTATAAAAATGGCCAATACTTTAGAAACAAAAAGATCAAAACATATTGATATTAAACATCACTTTATCAGAGATATTATTAGCAAAGATATTGTGAAATTATGTTACATAAGTACTAATGAGCAAATTGCAGATATGATGACCAAAGCTTTACCAAGAATTAAATTTGAAAAGTTCAGAGCATTATTGGGTCTTTGTAAAACATAATTTTGGGTAAAATATTTTTATTTTATATAAGACTTCTAAAGTACTAGAGTTGGAAGGGGGTGTTAATATTTATGCTGGCAACTCTGTAGAGTGTGAAGGATGGCAATACTAATGTTTATACTTCCTGTTAGGTATGTCATTGAAAGAGAACATGTATTGATTGTAATCTGAATAAATCTTTGTTATACAAGTAATGAAACGTCTAGTTTTACATCTCCAAAATCACATATAAGAAGAACATAACCTTTAAACGACTGTATTCATGGAGAATTGTAACACATTGAGCTTATTTATTGTTGTTTGAATTATTTTCCATTAAAAAAAAGTATAAAGGCCTTCGAGGCTACGTAAGTTAGATATCTGGCTCCTGAGCCAGGGGTCTCGGGGTATTAAATTAATAATTTATCAGAATATCATATTATTTATGTAGTTGCCCATTTTTATTAAGTGCCTTTTTTAAAATTCATTTTTCAAAAGGAATACACTTACAACATAATAAAGAAACATTGATTCATTTTTTAATTTACATTAACGAGTGAGTACCTATCTCAACTAACCTTTGAATGTCAATATGTAAAATATATCCTAATGTTAATTGCGACAAAAGTTGAAGGAAAAAAAACTGGATAGTTAGCAAGAAACGAGGAAGAAGGAAAACAGGGAGGAGAATTGTATGTTTGTGTGTGGTGTGTGCGCGAGAGTGTGTTCGTAAGAGCGTGAAAGAGCAGTACCTACATACAAGTAAAAAAACATTCAAATAAAATAAATTAGTATTGAAATGTAAAAAAAAACAAAATATTGATAAGAAGAAAATTGAAGCTATTGAGCTGTTGTTTATCTCATATCTGGGATATGAGATAAAATTGGAAAAGGATAACCAGACGTCATAAATATTTATAAGATTAGGTTGGGCAATGGGCAGCCTTTGTGAAACTTAAACATGTCTGAAAACAAAGATATTCCCATATTATGTATATCTCAAGAGAAAAATGTTTGAAACATGAATCCTGCCTCTGCTTACGTACCTATAGTCTGGAAACAATCACGCTAACCGCGCGAACCATACATAAGCTAAAATGCATTCAAATAGCCATGGAAAGGAAAATGCTAGGCGTTGGTCTAAGCAACGACGATAACAGGCGCCAGACAAATGTTGTCGATATCATGGATCTAGTTGCAAAACTTAAATGGAAATGGGCGATTCGTCGCTGGAAGGCGATGGGTTCAAAAAGCCCAAAAATAGATGATTGGAAGCAGTCAGGAAGAGGCCTACATTCAGCAGTGGAGAGATAGCTGAAGGAAGATGAAGAAGACGCACATGTCCTTGTTACATATTATGTATAATTTTATATTTTCCACGTGTCGCATTTTTAAGGTTTCATTTCGTCCCGAAATGGTATTTTGTATTTATGATCAGCTTTGACCCAGTCATTACAATATGTATGATTTCATATAAAAATGTTAAAAGGCAACTGGTTTCTTATTTGAAATTCTATGATGTATTTGAAACCAATTTTTACGGAATAAGAACGATAAGTAGGTACCAAATATCAATTATTTTTTTGTGACTGTTTTTTATTTTATTTATATATCATGTTTAGTTTACAATGATTTTAAAAAATGTTTTTCTTTAAAAAAAGTTTTAATATCCAGAAACATTTTCATAAAAACACGTTAAAGATTTTATATCTGTCTATATTTATACATTTATTTTCAGCGTTCTAGGTTTTATGGTTTATGAGATATGTGAAAATATAAAATTAAAATTCAAATGCTGATCACTCCTGACTGGAAAAAAAAATTTGAGTGTATTGGTTTTGGGGACACACAAAGACACATTTATAAAGGGGGACACATGTATATAGGGGGGGAATGCAGAAACACACATATAAAGGACACACATATAAGAGGGGGGGGGCACAGAGACACACATATAAAGGGGGGGGACACACAGGGACACACAGAGACACACATATAAAGAGGAATACGCAGAAATACACATATTAAGGGGACACACACAGAGACACACATATAAAGGGACACATTTAAAGGGGGACCCGTAGAAACAAGCATAGGAACTATCCAACTTGGTTCACTAAAAATATAATAGACAAAATTAAAGAGAAGGAAAGGTATCGTTTACGATATAAAAAATTCTCCCGGAACGAGGACTATTTAGCTTTCACAAGTATTCGTAAGGAGGTTAAAAACCTAATTCGTAATACCTACGACGACTATTTACGAAAAATAGACTCCGACATGAAATCAAATTTTAACGTTCTTTGGAATTTTGTGAAAATTCAAAAATCAGGTGACAAAGGGTACCTTAGTTTGAGAATTGATGATGAAGTGATCTCAGATGAAAATGAGGTGGCGAATACATTTGCACAGTACTTTAGTTCTGTATACAAACAAACGCCACCTAACCTTGATGTTAACAAAATTAACAATAATGTGTCGCGCAACGCAGGAGCAGTAAGTTTGTGTGAAATATCTCCAACCACTATTGAACTGTGTATAAAGGAATTGGCTTCCAAGAAATCGATCGGCCCTGATGGTATCCCAGCGAGCATGGTTAAACCCCATGCTGAATCCTTTATAATTCCGCTTCATTATTTATTCAACCTAAGTTTATCGTCCGAAGTTTTTCCTACTTGCTGGAAGACGACAAAAATTACCCCAATTCATAAGACAGATGATAAGATGGACGTTAAAAATTACAGGCCGATATCAATCCTATCTGTCATCCCCAAAATTTTCGAAATGTGTATTTATAAAAATATTTTCCCTCAAATACAACCGTATCTTAGAGGCAACCAACACGGTTTTCTACCAAAAAGATCAATAGTGTCGAACCTGTTAACGTTTTCTGGATACGTTTCCACTAATCTTGATGCGACTGTACAGACAGATGTGGTCTATACTGATTTTGCCAAGGCCTTTGACAGTGTAGATCACGACGTTTTGTTACAAAAACTGCATGACTTTGGATTCGATAACTGCCTCCTATCATTTTTCGCTTCCTACCTTGAAAATCGGAAACAATACGTAACGGTGGGTCAGTTCTGTTCCCAGGAATTACAATCTTACTCTGGGATTCCTCAGGGATCTAATCTGGGCCCGCTCTTGTTTTTGTTATTTATTGACGACATACAGGATGTCATTGAACACTGTCTTTGTTTACTCTATGCTGACGACTTAAAGATTTTCTTGTCTATCAGAGCTATGGAGGATTGTTTGAAGCTCCAGTGTGATATTGATAACTTGTCAAAGTGGTCAATCACTAATAAATTGTTGTTCAATATTAAAAAATGTGTCGTCATGAGCTACAGTCGCTCGACAAACCCTATATTATTCAACTATTTGATGGACGGTACCACGCTAGCACGAAAAGTCACATTTAAGGACTTGGGGGTGATGTATAATGCTAAGTTGACCTTCGCTGACCACATCACCAACCTGACATCCAAATGTGGACAGTTGCTAGGCCTGACTTTTCGCCTGGGAAAATATTTTACAAATCCGGAGGCGCTAAAGAGTATATTCAACTGTATGGTGCGTACCAAACTGGAATTTGGTAGTGTTGTTTGGGCACCATGCCGGAAGAAATACTCCGAAATGCTGGAACAGATCCAGAAAAAGTTTTTAAGGTACCTTTACATGCGTACGCACGGAGTGTACCCAACTTACATGCATCACCCTGATCTCCTTGAGGCCTGTGCCTATCAGAGTCTCGAAAAAAGGCGAGATAATTCGTTACTTCTGGTGGGTTACAAGGTTGTAAATAATATCATTGACTGCCCAATTTTGCTTGAGCACCTAGGCCTTTACGCTCCCCCGAACTACATGAGAGGTAGAGGACACCACTTATTTAATTTACCTGCCGCTCGTACAGACGTGGTTGCTCGTAACACTCTCGTACGAATGTCTGTTCTATTAAATGATTTACCTGTTGAAGCTGACGTCTTCTTCTGGGGCGTTCAGCGATTTAAAAAATATATTAAATAAAATAACGAACAGGTGTCGCACTGTAACTGGCGTAAAGCTGTCGTGCGAGAAAAAAAAAAAAAAAAAAAAAAAAAAAATATAAAGGGAGGGGGGGAGAGACATAGAGACACACATATAAAGAAGGGTCATACAGAGACACACATACAAAGGGGGACACAGAGCCACACATATAAAGGACACACACACACAGAAACACACATATAAAGGGACACACACAGAGACACAAATATAAAGGGCTACACACAGAGACACACATATTAAGGGGGACATGCAGAAACACACATATAAAGGGACACACACAGAAACACACATATAAAAGGACACACACAGAGACACAAATATAAAGGGGGACACATAGAGACACACATATAAAGGGGGGGGGGGAGACACAGAAACACATATATAAATAAGAGACATACAGAGACACACATACAAAGGGGAACACAGAGCCCCACATATATAAAGGGGAACATACAGAGACACATTATGTATATACAGAGGGACACACATTTAAAGGGGGACACGCAGAAACATACATATAATGGGGGGGACAAAAAGACACACACACACATAATTTTCTATTCCACATTCTGGGTTCATCTATATAATATATGTTGTAAGTTGTAGTTTTTTGACTTCAAAGTTGAAATACCTGGCCATACAAAATCTTGCGGATCTTGGCTTAAAACTATGTATGTATGTCGATATATTTAGAGAAATAAATTATTTTGATCAAATCGTCAGTTGGAGAAGAAAAGTGTTTATTATCGAAATTTGTTGTATAATAGTATAATGAAACTGTTTTATCAATATTTTTTAACGATATACCTGCTATATTATGCTTAATCAAATTTAACATTTTATTACAATAATTCTGTAAATACTCCTCTCTGAAAATTTATTAAGCTTGAGTAGAGATAAATAATTGTTTACTTATAGTTGACATTAGAAGTCAACATTATATTATTAATAAAGCGTTGTTTTTTGTGTGAAACCACCTCAAGGGCGCTATGTTGTATAGTATGGCTCTGTGTTAAAGAGAGATGTGCTATACGAGGCTGGTTTTGAACCAATGACTATTGGATAGTAAATTAGCGAACTGAACGTTCTACCATCGACCAAAGAACCACTCATCTAAACCTACTTCATTACCCTCATACCGAGTCCATACCTTAGTTGGTTGGTTAATGTATGGATGAATTACATACTAAGTTAATAAGTAGACTAGGATATATAGTGATGTAATGATACTTTGAGATTAATAAAAAAGTAATTTGTGACCTTGGACTGTCTCTAATAGGAAAATCATTTTTATGGTTTAAACGCATTATAAATATGCTCTACTAATATCTTCCTAACTTTTTTGTATGAACTATAATATGAATCCAAATTATATTAGGTACCTACTATTTTAAAATCTTGAATCTAAACTTCAATATATTTTTTAATGTACGTAAGAGTCTAAGAGATAGCAACGTCTGAAAACAATTACTTTTTTAATGGCTGTTTTTTTATATTTCTTTACTTATTGAATATAGAAGAAAGGGGTTGCGCATTGTAAAACGCAACCACACCCAGGTGCCAGACTTCCTTTTTTCATACCTATATTTTTCCAATAAGAAAGATAAATTAAAAAATCCAGCCATTAAAAATGATAAATTGAATACGTTGCTATCTCTCGGACTATAATAATATATGTACAATAAATAATAACAATTTCTTAATAACGCATACAATGAACAAATCGCCAGTAGAACTTCTAATTAAATTAAAAAATGAAACAGTATGTTTTAGATTCTACGTATATTTTTTTAATCGGTCGATAGCTATTTCGCCTTGTTAGGGCATCTTCAAAACTATGACGGCGTGGCGTTTCTGTTGGGTTATAATATATAAAATCATGCCGTCATAGTCTTGAATATGCCCTAACAAGGCGAAATAGCTATCGACCAATTAAAAAAATATACCCCGGGTTCGATTCCCGATGGAGACACAGTTTTTAATTGTGTTTTCAGTCTGGATCTGTGAGACGATTAATATCGTAAGTCTCCAGAATGTGACAACTTGTTATTGGGTGCGTGTAAAATAATTATTTGGCATAGTACATGTTAGTTGCCCGAGAAGCTGCATAAATAAATAAAAATAATACGTAGAATCTAAAACATTATATTTTATTTTTAAATTTAATTTAAAATGGAATTCTACAACGTAAAATATCCACAATTAGTTAGGACTTCTAATCTCCAAAAACTTGTCATAATGGAATGCGCCGAGGGCAAAAGATTTATAGATTGTATACTGACCTAGTGGAGTGAAGTCCGTTACAGGATTTTTAATCCTTGGATCTGCTCAAGACCCTCCTCCAGTGTAGCTGCTGACATCGTCAATCTGTTTAATCGTTAGTAGAAGAATATAGAATTAACTTATATCCGGATTCATATTATTAATAGAAAAAAGAGAGTAATAATAGCCAACGTCGTCGGAGGGGCCAGATTATGGCATAGAGATATGAAGATAACATTATGTACTAGCATATATTATTGGCCCATATATTATGTACTAGCATATATTATTGGCCCATATATGTGTACTAGCATATATTATTGGCCCATATATTATGTACTAGTATATATTATTGGCCCATATATTATGTACTATCATATATTATTGGACCATATATTATGTACTAGCATAAAATATAGGCGGATTACAGATCTCATTTGGGAAGCGTTTGTATGAGATTGTTCTTTAACAATTGAAAAAAGATCTTGAGCTGCAAGAAAATTGCAATATTTTGGGCATATGAGAGGAAAAAAGTTCCAACTCTAGCAGCTTGTGATTCAGGAAAGGATACAAGGGAGAAGAGGAAGGGAAGGAAGCAATGGTTCAGAAAAAGCACTGCGTCATAATTTGGGTCGCCGTGAAGAGAGACCTGATAGTCGCCAACATTCGTAGAGGGGATGGCACATAAAAGAGTAAAAGAATAAACCGTCTGAAATTGTTTGCAAGTAGAGCATCTTTTGCAGTAGTCATCCATAACTGGGTTGGAATATGACATATGGTATCTATCGATGAAGTGCGAAGTGTCTTATGATTGATGAAAATAACAGAGAAGGAATTTACCTCCGAACATCCGGTGTATTATTAGATGCTTATAATGTATGTACCTATCTTACTGTTGTACATTAAGTATGTACCTACTTATCTATTATCCATCAGTCAGTTATTGAGGTAAACTTAAACTGAAAGGTTTTGTCTCTTTATACATGTAGTAACTGCATCATTCCTGTGACTTCATCTGCAATTACTTTTTATTGAATCGTCAATCAAAGATAAAGGTAATCAAAACATATTTATAAATATATAATTTAAAGAAAATAAAAAGAACAGAAAATCAAAAATGTAAAATATCAAATAAAATTCGTAGGTTTTGCTTGTTTGCATATTTTATTTAAAGGGAAGAAAAAAATTCAATAATGTTAAATATTGAAATGAATAACACACGATACAAAATTTGTTCGTTGCACTGATGCAGTGTGGGAAGAGTTGTAATCTGATTAATATATGGGGGAGCAAGTCTGGTCAATCGGCGGTATCAAAACCATACATGTTTGGTTCCGCCGATTGTCCAGACTTGCCCCCATGGACTGATAGGCAAGCCAGAGGGACTGCCTCCTCAACCCCCAACAACATCAACAGTATCAAGAAGCAGTATCTAAATAGGTATCGATGAAGTAAATAAAAAATATAGAATCTGAAAAAGTGAATCTTAATTGTTGTAATTTGTAAAGGTACCTACTTACTTAATTTTTTTTTAATTTTAACGCTTATATCACACACCTAACGCAATAATAAAAAAAATGTATTAAACTACGAACCTCCATTTCTTAATATATTTTGGTGTTGATTGTAGACTTATGTCTTATTATATCGTCAACAATGGGCGTGATGACAGTATGAAAAAATCATTGAAATTTTAATTTTATAAAATAAAATAGGTTATAAAGATTTGAAAAAATACATTTCTTTTCATTTTAAAAGAGCGAATAATAATATTATTATTAAAATAAAAATACAAAATATGTAAGTCCGCCATTTTATGAGAAACACCAATCAGAGTGAATCAAAATATTATGACGTCACAGTTTCAATACAATATATATTAAATTACTTTGCATCGAAAAAAGACTTTTGCTCATCAGAATTTAGAAAGGTAAAAACTTACATATAAGCGTATTTTAATTATTCTATGCATATAAGTAATTCATTTATTTATAATTTAAATACAACTTACATCTCGAAAATCGATAAAATATGTTCCTTCTTCTCTCTACATTATGTGTTCATAAACTAAAAGCATACCTACGCGGTACTGCGGTAGACATGACATGTGTAAAGTTGCGTTGCACCGCTCAATTGCGTCGATTCTGTTCACTGCGACGGGTGTGTTAACTCACTCCTTCGAAAAGTATTGGCTCACGGCGCAGTGAGTCGTGAGTGCTAGACAGGGAGATTGCGAACCTTGATGCGAACAGTGTTAGGGTATTGAGTTGCCTGCTTTTTAACCGACATACTATTACTTTCCCGATTCTACTTTTAAAAGTAGAATCGGGAAGGTTGTGATATTTTTAAACATGTAGGTACATGAAATATAATGAATACAATAATAATCTTTGCTTATATTATATAAAATACAATACCTGCATATTATACTTTTATTATTATTTTTTAACTGGCTTAATGACCCGGCGCAGTGAATAGGCGTGATTAAAGTAAGAAAAAATCATTGACATTATGATTTTAAAAAATAAAATAGGTTATAAAGATTTAAAAAAATGTATTTATTTTCATTTTAAAAGAGTGAATAATATTAATATTATTAAAATAAAAATACAAAATATTATAGACCGCCATTTTATGAGAAACGCCAATCAGAACGAATCAGAGCGCATGACGTCACGATATTCTAGGTCCACGTCCAGTGTTACCAATTTCGGGAAATTTAGACTTGCTTCGGCACTTTATCGGGAAACGCTTTAATTCGGCACTTTTCGGGATTAGAATGTATCAAAAAAATTATATATTTTTGTTTATACTAGATGTATTAATTTTGTATTTTTTACGTCTAAATAAAAGTAACTATTATTATTAGTAGTAAACATACAAAGTAAATATAAGTTATTTCATTTCAATAAATATCATTTTACTATTTCACTGGTGCTTACATAGTTTAAGCAATTTCTTTTTGTTTGTATCTTTGTTACTAGCCCCTTCACTAGGCATGGCCTGTGCTAAGGTAAGCTAGTTTTATGTTATTGTCTATTACGTTGTTTATTTAGTAAGTACCACCTAACATGGAGAAGTAAGGACCACCTAACATGGAGAAGCAAAACTATTTTACGAGCTGCGAAAGAATTTAAAAAGAATCAAAACTATGATTTTTTATGGATTCGGGACTCGAAAATCTACCTTCGCAAGAACGAGTTATCAAAGAAAATCTGCATCTCCAGTGTCAACCAACTAAACTACCTAACTTAAAATTGTTTATATTTTTTCTCGTGTATGTATACTTTACTTGTATCTATTCATTTTCAAAATTGTTACAATACTCCGTTTATTCACATAGCTCTCCGCTTCTATCAAATAACATACTTATACACTTATATACATTAACACAATCCACACTCTACACTAAATTAAACACAGTGGACTTTTTAGTGATGAACCAACAAAACATACGTCTCTCATACAGTAAAATAACTAATAATAACAATTCACATATATAGGTATAATATTTTTTCTATGTTTTATTTATAGGTTGGTACATATATTACAAACACAAAATTAACGAAGTTATGAAAATGTATTTACATACGATTTACACCAAATATATCTATACACCTAAGTACTTTACTAAACATTATGTCTGAATCATTAGTCTGTTTTTATCAAAATGTTCGCGGTCTCAAATCAAAAACTCAAGAATTTTACCAAAATGTATTGTGTAACGACTATGACGTCATATTCCTAGTTGAAACATGGTTAAATGACGGCGTCAGTAGCAGTGAAATTTTTGACATTAGGTACGATGTATTTAGAAGGGATAGAGATACCGCGTTAACGGGTAAATCAATAGGTGGCGGTGTAGCCATTGCAATAAAAAATATCTACAATGCTAAGATACAAACGACTTGGAATTCCAATGCTGAAGATATTTGGATTACCTTTTGTACCCCCGATAAAAATACCAAAAATAATTTAATACACATGTGCTGCTCTTATATCCCAGGAATCGGACCCAAGCTGTCATCCTCAGATAGAATGGTATTAATATCTGAACACACAGAAAAAATTAATAATTTATCTACCCAATATCCGGAAGATACCTTCCTGATTGTTGGTGACTATAACATGCCAGGCATTCAATGGGATTCCTTTAACTCACATGAACACCAAAATTACAACAATGACCCATGTATATCAACCTTTCTTAATAATATCGCATTTTCTGATCTCCTACAATATAATAATATTCCCAACAGCCATGAACGAATTCTTGATCTCGTACTTTCTAATATCCCAATCAATGTGAGTAGTTCTGACGATCATCTAGTGACGGAAGATGCGCACCATAAATCCCTACTAATTGAATTAAATTTTTCTTCTCTGCAACGCATCAAACACAGAGAACATATAATAAAGTTATTTGACCAAGCGAATTACGATGTTATAAATGACACTTTAAGCAATACTGATTGGTCATCAATTCTTAATACATTAGATGTAAACCTTGCCCTACAAAATTTTTACTCAACCGTAGAATCGATCATAGAAGATTACGTTCCTAAGGTAGAAAAACGAGTAAAGAAATTTCCAATCTGGTACACACGTGCCCTAATTAAGATTACAAAAGAAAAACTTAAATACTTCAAACTATGGAAGCAGTTAAAAAATCCACTAGACTATCACACGTTCTCATTGCTACGCAGGAGACAAAAAAAACTCTCTAATATAGCATTCAAAAACTATATTGTTTTTATAGAGAATGGAATACAAAGCAACATAAAAAAACTTTGGTCTTATGTAAAAGCTAATAAACAAACTCCAAATATACCAGACTCTGTAACTCTAGACTCTGAGTCTACAAATGAACCTCAAGGTGTCGCAAATCTTTTTTCAAAATTTTTTGCATCAGTTTTTGTACCGGATACAACTATCAATGCGGATTACCCCAATTCAACGACTCATAAACTTGACACCGCACTGATCCATACAGTTAACATTAACGAAGAAGTAACATATAAATATATTTCCCAAACTGACATTAACAAAGGGCCAGGATGCGACAACATACCGGGTATCTTCCTAAAAAAATGCGCTAAAACCCTAGCACTCCCAATATCAAACATATTTTCCAAATCTATAGATCAGGGAATATTTCCAGTTAAATGGAAAACTGCTCTAGTAACACCTATACATAAATCAGGAGACAAACATGACGTGACAAACTACCGGCCTATCTCTAAACTTCCAATACTCAGTAAAATCTATGAGAAAATCGTATACGACCAATTATATCCTACCATAGCACCCTTCATTTCAAATAAACAACACGGTTTCATGAAAAAAAGATCCACTATCTCGAATTTAACCGTCTTCATACAATTCCTACACGAAACGATGGATAAAAATATTCAAACTGATTGTGTATATACTGACTACTCCAAGGCGTTCGACCGTGTGAATCATAATACTCTATTTAAAAAACTACTTCATATGGGCATTTGCGGAAACCTATTTAATCTACTCCATTCTTACTTAAGCCAACGATACCAAACAACTGTTGTTAAAGGGTTTTCCTCATTGCCAGTTAATGTTACATCAGGTGTACCCCAGGGCTCTCATCTCGGTCCATTGCTTTTCCTTGTGTACATAAATGACATTGGGAAATGCTTCAAACATTGCAAATTCTCTGTGTTTGCAGATGATATGAAAATATACAAAGAAATTAAGTCGGGTGCCGATTGTTGCGCTCTTCAATCAGATCTAGACAGACTTATGATTTACTGTAAAAATAACTACCTCTCTCTAAATGCTTCTAAATGTTTTGTCATATCGTACACAAGAAAAAGGAATAAAATTTGCCACAATTACAATCTAGATAATGTGAACATAAAACATAAAAATGAATGTAAAGACCTTGGAGTGCACCTTGATGCAAAACTTACCTTTACTCAACATATAAACACTGTTATTACAAAATCATACAAACTACTTGGATTCATATTTAGAATAGGTAAATCTTTTAAAAATCCGCAAACCTTAAAAATATTATATTTCTCACTTGTCAGAAGTACACTGGAGTTTGCATCATTTATTTGGAACCCGCTGTATAAAATCCATATAAAAAATATTGAAAACATCCAACGCAAATTTTTGAAACGACTCAACTATAAATACAACAATAATACAACGGTTAATAATATTCAAAGTTTAGCGAACCGACGAACAATGACTGATTTATCTTTTATTTATAATGTTTTAAATAACCATATAGACTCCGCCGATATACTCACACTTATTGACTTTAATATACCTATAAGACGTACAAGACATACACCATTATTTAAATGCAAATATTATAAAACAAATGCTGCAATAAATTCACCAATCAATAGGGCCATGGATGCTTACTCAAGGTATGTGGATATTTTAAACTTGGACATTTTTTACGACTCCCCAAACGAATATCGACGGAAAATATCCCAAATAGATAAATTAGAAAACAATAGCTAACCATGGCCCATCACTCTTAAGTCCACATACTCTCTTTTACACACACACACACCCTCACACACACACACACACACACACACACACACACACACACACACACACACACACACACACACACACACACACACACACACACACACACACACACACCCTCACACACACACACACCCTCACACACACATACATATACACACCCTCTCTCTTACATAAGCGGAATAATAATTAAATAAATAAATAATAAAAATACTTTACTACTTACACTACACACACAAACCAAAATGTATTTGACACATGTAACTGACATTAGATTTAGATAATTGATGTATCATATGTATTAATCCATGTAATAAACTATCTAATGTTGTATGTGTTAATTAAAAAATAAAATAAAATAAAAAATAAAAAAGTATGTAGGTATGTCGGTTAAAAAGCAAGCAACTCAATAACTCAATACTCTAACACTGTTCGCATTCTCCCGGTCTAGCACTCACGACTCACTGCGCCGTGAGTCAATACATTTCGAAGGAGTGACTTAACACATCCGGCGCAGTGAACTGGGTCGATGCAATTGAGCGGCGTAACGCAGTGGTGTTACACAGGCCTAATGCCTAATACGCGGGAAACTTAAGATGGCGTATTTTGACGTTTGGACATTCATGAAGTTCTTTTTATGCTTATTGCCTTATTAATGGTAAATATTTTGTAAATGAATTATAGTATTGAGAGCTAAAAGTGGGGGAACAAATACTGTATTTCATTGTAAACGCATACTTAATAAAATACACTTTCTGGGTCTCGCCGTGCCAAATTTAACCACTTATTTCTCGTTTATATTCGCGTGGGACGAAAACAACTACCTCAGTAAGTAATTTTTTCGATGTGTTTGTACATTTTGGGACCGCACAACACTTATGCACTTTTGAATTTATTTCAAATACACAAATCGTCTTAGAATACATATAGTACATATAGTAGTGATATGCGGTTTACGAAACCGTGACGTCACCGTCAGCTCCGACGGACGCCATTACACTGCAAGCGTTTTTTGACGTAAATGTCAAATTGGATTTTGAAATGGCAATTTTTGCTACTAAACCTTTATTTTATGTAGAAATGTATATATATTTGAAAACAGTGGATGCGTAAAAACATCGTGAGATAGTTTCTCAAAATTAGTCATCATGCCTATTCTTAGGTTCACAGTCACAAGTAAACTCGAAAGTTTTCCTTGTTTGAATTTTTCTTAAGGCCCTGATCGACGAGGGAGTAAAACCGCGGTCTTATGGCTCGTCGGTAAAGCTCGCCGGTGTATCATTGCAATACCGCGGTTTTGTGAGTTGACGAGCCTGGCTCGTGGCTCGTCATGTTTGCTTAATTCTTTACTCGGCTCGCCGTTCAAAACCGCGTGTCGATGACCTCAATTCGACTACGATATGACTGTTTCACTCGCTAGTCGATCAGCACCAACGAGTCGCGAGCGAGTAAAACCGACGTTCTTATAAACCGCGGTATAGGCTCGTACGTCGACTTATGTTCGTAGATTGATGTTGGTTCTAAAAACTTTGAAATAAGGATTAGGTAGGCACTCGAGAAGGTAATATTTTAAGAAAATATATATATTTTTTAATAATCTGGATTTACAATTTAGAAATCGAAACCACAGAGGTGAATAAAACTTTGATAAAGACTTTTAAGGCATGTTTTTTTTAATGAAGGTAATACAAACTTACGGAAGTAACCACATTTTATCGGTTTCTTTATAAATACAAAATGAACATGAACACAAAAATAAAAACTTGTATAAAAATAATGATGCTATTGATTATTTGTTTGAGGTAGTTGACTGAATCGTGCAAAAATAATTCAGTGGTTAGTACCTATATTTTTTGATAAAAGGTATAGTAAGATAATAATATGTCTCAATTCATAATGTAACTCGCTCACACGAGTTCTCTTTTTCTTTTGAACTGATATTTCATATTTTTGATGATATTTACACACTTCATATTGCATTTATATACACTTTTTGAACGAACATTATTTTAATACCAAAATATTTACTTACTAATTATATTATATTGCTTCTCTGGGCTGGACCTACTGGTTAGTATTTCCAGCCCAGAAATTCTGATAAAGTAATAAATAATATGGTAAAGTTATGAAATTAAGTACCGCACTTTTGAAAATTTACATACATACATACCATAACGCCATGTCCCTCGCGGGGTAGGCAGAAAGAACCGACCGTCACTTATGTTTATCTTGAAATACATTTATCGCCTCTTCGGCATTCATACATCGTCTTATACATGTTCGTCTGTTGTTCAAGCTTGTGACATTTTTTTTGACTTCAAAGTTGAAAATGCCATGAAAAATATAGACCCTTCATACAAATCTCGGTTTGATACTTTTTCGATATGTTAAGAGAAATAAATTCTCTTGAACAAATCGATAGTTGAAAAAATACGAACATTGTAAGACAGTATACACTGCTACAATTACAATTTGTACAATTTGTAAGACAGTAGGTATACACTGCTCAATATCTCACTCAATAGTTTGATACATAATCTCCAAACATATATACATACCATCATCATAGGAAACAAAATATCTTAAAATGTATATGAATTTGTGTTTAGTTTGGTACGTATTCTTCAATTATACATACCTACTATCGCCATCGACAGTTGGATATCATGTGTTACATGCAACTCGTACTAGAAAAATTGATTATTTAATATGAAATTCATATAATGCACCTACCTATTTCTTCGATCGATCTTCAAAATAAATTAATTTGATATGAAAAAGTTTTGACCCAATTCCCATGCCTTGAGGAACACCAGACATTACATACCTATGTATATAATGTAATGTAACCATCGCAATATTAAAAATCGATGAATGTTTATTGATGGTGATTTCAGAATAAATTATAGTGGAGTATAATGGTATTGTAAGAAGAAAACCAGAATAAAATATTCAATTTGAATCAGAGATATGACAATGAAATTTTTACAAGGACTTCCCAAGACTGTAAAAGCGGGGATCGGATCGGCAGCGTGCCTCGTATTTGGGCTGATCTTTGGATGGGCGGCATTCCCCAAAATTCTCAAGAGTCAATTATCCAAGGTAAGAGAAAACATTTTTCAAAATCTCGGTGGAATATGGAGACGCCCCTAAATGATGATTTGCCTATTAGATATTTTGCCATTCCCACCACGTGAAGTTAGTTAAAATGTTACAGTGATGACTACTTCCTTATTTGCTTGCTATAATTTACAGCAAATTAATGTGTTAAATACAAAGCTACAAAAAACGATTAAAAGTAATTGAATTTTAAAATGTAGATGATGTAATCGATATTTTATAATATCCCAACTTCGTTTCTATTGAGATGTTAAAAAGATTTTCGATAAAATATCATTTGACTCCCGACAGGTAAAAAACAATCCAATGTTTGCATATACCTACATACATAATCAATTAAAAAAATATTCGAAATCTTTCAGACAACGATATTGCCGCGGCTTTTTGTGTCTGTTCGAGTATTTCACCCTAAAGATCGTTGTTACACATGATGTTGGCATCTAGGTATTTAAATTTTGAGACTTGCTCAATCGGTGTATCATCGATCACTACACTACAGCCAATCCTCTCTCTTGCGAGGGTCTTGGTTTTTGTCATATTGATGCAGATAGACCTGTTTAATTTCTTGGAGGCAATGTGAAAACGGTGTAGCATTTTTGCAGGTCTTCCTCTGATTCGGCTATTATGGTGGCGTCGTCAGCATAGCATATGATATTTAGGATATTGTCTCTCATTTGGTATTGATATTATTCTTATATTTTAATAATTACAAATACAATAAAATACGACAGAGTTTTAATCTGCGTACAATATGAGCCTGAGCACTTTTTATGTAATAATTGAAAAAAACAATATTCCCGTAAATGTTTTTGAATAAAAGATATGACCATAATAAGAGCTCGGATAACTCTCATACCTTGCAGACACTGCATTTAGAGACCTAATTATAAGGAAACAGTTGTTAAACAACATCAAAACGAGGTTATCAGATTCTGTTATCGGCAGTAATCGATTGTAATTTCATACTTCAAATAAACTTTGAAAAAGTTTCTAAGTCAATGATATTGTATTTTAATTTGGTTATTATTCATATGATTTCGTTTAATATTACTTATAAAATGAATACCTATTTACTTGTTATTATGAATTGTAATAGGTTTTAGATCAAGATTTAGAAAATAATAAAAAATAAGGAGACGCCGGTCGTTAAATTTATTGTTGACAATAAGTTTTTATTAAAAAAATCAAGAGGGGAATTGGGGCTAGTTTGCGGCCAAAGGGGCTTAACCAGTAAAGTTGGGGGTGGCCGCAAACCCCCCCTTCGATTTTGAACAAAAGGTCTTGCTCGATGGTAACTTTGCCAAACACGGCAAGGTTCAGTTTGAGTAATCACACGTGTTGAGGATTCCTGTGAATCTGTGTCGTTAGGAATTTGGTGGTTCGAATGAATCACCAGGTGAGTTTTCATAAGGTGTGGTGAAGTCTCGGTTAGAATCGTCAATACGTGTATTAATGGAAGGACGATCCCCTCGTCAGCGGCTTGTCGGTACTTGATCCAAGTTTGATTGGCGGGCCCCTTCGGAAGGCGTTGGACTCTTAGAGATCTTGAAGTTAGCTTTCTTGTCATTGAGATATACGCGAGTGGACCAGTTTGATGAATGTGGAGGAGCCGTTTTGCTTTGCCCATGATCGAGAGGCTTTCTCCCAAGTCATCGTTTACGTCAGGGGGTCCCGACACATAAAGAAGGCGAAGAAATTTTATTTTTGGGAGCATTCTTTTTGAAGTTGAGTCATAAAAAAAACAAAATTATAATGTATCTTTTTAAAAATTGTATATATTGTTGTATTGTGTATTTTTCTTTGTTATTTTTAATAATAAATAAAATAAAATAAAAATAAATTTGAAGACCTCTTTTTCTCGAATCAAAATGCAAATCTCACCATAGTCGGGAGAATATCCAACAACCAGTTACGATGAATAAACATATATCGTTCTTGTTACATATATTTATTCTGTGTAGCATCAGCTTATTATGCAACGCTTTGTTTTAAGCGGAACTTTGTAAATTTCGTTACGTACTCCGGACATCGATGTGAAGTTGGTTTTGATTTGATAAAAGGTAGATAAATAAATTAAGAAATGAGATATTGTGAACCAAAAAACAGGAAAGTAGGCGACCTTGAAAACCATACATTTTAATTAATTGTGGGCGAAATTGGACTCACAAATAACTTGTCATTCTATATTTGTTTCTAATGGCTGTTGTTTTCAACGTACCTTCACTTTTTGACGTTGGGGTAATATTTAATTAAATTCTTTTGTGCTTTGATATATATATTTCCAGGAAATGTCTTTGTCCAAAGGCAACGATTTGAGAGAAATGTGGACGACAATACCCTTTGCTTTGGACTTCAAACTGTATCTATTCAATTGTACCAATCCTGATGAAGTTATGAAGGGATCCAAACCTATAGTTCAAGAAATTGGTCCATACTTCTACGAGTGAGTCACCATTATTAATATATTTTGCATATATCATTGTTTTCGAGTGCCACGTAGAGTGCGTTTAATTTAAATGTGCATTTCGTCGTTATGTAGGCAAGATTGCATTTGGTGTTGTTACGCGTTAAAATAGGATATTCCCTATAATTAGGGAGAATTGTTTCTGATAAGTCTGCACAAATAAGTGTGTTTTGTTTAAAATAATTAAAGAAAACATCATGTTTCATTATATCATATAAATTTTAGATTGGTTTGTATTAACTTAATTTGGCGATAAGGTAACATTATTCAGTTTATTTGATTGGGATAACCTAGTCTTTACACCATTTTTGTAAACCTAACCTACAAAAGTTTGGTAAAAATAGGTTGGTTAGGTTTGTTTGTAGTTATAATTGCGACTGGTGTGAGCCAATTTCATTATATATTAAAAAAAGTATCTAAAATATTAAAATAAATGACTAAATTGGTATTTTTACCAAACTTTTGTAGGTTATGTTTAAAAAAATGGTGTGAAGACTATACTATCCATTTGATTGACTGACAGTCATACCAACATTACCATGAAGTGCAGTAGGATCGTATTAACTTAATTTGGCGATATGGTAACATTATTCAGTTTATTTGACTGACTGACAGTCATACCAACATTACCATGAAGTGCAGTAGAATCGAAAATACAAAATAATATCTCATACCACTTCCACGTCAACTTACCGATACTGAGATAGCAAAGGTTTGGAAATAAATTTTGTATCGATGCAGATATTTTCACGATTGCTTACCGGTACCCCACTGCTCATACTGCTCATACGTAAGCCAAAGTATAAATTTAAGGTAGGTATATTTTAAAAATCAAATAACAAATTGAAATATCTAAAACAGCCAAATTGTAGTTTTACATCTAACAAATTTAACGGATAACGAGGGAATCCCCGGAATCTCAGGGGTAGGTACATTCGGAATTATTTTTTATCGAAAGAATTTTCAAAAATATGTCGTCTATCTGACAACACCTGATTACATCTTCCTCTCCTCTTCCTTTCATTATCCTTTAGTTTTCCTATCATTGCTAGGTATGAATTGTTCTAATATGCTGCCGTCTTTTTTTTTTATTACTTTTCTTTGTTTATTTTTGTAATGTGCTTAACTTATTGCCATAGTACACTGTTTTGTATATTTAAAATTAACTCTGGTTGGCTGGATGAAATTGCCATTAGGCAATAAGCCCGCCAGTGTACTAATTGTATGTACAGTAAGATTAAAAATAAATAAATTATTATCATTATTATTATTTATTAAATTAAAAATACAATAAATAACATAAATTCTTAAATTAAATTAAACATTTTTTCTTATTTTTTTACGCCTCAATATTATGATTCTGTAATTTGTCAAGCTGTAGATATTACTAAGTATAATAAAATTTATCCGTGACTTTAGTTTCAAGACCATAATATCAATATCGACTGAGAAATGAGAAAACGCAAATGTAAACAATCAAATTTGAGTGCCTGTATTTTTGGGGTATTTTTATCTTCTGGTTGATTTTTATTTATTTTTAAATTGCCTCTTTTTATTGTAATAAATAAATAGATATTAATATATAGTTATACGCATATTTTTTATCCTTTCTTTCTGATTTTATTTATTTGTGTGTACGTATTTATTATATTGGGTACCTATGATTTGAGCCGTATACTGTAATAAATAAATAAATTATTAATTAAATGAATTAAAACACAACTTTGTGTACACCACTACAATTATAACTTTTATTCTAATGAATGAATATTCCTCTACATGTTACGAGAACAAAGTTCCCTTCCTCAGGAGGATACGAAGTATCTGTACTAAAATAAAATACAATATAATATAGACTTAAGGTAAACATAATGGGTGGAGTGTGGGCTGGGTTAAACTATTTTTAGGGTGGGGGGTGCAATGAAGTTATTGGTTAATTAATTTTTGTATTGGGAAAATATTTAATATAGGGTTATTAGGAAATTGTGTTTGATTATTAATTATATTATTTCTCATGTTTACGTTTTTTCTGATTTCCAAGATTTCCAGGCTATCTAATTGTCTATCACTTAAATTACTATGTAAAATTTTTACGCCTATATTATTAATAAAAGTATGGTTATTTTCGATCAAATGGCTCAGCCCACACTCCGCTCATTATGTTTACCTTAAGTCTATATATTGTATTTTATTTTAGTATACTTTGTATCCTCCTGAGGAAGGGAACTTTGTTCTCGTAACATGTAGAGGAATTTTTATTCATTTGAATAAAAGTTATGTATGTAGTGGTGTACACAAAGTTGTGTTTTATTTCATTTAATTAATTTCAAAATGACACCACAAAGTAAAAAACAATCGTTTGTCGATGATGAAATAAATTATTATTAGTTTTAGGTTATAATTGCATTATTATTTATTTGGTGAAATTCCTTCATTATTTTTTGATTATATATTTTTTAAACTTCGCCGATAGCTTATTCGTCCTAGGAAGGATTACAAGATGACATGTCTTATCCATATTATTTATAATAAAACAGTGCGCACAAAAAAACACTTCAAAATAATGAATTGAACATTATATTATAATAAGTATTAAATAATATAGTCAAGTAATTATTACAAAATAATATAATTTTGATAATATCAATCGTGCAGTCCAATAATATCCTAGTGTTATTGCTTATATTGTGTAATAAGGGCGTTATTATTATTTGCTGTTTAAATATGTACACAAAATACATATAAATCGATACACTATCTCCCATTTTTGGGATAGGCAGACGGAATCGAACGCTACAGTTATCGTAAAATAATTTGAGCCCATCACGTGGGTGCGCTGATTGAAAATTTTCGACTTTTTGCTTGGTTGGTATATCAGAAAACCGTTCCCGTCCACGGCGAGAAGGCTTTGACGGGAAAGTATTTTGACGGGATCTACACACACTTTTCCCTGGATATACCTACATTCGTTTCATTTAAGTCGTATCGTCTCACATACGCTCTGCTATTTAATTTCGTCTTCTATATTAATGTGGACATGGCAACTTCATATAGTGGTCATAAAAATACGTAATAAACAAAGGAAGAAATTCATGTTCTTACCTGGAATTTTCTTTGTACCTACCTTATATATATTAATGTATTAACAGTTGTAGTAATTGGTAGGTAGCTGCTACCTCCATCTCATTTCGCATTGAATGTCTAAGGTATTCCAGTTTCCGCATTTCATAATATATCTATTTACAGGACTTCAGGTCTCTTTGCAAAGTTTTTTATGGACGTGTTTGTTATTTCAGGAAATTAATTAAACCGAACCAACTAATCAAAGGTTGTAAGTGATTTTTATTGCAACGACTACTTTTCAGTTATATTAGGAGAGACAATCCTTCCTACAGTAGAATGAGGTATAGACCAAAAAGAAGTTTTACACGTATTATTTAAAAAATGTTTTGCTTTGATATTGAATTTGATTTCAGAGAATGGAAAGAGAAAGTAAACATGGTTGATGTAGAAGAAGAGGATGCAATATATTACAATACAAGAGACACATTTATATTTAAACAGGATAAATCTGGACCAGGTCTTACTGGAGATGAAATTATTGTCATACCTCATATTATCATTGTTGTATGTACCTACTTTTTTACTTAACTGTCCAAGTAAATTTTTATTATATTTAAAATCAAATGTCCATTCTTTTGATAGAATAGGAGATAGCCTCCTAGTAGAAATATGTGTATTATGTGAAACAATCTATTGAAGTCGGGCTTTTCATTCCTGAAGGTCTTGTCCATTGTTGCCTTCTGCCCTCTACCTTTCTTAGGGACGAAACTACAGAGAAACCAGTTATTTTCTTTATCTGGTTACTTTACTGGGGTATCTGTCCTACCACTTAACCAACAGCCACTTTTTCCACTTTTGTAGGCTCCTTTCTCGCAGTGTACAAAATACTCGAGAATCCTGTGGTAGCAGCCAGTTTCAATGTGCTTGAGATAATTCATTTATACTAAGAGACTGTGAAAGCGGAATTTGTCATTTACTCGGTAGATTCAATGTTTCGAGGAATGAAATTTATTATTTTTTCAGTCAACAGCGGTGACTGTTTTGATCGAAAAGCCCTCAATGATGGCTCTTGCTGGCAAAGCAATAAATGGAATATACGACAACCCTAGTACAGTATTCATGGCATACAAAGCCAAAGATATTCTATTTGATGGAATTGTCATCAACTGCGACAGAACTGATTTCGCCCCCAAAGCTGTCTGCACCGCCATGAAGAAGGAAGGAAGGAATCTAGAATATTTTGGAAATAATCAGTTTAAGTTTTCTTTCTTTGGAAAAGTAAGAATCACATTTTTACTCCTCACTATCCCAAGGGGATATAGTGGAGAGTTATGATTTCGCAATTTTTAAGGGTATTTTTTTTATTGCAGATTATCAACTAGTATCATGCTGAGATTGTATTCAGAAAGTTTCATCACAATGTATCTGTGTGTGTGTGCTATGTTCTGTGTGCTATGTACGGCGATTCCATTCTTTTCAAATTTCTCAAATATGTATAGGTATCTAAATCTAATACTCGCTTAGACCTCACTAGATTTTGAACGATATATAATATACTTCTCAATTTTTTTAACTGTCAAATATTTCAAAGTGACCCCAAGTTTTTATTTTCAAATTGGTAAAAAGGCACATCATTTCCATAAAATGGCATTGAAGAGTTATCAAGTTTTCATAATAAAAGATTTAAATAAAAAATAATTTAACTACTCATTTCATGAAAATGCTGAATATTTTTCATACAAAATTTGAATAATTTATAGAATGACTTGTTAGTGAGGAGCTTAGCGTTGGCCACAACCCACTCGTTTTTAAATGATATAACTGTTTTTTGAGCTGCTACTTTATTCCCTCATCTCGACTTTTTGTATTTTGTACCTTAAGTCGAGGTTATAAACAAACAAACATATATTAAGTTGATAAATGCGTTAGATCCTGTACAAATATATGTAATAAAATAAATATATATAAATAAATTAAAAAAAGATAAAGTGTACCCATTTTTGTATTAGGTTTGTAATTGATCCAAAATATATATGTATACAAATATCCCAAAGTTGTTACAATTTTGCGTTTTATTAAAATGTTTGATTATTGTCGTATAATATTGGTGACTGTATTTTTCAGCAAAATGGGACGATATCTGTGCCAAAATACAAGGTGTTTCGTGGCAAAAAGAATGTAATGGATGTTGGTAAGGTCATTGAGTACGATGGAGAACCGTCTCAGTCAATTTGGAATGGTCCGGAATGCAACGATTTTGTAGGAACAGATGCAACAGTTTTTCCACCATTTCTCACTGAAAAGGACCAATTACTGTCCTTCACTCCGGAAATATGCAGGTATAGTAAGTTAATACATGAATTGATAGGTTTATTGGATGCCGAAGTAATCATCAAAATTATGTCACCATTAAGACAAGAATTAGGTATTAGGTAGGTTCTTAATTCTCCAACTTCTCTTGGTTGTTTGAGAAGTGGTGAATGTATATAAGTCAGCCGGGGGGAAAATCTGGTCAAACAGAGAAATGAAAACCCTTTTGTGAACCAATATCATGGATATAATTATCATGTGGAGCTCTATACTATCGAAAATTATATCCTTGACACGGGTGATCGTGAAGGTTTTGATTTCACCGTTTGACGGGACTTGCCCCCAGAATATAAATGTTTTCGATTATTTATGTTTACTTCACGAAGGACACGGTGTGATGTTATGCATGAATATAAAATACGCTTAAAAATTGTGAAATCATGACTCTCCCCTATTCCATAGTGTGGAGAGTAAAAATTGGTGCATAATAATTAATAATATATATTTTGACAAATTTAATACCTAAATAGAGACGAAGCGGTTTCCTGGTTCTCTTATAAATGTAGAAAATTGAAATATTGAGACATTAAATTTGTCTAAAAAAATATAATTGACTTCTGAGTTGAAAAATTGAATCGATTTTTAGATCCATCGGCGCCTTGTATGAACGTAAATCTGCCTATTCAGGTATTCGAACAAATCGATATGTGGCAGATCTGGGTGACCTGGCCAATGAGCCACAAAACCAATGTTTCTGTGACGGTCCAGATAAGTGTCCAGCCAAGGGTCTGATGGACCTCTACAAATGCCTGAAGGCTCCCTTCACAGCCTCTATGCCACACTTCCTCAAAGCCGATCCCAAGGTTCAGGACACAGTCAAGGGACTACGACCAAACTTAGAGGACCATGGAATCTACATTGATTTTGAACCAGTTTGTATATTTTAACACTTATTATTCCTTATGTGTTTGCTTTTTGGATGGCAGAGCGGTTAGTGCGCTGGGCTAGTAATCCAGTGGTCGTGAGTTCGAATCCTGCCTCGACCGAATTCGTTCACCTATAGCACAAGCATTAATGCTTAATTTAGGGAATGTAGGAAGATGTATATGTATTTGTTTAACAAGGACATATTCATTTAAAAAAAACATCGTTGTTACACTAAATTCCATACATACTTATGTACATACATACACTTGGCAATTAATTGATCATTTGTATCGGCGTCCTGGATAAAATTTCTTCTTCTTCTTTGTTAGCCATCTCTCCACTGCTGGATGTAGGCCTCCTCCAATGAACTCCATCTCTCTCTGACCTGTGCTTCCCCCAGCCAACCCTTTCCGCAACCCATGTTGTGATATCGTCGACCCATCTTTTTTGTGGTCGCCCTACCGGTATTTTATTTTCCCACGGTCTCCATTTTGGTTGTCCACCTTTCGGTACCCTGTCTTGCAACATGCCCTGCCCACTGCCATTTCAACTTTGCAACACGGTCTGCTATGAGGAAAAAAATTAGTGAGGAGAAAATGCAAGATGCAGTTATTAAATATTTATAAAACACAAATTGTGTTTTAAGCTGTGGATGTGAAAAAATATTCTAATCAGACTTATTGACCTTTAGAGTTCAGATATTCTGAGTTTATTTATGATTTGTTCACATAACAATGAATATTTTTTCCAGATTTCCGGAACACCATTGCTCGCAAAGAAACGTCTCCAGTTTAATTTATGGTTACCCAAAATTGACAAATTAGAACAATTCAAGAATTTACCGAACACGTTGATTCCTGTTTTATGGGCAGAAGAGGTAAATTTTATTATTTTTAATAATCCTTATAAATTTTCTAGAACCGATGATTTTATTTATTTATTTATTAAAAGAAAACGGATACAAAATACACAATACACAATAATAACAGATTATACATTGATTACAAAACGAATTTTATCATTAGAGAATTTTATCATTAGTATTTTTATAGCTTAATTACTAAAGCTTTATTTAAGTTTTTCTTTAGCAATCGAATACCTTTCAAATGGGTCGCCTTGACAACAACTGAAAACGTCTAGAGGGCAAGTCTGGTCAACAGGGGGAATCAAAACCATCCATGTTTACCCATATCGTGGATATAATAATCTTATGGAGTTCTATAACATCTTAAGATATTGGATTGCAATCATTGGATTTTTTAGGATCCAATGTTTACGTATATGCAATTAAAAAAATATTCGATTTGCATACACATTGGTACAAGTAGGTAAACAAGCCAACAATGAAATTATATTTCTGGCGCAGTTCAGGGGTGACATCTGTGCGAGACACCGTCACCTCATTTATAAGGACTGTTGCTTTCATTGTTTACAATTAAACTAATTTCTCAATAGATGGCGTTACAAAAAGGTTTTTTCGTTACTAAATAGATGGGAATAGTAATAATGTAGAACTTTCAAAAATAACATTAATAAGGGAACTCAAAAAGAAGGCATAATTGGCGAACGTTGCGAAAGCGCATAAAATGATCACGTAAACCAGCCGATGACAGGTCGTAAGCCTTGTAGGTGCCTTGAGTTCCTGGTTCTTGTATTATATCACAACTTCGTTCTATTGAGATGTTAAAAAGTTTGCCAGTAAAAATATCATCTGTAGGTAATAGTTTATTTTGTTAATCATTTGAGATGAATTCGTTATTAATTAAATTACAAAAAAAACTACAAAATTAACAAGGGAAAAAATGATACAATCTTGTTTGAATTATTCAATTTTCTCGTATTTAAAATTGTACCTTTAATATTTTTTGTGAGTTGTCTATTATATTTTTTATCCAAGTTAAAACTCTCATACTCATACTTAAATATCTACCTCTATTTTATTTCTGTATAAATTCATCCCAAGGGATAAATTTATAATGTAAAATTAAATGTAAATATTAGATTATTAGTCAGTAGGTAGGAACCAACGAATGTATTTGTCTATCTCGTTCTATTCTTATTTTCGTCTTATTTGCTATTCCATCAGTCTTCTTAGTTTCTACAGGAAAGATTAGATATCTATTTGAAACAAAACATGCATATAACTTTTGAAAAAATCTTTCATATAAAATAAAATTGCATCGATAAGCATAAAATAATGGCCTAATTTGGTATAAACACGTTTATTTTACACCTAACACAACAAAGTTTATGATAAAAAAAGAAATAACTTAATTTATTAATAAAATATTTTGCAACATATTTATTTACATCAAATCACTTTTCATCAATCAAAATGAATATGTATCGAGATAGAAAAAAATGTGCCGTTGAGTTCTCTCTACTTGCTCCATGAGGTACAGGGCGTGATGGTATGCATGTATGTATTAATATTATCTTTCATAAAACCTACTTATAAAATAATACGCAAATCATTCGCAAATTGACGAGTTTCATAATTTATCATAATTCCCATCATCATATCCCTTATGTTAGTTCATATGGAACCATCTCAGAAGTAATAAGTTTCTAATGAAAAAGTAATCATTTGATTTGGACATCGTGGTAAAGAATTATCGCTGATTTTTCTTTGCAAAATTCAGTTTTTGATGATTCCGTCATAGATAATATCGTCAGATCCTGACCAAGTTGATATGGGAATGATTGGAAAATACCCCAT
Source organism: Molanna angustata (assembly GCA_963576475.1). Classification (NCBI taxonomy): domain Eukaryota; kingdom Metazoa; phylum Arthropoda; class Insecta; order Trichoptera; family Molannidae; genus Molanna; species Molanna angustata. The sequence goes on along the minus strand of OY754982.1, from coordinate 317,439 downwards.
TCCTAATGAAAAAATGAATCATTAAAATTGGACAACGCGATTAAAATTTGCCGCTGAACATAACATACATGCCATGGATCGAATTGTATGTAAAATTTTGACATCATATCACTTGATATGATGTCCTGTTATTATGTACCGTTGTCTATCATTTACTGTTTTTTACATTGTTCTTAATATCATACTATGTTATTATATTCTACTGTACTGTTGGATATCCAAAATAAATAAAATAAAAAAAAAAATCGCCACCTTAAGGTTAAGTGACATATTTTACAGTTTTTGATGCATGGGGGGGCAATTAAAGTTATAATTTGACTCTTAAGGGTACTTTTTTAAGCTTCCATATAATAGAGAAAAATAGAGCAAGAGTTATATCTATAATTAAAGTAAACCACTTTTTTATTCTACATGAATTCATGTAGAATTAAAAAGTGGTTTACTTTTAATTAAAGATATAACTTATAATGGAATTCTACAAAATAAAAACTTCGTCGATCATTAGAGCAAGGGTATTAAAATAATCAAAATATTTCAAATAAAAAATGGAAAATGCGGAAATATTCTCTATATATTGAAGTAAAAATTTTCTTTTAATGCCTTGCAATTATTTTAATAACAATACAAAAATAAAGAAGGGTTTCACTAAAACTAATTTTACATGAAAATTATCCAACAAATTCGAATTTCAAAAAACTCATGCAATATAATAAGATGTATGTAAATATAAACTGTTATTTATTTCAAAGACATATCTTTTGAGGGTCTGGGGAAATTATGTTCAAAATATACTATATAGTGTACTAGTAGCACTGCATGATAATGTGAATATACATATAATATTTGAATCGAAAAACAACAGAATTACAAAACAAAATTTCCTTTTGTAAAGGCGACGTAGCCTTTCACTTCAACGAACTCTACGCTATTATGTTATATTTGCTGGAAGGGCGCAGGTTTGCTCGTTACGACCCATGCCTACCCCTCTATGAACGTCGAATTCAGCTGGAAAAATTGATTCGTTTTAGAAATAATGGTGTGTGGCCATATTCGACTCAGGTAACTTACATACAAACAAATTCACATTGATAACCTCCGTTTTGTAAGTCGGTTAAAAATAGGATTCATTAGAGAAATTCAATGAAATACTCATCAAACTAAACGTACCTACCACGTAGTACAAGTATACAAGTTATCACACAAATAAGACGAATATTGCTGGAAGGTATTTTTTGATATATTTTTACAGATACAATTTTTTATAGATTTATTAACGAAACCCGGCAATCTATGTCCCTCCCGTCTTTTTAGTACCTCTCGTCTTTTAAAATACCTCCTACCTCCCTTTAGATCCTACCGTCTCATCTATCCCTTCAGAGAAAAAGTCAAATTACATCTATGTTCGTATTCCTATGTCGATCATTTTCGATAAATTCCTTTGTGAAATATTAAATAAATAAAAAAGCTTACACCGTCTAATGCGAAATAACTTTGTGGCTCCATCATTAATAAATAACAAGAAATAAATTACTTTGTATACACCACTTTATTTGACAACAGTCAACATGTTTCAAGAACGATGTTATCTTCCTCAGGACACGTCGTGTACTAGTTAACAATAAGCAAAACAATTTAATATACTATAATCGTGAACACAGCGAACAATAGGTATTAAGCAGAAGGAGGGAGAGAATGGAAGGGGTAAGGAGAGTTAGGGAAATATGCAAGAAACCATTATTTATACAAAATAAATTAGACATAAATTTAGAAAATATTATATCATGACGGAATTTTTTTTAAGAGTGAGTTATTTATGAAATTAATTTAATTATTAACTATCGACTTCTTTAAATTGACATTTTTTCTAATTTCCAAAATTTTTTGTTTCTTGTATGCAATATTTAGAAAAATCATTCATTTGATGCTAACTAGAATACAAAGTGTCCTGAGGAAGAGAACATCGTTCTTGAAACATGATGACTGTTGTCGTTTGATGGACGACAGTGGAATTATAAAAATTGTGAATTGAATTATGGAATATCCAACAACAGACGACTACACGGAAAACCTGCAAAGATATGGAAGAGCAGTTGGACCTTCTCCCAGGAATTTCCAACTTCACGGGTCAAATGACCTAATACTTACACAATAAAGAAGACATTCATTGCAATCAGATTAAGTGTTTAGGAGCGCATACCATACATATAACCAGACAAGCATACAAACATTAAGATTTATAAATATAGATTGATTATTATTTTTTCAGGGGTTGGCTATGAATAAGACGTACGTCAATATGTTGAAACATCAACTGTTTATACCACTTCGTATAGTTGGAGTCATCAAATGGATGATGGTATCTGGTGGAATAATTGGAATCATAGTCAGCGCCATTCTTCACCACAAAACTGATCTATTTAAATTCGTCATAAACTCCAAAGGAAACAGGACGATGCCAGATACAAGATTGAACACACAGTCACTCAATGCAGTTGAATCCAAAGAAAAAACAGGAGGAATTCAAGGAAATATTCAAACAAGCGAAGCTGAGAGATTCTAATTTTTGACAATTTTCTAATAGAGTTTTATCAAGAGGGTATTTTTATCTCATCAAATCGACGGATACTGCATATTTTATTTATTTATTTGTCTTGAATTTATCCACGACGTTTTTTTACTTATGTAGGTACCAACTTTTTCCCGTCTAGTTTCTTATTTGATATTTTTATTTTTTCAAAGTAAAACAACTATTTTGTTATTTCATAAGTTAATACTTGAGTGTTTGGTAGTGATGAGAAAAATTCTTGCAGTCACGCAAGACCAAGACCAAAAGTTTTACAAGATTAAATCGTCAGTTTGCGGTCTGAAACATTTATAAACATATTTACTTTTAGCTAAAAAGCAAGGAATGAACTACGTAGGTACTATTGACAATATACTATAATACAGTGTTAACTGTCGTTTTTCATTGTAATTACTGAATTTTAATATTCAATTATATATTTTTTTTGTAAAAGTTGCAAGACTTATAAGACCTTGACCAAGTGTGCATGACCAAGATTACCCTGGTCTTGGTCTTGCATTTGTTCGTCACTAGTGTTTGGCTACCTACTGTGAATTACTATAAATTAAATAAAAAAATATTTAATGACAAACCGTATATTTTTTTCTTTCATTCTGCCCATGTCAAACGGAGTTGTACCTCCATATAATTCAAATACAGAATATGTTAAAGAAAAACGCATTCCTACAATCACGAGGGTTTTGATTTCGCCAGTTGGACCAGACTTGCCCCCCAGTTCTAGTGCCTTTTCAAACATTAAATTTTTCTAATTTTGACCTCCGAATGATTACTAGTTAAAATTAAATGACTAACTAAGAGTGAAAAGAAATCTGTAAAAAATAAATAATTAGGTAACTTCTTCTTCTTCTTGGTATATAATAAAATATAAATACCAAAATATTTTTAATTATCTTCATTTGTTTTATTTTTCGAATCGTTTTTTTTTATCTTCGTCAGAGGCATTAAAAAAGTTCTGGTTTCATAATTTCCGGTTTTATGATATTTGCTGTTTCCACATTCAAAATAAAAATATATTAAATGACACGACGCACAAAGTTTTCAAGAAAATATTAAAAACTTTTAAAAAGACAGTTAAGATACGAACAGATTAACTCAAAGAAAAACTAAATAATGATTTTATTTTTTAACGATGTTTATTTTAATACCGATTTCGTTCATCGATAGCACAAGTATGCTTAATCAAGGGAATTTATGAGGATGTACCTATATTAAATTGTTACAAGGACATATTATTATTTTTTTAAATATCCATAGCATTACCTATTCTTAAATCAATCGAAAATAATTAAATGGTACGTAGAAATTGAAATTTTTAACATCTCAATAGAGACGAAGTTGGAATATTATAGAAGAATCGAAACTCAAGGCATATAGAGGGCTTACGACCTATCATCGGCTGGTTTACGTGATCACTTTATGCGCTTGCGCAACGTTCACCAATTATGCCTTCTTATTGAGTTCCCTTATCAACGTAGATTTGAAAGTTCTATATATTCATGACATACTGTCACAACATGTGACTCACAAGGAAAGCAGGGAGGAACGAATGCCTCTTTTTTACTCCTCAATACCCCAAGGGGATATAGTGGGAAGTTATGGATTCGCAATTTTAAGGTTATTTTTTTATTGCAGATTATCAACTAGTATCTTGCTGAGATTGTATTCTGAAAGCTTCATCACAATGTATCTGTATGTGTGTGTGCAGTGTGCTATGTATATGTTCTTTGCTATGTGCGGCATGTTTATTTTACTTTATCGATTATAGACTCATTCGATTCCATTTAAATTTTACAAATTTGTACATCTAATACTCGTTTAGACCCCATTGGATTTTATAGGATATCTGAATAGTATTTCTCAATTTTATAACAATCAAATATTTCAAAGTGATCCCAAGCTCAAAAATCTTTAAATTTGATATTTATATTTTCGAATTGGTAAAAAAGCACATCACTTTCATAATATGGCATTGAAGATACCTATATCAAGTTTTCATAGTAAAATATTTAAATATAAAATAATTACCTTTCATGAAAATGCTGAATATTTTCTATACAACATTTGAATACTTTATAGAATGACTTGTTAGTCAGGGGTTTAGCGTTGGCCACAACCCCACCCATTTTTTTCACAATAAGAAGTCGATAAGAAGAATTGTATGTATATTTAAAACTTTAACTCTGGTTGGTTGTAAGAAATTTCCGTTTTGCAATAAACCCGTCAGTGTACAAATTATAAGTAGGGGAAGTACGTACAAAATGACATACGGTTTTGTTTTTGGGTTATTATTCTTTATTAGTAATTCACAGAACAGTGATATTCTACACCAATCATCTTTGGTTCTTTATTAATCGAAACTTATCAACATTTATGGAATAAAAACACAGATATAAAATATATTAATAGTTAAACTGAGATTAGCTAAAATCCATTTTGTCCATATACTATGGCCCGAGATTTCAGTTAGCCCTTAAATCGTTGGATTTGGTAATCCAAGTTAAAAGTTTGGGGAAGATTAAATTTCATTCGCGTATTTCAGTGCAAAATGAAACGTCAGTTACGTAATCTTCAACTATAGATATATTTTACGTTTTTCTATGGTTATTGTCTATAACGCATCTGTCAAAATTGTAATAACCTTAAATGATACGTGACGCGAAGCTGTGACTAAATATTATTTTATTATTATAACAACACATTATTTTATTTGTTTCATTACACAGCATGTTACTTTTTCAATTTTTTATACCGATCGATGTTTTTTTTAATTAAAATCAAACATTGTAGTGAAAAAATGTCATTGAATATGAACTACGTACGTAGTACTACAATGCAAAATGTATGTACATTTTACAGATGGATATGGAACTAAGTGATAATGGTAAAATAGTGTCTTATGTAGAAAATTTAAGAATACACATTATATATATAGAAACAGGATGGATCAATTTAAAAAGTGGGATGAAAAAACATCGCAAAAATAAAGTTGCGTGCCTGACGTTTCATTATGGCTGACAGTTTATTTCGTTTGTTGTCAGGCAATACATTATAATTATGTAAAAAAGAAAATAAATATTAAATACATGAACCACTTCTATATCAAGTCTTTTATTTTAACAACAAAAATAAATCATGATTATAATTATTATGCATAGTTATTTGTAGTATAAAATGAAATGAAACATTAAAGCGTGCGGCGATTAGTACGCCACCTGGCGAAAAAGACTAGAAACAATACTTAACTCAAGATTAAGACACGCGATCCGCCAGAAACGTTGAGTTAACTATTTGTCGTTTAGTGACGTATTTAAGGGAAGATTTGGTACTGAAATACGCAATATTTTTGTTAAACTTGAGTTAAACTCCTAAGGGCCGACTGAAATACTGGGCCTATGGACAAAATGACATATACGTAAAAACTATACAATCACCTATTGACAAAGTTCACAAATAAACTGCTTTGTTTTTTTAGGAACATCAGCGCAAGAAACGTGAGCCCAATGCGAACAAATTTGGCACCGCAACCAGCTTTCTTTGGGCTTTGATCTTGAAAAAAGATCATTGCAGTATATACATGGACAGTCTTCCTCGTCATCTTGTGGAACCTTTTCTTCTTCACTGTTATCTTCAAACATCTTTTTGGTGACGTTTCGTTTTCTCTTTTCCGGGGGAGCTGTCGGCTCATTTTTCGACTTAATCTCCGTCATATTAGGAGTGGAAGTTAAAACTAAGGAGGTCTGCCTTGCCTTTGGTTTGCGTTTTCCTTGTCCACTAATAAAATGACCTTTTGGTGCAGGAGAAATCTCCTCAATAGGGACAACAAGAGTAGACGATGATGGCTGTTCTTGATTTGAAAGAGGAATTGCTATAATTTCTTGACCTGTGTTTATTGATGGAACCTCAGGTATCTCGGAATAGGATGTCTGTAACTGAATCGTATGTTGCTCATTAGAAGTGTATTCTAGCGGTATGTTTGTAGTTTCCGCAGGTTCGTACATATATTCAGGAAATATATCAGAGTTTAGAGGCCAAATACTAGTGCTTTTAAATCCGTGACAACCATTTTGCACTGTCGCTGCCTTGCCGTATGCTTCCTTGAACAAGCCAGCAATTTGAAACTGAGTAACCACACGTCCAGGATGTCCTCTCAGCCACTTAGATATTTCTTGGTTGAAGTAAGTTTTCAGGGGACCGAAAAAAGAAACATCGAGTGGCTGCATTCGATGCGTACAATGTGGAGGCAGACATAAGACATGAATACCGTTTTGTTTCGCATATTCCAAAGTTTCGATTCCTTTGTGACTTGCATGCCCGACAATAATCAAAATAACTTTATCATCGATACTTGCTTTTACAAAACTTTGAAAATGTTTCATCCATTTCAGAAATATTTCGGTCGTCATCCATCCTGATTGTTGGGCTAAACCTATAGTTCCAGGAGGAGCTTCGTCGACAAGTTCATTCTTCATGTTCTTCCTTGGAAATATCATCATCGGCGGGACAAACGTACCAACGGCATTAACACAACAAACAACGGTGGTGTTTATTCCACGTTCTGCACTAGTTATAACACCAACTTGCTTTCTTCCAGCCGAAGCCAAAATTTTTTGAGGTTTTTGTACTGAAGATAGGCCTGATTCATCAGCATTATAAATTCGATGTGGCATAAAGTCTACAGACGCCAACAGTGTCTCATAAAGATGGAAAAATTTTTGGACTTGAGGCCGATTGAAAGCCTGAGCACGGGCTGCTGAAGTAGCTTCGGGTTTGCGCAAAGAAATATCTGTATTCCGTCTTAAAAAACCATCCAACCATTCTTGTCCAGCTTTTTGCTTTTTTTTGTTAAATTTATGAGCAAAACCATTTTTTTCAGCCAACTGAAAAGCTAGTTCTTGCACTGAAGCTCGCGTTAATCCAAATAAACGCGATTCAAGGAATTTTATATGCTGAACTAATTCCTTTTCAACATTTGGTGGAAATGTTGGTTTCCAATGTCCAAGACCTTTAGAATTTGACATCAGACTTTTATTTCTACCCAATGCATGCCTCCGGAGCGTTGCTTGAGGGATACCAAATGTTTTTGATGCCATTAACCAGCCCATTTTTTTATCTCGAACTGCCTCTATAGCTTTCTGCATTGACTCTTCACTCCAAGTTTGGCGATCAGTCGTGCGCTTATACTTGCGTGGCATTTTACTACCTGTAAAGAAACGAACAGTTTAATTAAATTTTCCACAGTTAGGTAATCTTCTTGATTGAGCTTTTATGGACAAAATGACATACCTATGTCATAATACCCATTATCTTCGTATGTCATTTTGTCCGTACAGCGTTATTAAAAAACAAAATTGAAAAAAAAATACATAGAGCATTTTTTGTGTGGAAAAGGTTATTTGAAAGCGACAACATATCATTGATAGATAAATTGAATCATATAAATATGCATAAAAGCGAAAAACTTACCGTTTATAAAGAAAACTTCCCGCAAAGAAAAAAAACTCGTGACGTGCACTGACACAATATCGGTCATAACACCGGAACGACTGAGATTGACGCGTTCATGTTATGACAGGATTTAGGGAGCCAGTCGGAACATGCGATGCGGCGGTCAGTGGTATGATAAAACCCGCCAAATTCGAAATAAGCCAATAATTCGTTTTGTCCGTATATGTCATTTTGTACGTATTTCCCCTACCTACCTACATACAAACAAATAAAAAAATATTGTGCAGAGAATATTTTTTTTGGTTTTATATTTTGATGTTTTATGAGTTTAGTCCTTTATATTATTGCGCTTTTATTTTTTAATACTTTTAAACCTTATTGAGAATTTATGTACCAAAAATTGATTGCGTGATTATTGTTAGTAAATACCTCTGATCAGGCTTCGTCTAGTTAGATAGTAAATTCCATTATAATAGTTAAGTTATATTGTATTAATTTGACGTATTATGGAAATAAATAAATAAAAAAATACATCGTACGCTTATCATTAAATTTGGCGACTGAAATAAAATGTCTTGATTCTTATATACCTAGTACGTGGTATGTAAATTTAATAAATATGTAGTATTATGATATCAAGTTAGAATCTTAAGATGTGTAGGTACTGGCAAAGCTAGACATTTGGGCCCTGATGCAAAAAAACCCAAGGGCAATTTTAAGTACTTAAAAATTTATACAGTGAAAAATAATAATATACTAAATTAAAAATAAATTCACTGATTATTTAATTTTCGTCAATATTCACGTCCTTGAGGTGAACGAAAAAACTGCGCTATATTTAATATATATTTTTAAAATAATGAATGTCTCTCTAACAAGTACATTATACATTCCCTAAACTAAGCATAAATGCTTGTTCTAAAGGTGAACCAAATCGTAAATCGTAGATTCGTACTCGCGATCACTGGAATTAGCGATCACCCAGCGCATTTTAAACGATATTACATTATTAGCACCGATTAACTGATTTTTGAACTCATGTATATTTTTTTCATATAATATTTATCTTTTTTTAGAATCAAATGTAAATACGTACTTTGTTGACAGTTTTTTTGGCCTTGATTTATTACTCATTGCTTTATGTTCATATAAGTTAATAATTTTCCCAAATAAATAAATAAATAAATAAATAAATAAATAAATAAATAAATAAATAAATAAATAAATAAATAAATAAATAAATAAATAAATAAATAAATAAATAAATAAATAAATAAATAAATAAATAAATAAATAAATAAATAAATAAATAAATAAATAAATAAATAAATAAATAAATAAATAAATAAATAAATAAATAAATAAATAAATAAATAAATAAATAAATAAATAAATAAATAAATAAATAAATAAATAAATAAATAAATAAATAAATAAATAAATAAATAAATAAATAAATAAATTAATTAATTAATTAATTAATAAATAAATAAATTAATTAATTAATAAATAAATATTGACTACCCAAATTCTGAATTAGATGTATTGGTGTATAATTGAGTGCTGAATTTGTATTTTTTTTAATTTTTACAATAGAATGGAAGATAGTTGCTAGTTTTACTATTTGGTACATTGAAATTTACTAAGAATAATAATTCTGGACAGTCTAGATTAGATAAACATAGTAAATCAAATAATAATCTTTTCTCAGAAAGCTCTAATAAATTTGTATCTTTAAGATAATAATAATAATTCAAATTTTCTATTGGTATATTAAGTCTGTAATTGATATATCTTAGAAATTTGTGTTGGATTTTTTCTACGATATTAGAATGAGAATTGAAATACGGTGACCAAATTGTTGTGTTATATTCAACCTGAGAATGAACAAGTGATTTAAACAATATCTTTTAAATATGAATATTATTAAAACCCTTGCAAACTCGCAAAACGAAACCTAACAGCTCATTGCACTAATGTTGGTTATTATTGATATTATTTCACACAGTGTATACTTATCAAGCTAGGTCCTAATGCTTTGTATGAGTCTGCTACAAGGAAGCTGCATTAATTGCATTTATCAACTTAAGATATGACAGTTGTCAAATCACAAACTTTTGAAAAGTTGAGCTTTTATTAATTTCACTTTGACTGTCGATATCATAAAAAAACTTTCGTTCTCTATGAAACACTCGAAGTTGATACATTATTTTTTTCTTCTTCTTGTGCCGCTCCTAACGGATGTTGGCGACCATCACACCAAACTCATTCCGATCTTACGCCAACCTAATAAGTGACGCCACATCCGGTATCCCGAACCACTGCCAGAGATATTTTAGATATTTTTTATGCCTCATACTCCGTCTTTAAGGGCATATTTATCACCATGTAAAGCTTTGCGTCTCTTGATAGCGGTCAGCAAATATCCCCGTTTCTCCATCATATTTTGAACTCTTTCATTGGATACCCATGAGATGCGTATCAACCTTCTGTATAACCACATCTCGAATGATTCAATTTTATTAATTGTTGAGATTTCGATAGCCCAACCTTCCACTCTAAATCAAAGCAACACCTATGCTTTCACAGCTCCTCATCTCCATGTAGTACATAATGAAAACAATATTTAGCTAACATCTTTTGGCGATGTCTATGATACCAACAATTAAATAAGCTCGACAGTTTCAAAGAAACTGTCTTCTGTATTAGGCCGATATGTAAGTAAATAATCTCTCAGAAATTTTGTCAAAAAGTATCGAATTGTTTACTGCCTATATACAGATGTTAGTGTTAACGAATGAGATATGTTTTACAAAAAATATAATTTCCTAAATCCAGTGTAAAGGTATATCAAAACAAGGTAGGTACGTCATTAAAATGTACACAGTGTTTTTCTTAGAGAAATATTTTTCTCCGCGAATTAAATATTAAGTTACCGCTGACAGCATATTTTATATCTTGTTTCAAAAGACCTTATTCGAATTTGTCAAAGATGATGTTATAATATCATGGTATTTGAATTTAATTAAAAAATGTCGATAGATTCGAGAGAAATGTTTTGTCGAAATTCATAAATTTCTGCCTAGAGATTAAATACAGATTGATTGTACATACCTAAATTATGTATTTACCGATAAATTTTCGCCTTCCTATAACGTTTGTTTCAGGCGTAATATTTTAAATTCACATTCGTACATATTTTGTGCTTCTTTATTTTTGAGAAAAATATTCAATAGAAAGTATTTTTACATCTTTATAATATTTCCATGTCTGTCCGTATCGGAATTTTGCAAACAATTTTTAATTAAATTTTCGACATCTTAGAATTCCGAAACAAAAATTGTTTCCGCTTGATTAATTTGATAAAATTGAACAATTTGTATTTCATACAAAGTTAATTTATAGATATTGCATAAATCCAGGAGTTTTTTTATGAATCTCTTTTGACAATAAAATTTCGAAGAAAAGAAGAAAACTTTCAAAAGGGTGTCAATCAGTAAGTGGTGTTTAAAAATAGGGAATTATTTTTATCATTTGCACTTTTGGAGAAAGAGAAGAGGACATTAATGAATAGGAGAAAGAAAAAGAAAATACAAAATAAAACTCCCCTTGAAGATTTTGATAAAAGTATCATCACTTTGTTTAACTAATAATATAAGTGTCAACTCCCATAATCGAGTTGCTTAAGTGATACTCAAATGAAGTCTTGATCTTGCAATAAATACAATCAAGATAACTATTCAAACTAAATTGTTTGGAAGAAAGGAATCTTCGGAATAAACGTTCGATTATTATTATAAGTAGGTATAGACCAGTCACCAGATTTTTTTTTTCGTAAAAGGATACCAAAACGAGAACAGTGATTGAATAATATGAGCAGTGGTGGCTTCGGAGATAATAGCAGCCTTCAAAGTGATGAAAATTGTTTTTTTAACACGTCAGTTATACATAGTATGATGCGTTTTAGTATAAAGCGTAATTTTTATAATTACTACGGTGGGAGGAAACCCTCCAATAGACACCTTTAAAGAGACAACACAATTTATTAAACTTTGAAGGTGTCTGTCGGGGGGATTCCATCAAACAAAATGTTTGTCAATGGAATATTATCCAATCGTATCGTATTATCTGCTATGGTATCCTACTATAGAACAAATAATAAGTATGAATTTTGTATGGGTCCACTAAACAAATTCAAGAATATCGGGATCCTACACTATTATTTTATAAAATACAAATTGTTTATAATTCTCCGTAACTACATATATATTATGTTCGTTCTTTTCCTCATGACTGAGGATAGCGGCTGCAGTCCGTCGCCACACGTATGGCCCGCCTCCATGCCAATCTGTTTTGGGCTGAACGCAGAGCACCAGTCACCGAAGACCCCATTGTGGATTTAACCAAATCGCTCCATCTGGTCGGTGAGCGACCACGAGATCTCCGTCCTTACACGCTGACCATCACAACAAGCTCTCGAGGCAGTCTGGTTCCCTTCTGGCAATGTGTCCAAAGAATTGAAGGATACGTCGGTAGCATATCGATCCACGATCTTCAGCTCATCTAGAATTGACACATTCGTTCTTCTGTCTGTCCATGGGATGCGCAACATACGCCTCCAGCACAACATTTCGAAAGCATCGATCCTCTTTCGCTCTAACTCCCTATGTGCCCATATTTCCACACCACACAGGAACATCGAGAATATCAGAGCCCTGATGAGTCTAGCCTTCATGTTTTTTGTTTCTTGTCCTTCCACACTCTTGTGAGTTTCCCAATACTCCTATGGTAAACAGCAAAAACAATATAAAGAGGATTTTTATTCATTTGTTGATGAAACTATACTAAAATAATGAATATAGGTATGGACAGTAAATTGAAGATTTGCTAAGAATAAAATGGAATAAATAAATACTTAACTAAATTTTTAACTTTGTTTACACCACGTGAGAATTGAATTAGCGACCGGTTTCGGAACTAACCGTTCCCTCCTCAGGCAGAATTTCAACTAAACGCAGAATGTGACTGTGTGCTTAAAAGAAAACTATGTATTTGGATATTGGTGGGAGGTCATTAGGGGCGGGTCTTGTGTAGAATTGCTTTGATTGGTATGATTGATGGAAAGGGGAAACATGTTTAAAAGCGGGCTGTAAGTTAAATTTACTTGATTATTTATTAAGCAATTAATTCAAACAGAAATATAGTAAGTTAAATTTACTTGATTATTTATTAAGCAATTAATTCAAACAGAAATATAATAAATAATCAAGTAAATTTAACTTACAGTCCGCTTTTAAACATGTTTCCCCTTTCCATCAATCATACCAATCAAAGCCATATTACACAAGACCCGCCCCTAATGACCTCCCACCAATATCCAAATACATAGTTTTCTTTTAAGCACACAGTCACATTCTGCGTTTAGTTGAAATTCTGCCTGAGGAGGGAACGGTTAGTTCCGAAACCGGTCGCTAATTCAATTCTCACGTGGTGTAAACAAAGTAAAAAATTTAGTTAATTTTTGTTAAAATGTACCACAAAGTTAAAAATACGATATTTGATAATAAATAAATACTGATTAACATTTTTTAAAAATATATATGTATTTATTGTGAAAATATTTTCTTATAACTACACATTCAAATATGTACAATATCACAAAAGGTAATATTTCATCCACACGACTTTGTATAACGCTACAATTGTTTAAAAAAAAAACAATGATTACATGATTTGCTTAAAAAATAATGAATTTCCTCCGTGTCAGCGAAAATTTAACAATTATGTCATTAATTTATTAGCCTAATATAAAGATATTCAGGCACCTTCGTTTTTCTTCAGAAACAATGCACATGAGTTTGTGAATCTAAACATTTAATGGTTTTTGGTCACGATTTTACAATTAAATTTGGTCACTGAAAGAAGGAGTATCTCTCATTTAAATTAAATCTTTAAATCATAAAGTAACATTACATTTCAATCTTCTAAGTATGTGTACAAACAATAAAAATGTTAGCTTGTAGAGAGAAAATTTTTTGTTTGACCGTACTGAATATTTTATGGTTTAATAACAGGAAAATAAGTTTTTTTAGGAAAATAAGAAGGCGTAGAACTCAATTATAGTAGGTATTTTTAAATCAAACAAAATGGATTATGGTTCTACATATAATTTTCTTGTATCAGGACGACCGAGCTGCTATAATATGAGCTAAATCATCTTCACAGAATGGAAAAGTAATTCAATTTTTTTATTTTATTTTATTAAATTAAAGATTAACAATAAGAAAAAAACATATTTCTCTTTACCACAGTGCAAGCACTCGTGTGTAAAGGAAAAATAATATTAAAATGAGCTGTTCATCTTTACAAAATGGAATTTTAATATAATATATAGGTATTGTGATGCTTTTCAACTCAATGTCAGACTCCTTTTTTATTACTATAGTGATTGGAAAATTGGAAAATATTATTTTAAATCTATAAAATGTTCCATCGAAGGTAGAATATTTGAGTAGGTACCTAATTTAATTTTTAAGGATTTTATATTATAATATTTATACTAAATGTCCAGTGTCCATAAATAGAGTCCATTAATATAAATCCTTAATTAAAAAAAATTGTCACGTTTATACAGATATGATATACTTTATCTTAAATTCCTAGTTTTTTCAAAAGCTCAACGATATACGATTTAAATAATATTTCATTAACTTAAAAAAAAGTAATTATTGCTATATACATTTATTATTTTAAATAATTTACAAATTCGTCAACTGGTAACCATAATGAGTGTTTTCACTCTTTCATTTTAACATTAATCACAATAAATATTAGATAAAAATAATGTAACATACATAATTATGTACATTGATTTCCCTGGTAGTACAGAGAGCAATGTGCACCATTACACTTTTTTATTTACATTTAACACTTTATTACATAACGCCGTTTTTTCATACACAATTCAAAACTTTTTAAAGCACATTAAAACCTTATAAACATTCACATAACAACGACTTTAAAAGAAATAAATTTTCTTATTTAAAAAAAATTGCGCCATATTTTCCTTTCGTAGCAAACATCCATCTTTAAAATCTTATTTTGATGATCACATTAGCCAGTTCGTTTAACTCAATTATATCTACATATTTACAGCATCAATTTCAAACGGTATTACCTTTATCTTTACTGTTTGAATTTTCTTTTTCGTTCATCTTTTATACTTTGATTTTAAAATGTGTCAAATGGTAGCCCTGAACAGCAGAAAATATATATTGATGATTAATTAAATATATATTGCGTTTATCTTTAACTATTTTCATTGTAAATTTATTAATTCTGTTAAAAAATATGTGACAAGAGTCGATTCAACACAATATCGAAAACCTAATGCTAATTGAATGTAAATATGGTTGCAATTACCAGGTATAAGTATTTAGGTAAATTTATTATAATGTAGAACTTTTTATCGTTTTCTATGTTTCATCATTTTCTTTAAGTAATAGACTCAAAAAGAAGACACTGCATCTTCATCTCCAAATATGACAGACGAATCATTAAATCATCAAAATGACTCTCTGTCAATATAATGTACAATAAACCAATACTATGCTAATGTATAAAATTAGTCATGTTTGGTTTTGTTCAGTGTGTAATGGTCAAATATATACCTCAAACTAGCCTTCAGTAACCACCAAACGAAAGAACAAATAAACAGTAAAATAATAAACCACAATCCGATAGAATCGATGGAATAATATTGTACAAAGTTCATATTTCGCGCTGGTGATAGCAAATGCTTGGCTCCTTTATGTCTGATGGCGTATTCCGTCCAGAATATGGCTCGTTCCAGTGGTGTCTCCTTTTGGTCTTTCAGTAGTATCTGCTTCCTCTTGACAGCATCTCTGTACTTGGGATCTTGGATGACGCTGTTGATGGACCTGACGAGAATCTCCGAGGTGAGTCCGTGCAGCTCAAGTTTGATGGCGTATCCGTCGACGACAGCTTTGGCGGCGTTGGCGTCGTGGTCGCAGAAGACCGGCATGGAGACAACGGGCACTCCGTGGTAGACAGTCTCGAACATGCTCAACAGTCCGCCGTGGGTCACAAAAGCGCGAATTTTCCTGTGACCTAGAAAATGAAAGAAAGTTGTTATAGAAAACAACAGCATTAGTCATCAGCAATCCACATAAAGATACTTTTTTATTCTGAATGTTGCCGAGACTGGTGTGTCGTTATACACTCATTCGTTTTTATTTTTTTATTTTATTTTTATTATATGCAACACTCAGTAACAAGTTGCCACATTCTGGAGACTTACAATATTTATCGTCTCACAGATTCCTGACTGTAAACACAATCAAAAACTATGTCTCCACCGGGAATCGAACCCGGGATCCTTGGATCAACAGTAAAATACCTAAACAACTGAACCACGAAGGCTGACAAATAATTATATAAGGTTATGAACTACCACACACCTGTTACTCTAATAGTAGTATATTCTATTGTATTAAGTACTTTTCGGGTACTATGTAAAATATTAATTCAACGCGCACCGAATAACAAGTTGCCACATTCTGGAGACTTGCGATATTTTTCTTTTCACAGTTCCAGACTGAAAACACAATTAAAAATTGTGTATCTATCGGAAATCGAACCTGAAACCTTTGGCTCAGCAGTCAGATATACAACGAACTGAACTACGAAGACCGATGGTATGAATGATTGTAGGTATATTCTTAACATTTACTTGTTAAATTATTAATTGTAAGGTATCAACAGCTTTGTCATCATCTTTCTTTTGTTGATTTGATATGTATATTATTTTTCCTTAAAATTCAATATACAAGACACCTTCATGGAACTGTTTTAAATTACAATTTTTTATCATTGAATGTGAGTGTTACGTGTTTCGTGAAAGGCTAAAGGCACCAAAAAAACTTGAAAAATCTTCTTTGAAAACTAAAAAGAATTTTTTTTGAATATGTACCTATGTAGATAAAGCAGTTTGAAATATCAGAATGTGACAAAAAACAAAAGTTATTTTGATTAAAAAAATTCTATCCTTTGATAAAACATGTGTGATATTACAAAAAATATAATATCTTGGTCAAGTGATGAGATATGTACCTAAATTGTACATACATAATATCATGTCATTATAATATCTTGGTCAAGTGATGAGATGTGTACATACATTGTACATACATAATATCATGTCATTATAATATCTTGGTCAAGTGATGAGATATGTATGTACATACATAATATCATGTCATTACAATATCTTGGTCAAGTTATGTGTTGGCGCAGATGACAGATACTTCCTTTTTGTACCTATCCTCATCTTCCTGACATACCTAAAATCACCATACCTACATCCATACCTGAACGTGGCAACAACAATCTCGCCTCTGTTCGCGCGCGGGCCAACCACGTTCTCCAGTCTCTCGAGAATACGCGTCTTTGCACCATCTCGTGTTACACAAGCGCCGTGCGCCATAGATATAAAAACATTTAAATTACGTTCGCGGCTTTCGCACGTATATTACAGACAAAATTGTGAACATAGTTTTATTGAATCAGTGACGAGAAGGAAGGACAAACGCGACAGAGGAAAAGAAGAAACCAGCTGGCACAGTAAGTCCACTCCTTTTCATTTTCCGTCTAGTCCAATCTGTTCTTTGCCGATATCGCACATAAAATATTTTGGTCCTTTCGAGCGGATCAGTAATTCGCAATTACTGACTGTATAAATTGAAGTAATTAGTTCGTGATTTCACACAATTATTTTCATTTATATTTATGTTCACAATAGTTGTCTATAAAATAGATTATTTATATAAAAATAATCATCTTTTATATGTTCTACGTGTATATTATACGTAGATTATATCTAAACATATTTTTCTGTATACCTACAATATATTGTAATTTTGTAAATTTAAATATAAAATGTCCGACAAAAAGTTATTGTCGTTACAAGCTAAACGCGATCGAATTATATCACGATTACAAATAACATATGATTTATTAAAAGATAACTCTAAAAAAGATATATTTTTATCGCGTTGTACCAAATTGTTGGATTGGTATAATGAATTCGAATCATTGCAAGAAGATATACATGAGATACTTTTATCTTTAGAAAATAAACAGATTGAAATTAGTCAGTTAAATGCCATATCCACGCAAACTGATCAATTATATTTTGAAATCCTATGTAAACAAAAATTCTTTCAGTCAGATATATGTGAAACATCCAAAGTTACAAATATACATAATATAAGACCGCCGATTATTAATCTACCTACATTTAACGGTATCGATATTAAGACTTGGTCATATTTCTATTCTATGTTTAAAAGTGTTATCCACGATGTACCGACATACTCAAATATCGAAAAGTTTCACTACCTATTGTCTGTTGTATCTGGGCCGGCGCTAGGTATTATTAAATCTTTGCCTTTAATAGATGAAAATTATCACATCGCGTGGGACATATTAGTAAATCAGTATCAAAATTCGCGAATATTATTTGCTCATTATGTCGACGAGATTCTGAATATTCGCACTCTGCAATCTGAATCCGCTTCCGGAATTTCTAAAATTTTAAATACTTTTCAAGAGAATATTCAAGCTCTGGAAAGTATGAAAATTGAAAATTTATTTGATAAGTTTATCGCGCACATGGTGATAAAGAATTTAGACGTAACCACTCGTCGCACTATTGAGTCGAAGCTCAAAATTGAAGAAATTCCTAGTTCAGAAACTGTCTATTCTTTTCTTAGAAATCATTGTCGCACTCTAGAAATTGTAACGCCAAATGTTAGTAAAGAGAAAAAAGGTCATATTAAAACATTATTATCATCAAACAATCCCCATTTTTCAAAATGCCCTTTGTGTAGTGGAGCACATTTTCTATATAAGTGTGCTCAATTTATGGAAATGTCTCCGTATCAACGCAAAGAAAAAATACAGAGTCTTAATCGTTGTACTAATTGTTTCAAACAACATGCTTATAAAAACTGCAATTCAAAATATACATGTCGAACATGTAATAAACGCCATCATACTTTATTACATTTTGAATTTACGCCCTCTAATGATTCGACGCATCAAGGCACCGGCGCGGGCGTCAGTGCGCCGGCTACGGCCCTGAACGCTAGGGCCGCCGACCGTTATAATATGTACTCGTCTCGAGCCAATTCAGTTTTATTAGGGACGGCGCGGATTGAAATAAAAAATAATAATAATATTTTTGAATGTATACGCGTTGTTATCGATAGCGGTTCCCAAGTTTCTGTGATTACATTGGAATGTGTACGACGTTTAAAATTAAAAATTAACAAATGCAACATACCTCTAAACGGTTTAGGAAATTCAATAATAAATAATTGTTTAGGTATAACAACCTGTTTTATTAAACCGAAAAATAAAACAGGACCAATGCTCAAATGCACCGCTATTGTGATAAACGAAATTACGTCACATCTTCCTGCATGTAACCTTTCTTCGCAAATAATATCACAATTTCAAAAATTATATTTAGCCGATGAGTTTTATCACAAACCAGGTCCAATCGATATGTTATTAGGCGCTGATATGTACCTAGATATAATAAATAGTAATAATCACGAAATTATTCGTGGCACCCCTGGTGCAATCAATAGTATATTTGGTTACATAATAACGGGACGAATTGAAATGAAACAACATGAAATTTCTTCTTCATTTTTAATTGAAACAAATACCTCTTTATGTGACATGATAAAACAATTTTGGGAAGTCGAAGAAACACCTTCGTATTCGAATTTAAATACGGATGATAATTTAGCTGAAAACATTTTTGCGTCAAAACATTATCGCGAGAATGACGGGCGATATGTAGTACCGATGTTATTGAAAACAGAAAATATACCTATCAACAATTCCTTTCAACTCGCAGACACGCGATTAAGGAAATTACAATTTCGTTTTCAAAAAAATCAAGATTTAGCAAATACCTACGGAAAATTTATACAGGAATATGAAAGTTTAGGACACATGAAACGCGTTCCTATTAATTCTGAATCTTTTTTCTTGCCCCATCACTGCGTTTTTAATCCTTCTAGCGATACGACGAAGGTCAGGGTAGTTTTCGATGGATCAAGTAAAACCGAACCTGATAATATTTGTCTGAATGACTTGCTTCTTAGTGGTCCAAAACTGCAAACAGAAATTCCGTGCATGATGTTAAATTTTCGATTTCATAAATATGTTTTCACTGCAGATATTTGTAAAATGTATCGACAAATATTAGTATTACCATCCGACCGTAAATTTCAACATATTCTTTGGAGACAATCTCCTGATAGCCCACTCATTGATTTCGAGTTACAAACCATCACATATGGATTGTCGAGTTCCCCTTTCTTAGCAATCCGAACTTTACGACAACTGGCCATGGATGAAAATTCAAAATATCCGGAGGCTGCACGGGCACTTGTGGAAGACTTTTACGTCGACGACTTAGCCACAGGCGCTGAAACCCTCGAGTCAGCCTGTCAACTTAAAAATGATATAACTGCACTGTTAAAACTTGGAAAATTAGAGCTAAGTAAATGGCAGTCAAATTCGCCTTCACTATTGAAGCAAGATTTTATCGGAACTTCTGAATCAAGATCGTTTGATACTACTGAAACCGACAAAATTGTTAAGTTATTAGGCATTCAGTGGCTCCCCCTAACTGATAACTTTACCTATGATATAAAAATTATACCTACTGAGAGCTGTACAAAAAGAAATATTTTGTCAATTGTGGCTCGACTGTTTGATCCATTGGGCTGGATTACCCCTGTACTCTTTTTCGCAAAGTGCTTGATGCAAGAGTTGTGGAAACTGAGGGCCGATTGGGACGATCCTGTTCCATCCGATATTCAGAATAGGTGGGATACATTTGTTGGCCAACTGTCACTTCTTCGTACCTTAAAATTACCTAGATATTATAATACATTAAGCACCAGTCGCTTGATCCTCGTAGGATTTTGCGACGCGTCACAACTAGGTTACGCGGCCGTCGCTTACTTAGTAAATTTAAATACAAATACTACTCATCTTATGATGGGAAAATCGAAGGTAGCCCCCTTAAAAACACTGTCTATTCCACGATTAGAATTGTGCGGTGCTGTACTTCTAACCAAACTTATTAAATACATTATGTCATCCGTTAAATTTTCTCAACAGATAGAAAACGTTTTTCTTTTTACGGATTCGACTATTGTGCTAGCGTGGATTAAAACTCCGCCATATTCATTAAAAACATTTGTCGCAAACAGGGTTGTCCAAATTCTGGACAATGTACCCACTGCTATTTGGAAACATGTTATCTCGGAAGAAAATTGCGCCGATTGCGGATCTAGAGGCCTTCTTCCAAAAGACATTGTTTCACACCCCTTGTGGTTTTCAGGACCTTCTTGGCTTCATAAGCACAAGAATGACTGGCCGTGTTCAGTCAATATCGAACTTGAAAATATACCTGATATTAAATCAGTAAATACGAAAACTTTGATATCTCAATTAGTACCGAATTCTATTTTATGCAAATATTCGTCTTTAAATAAATTACAACGCGTTATTGCTTGGATATTACGATTCGTTAATCGATGTAGAAAATTCAATATAATTAAGCAAAATCAATTATCTCTTACTACATTCGAATTAAATGCTGCACTTACAAAAATTATCTGTATTGAGCAAGATACATATTTTCTTGATGAAATAAATAAATTAAAAAACGGAATCCCATGCTCACGTCATATTCAAATTTTAAAGCCATTTTTGGATTCATGCGGAATCCTCAGGGTGGGCGGAAGATTACAATATTCAAAATTACCATATGATAGTAAATTTCCTATTTTACTTCCGAAAACATGTCATTTAGCATATCTCATAATAGATTACTATCATAAAATATATCTTCACGCCGGACCGCGAAGTCTTCAATCCATGATATCGCGAAAATATTGGATCTTGGGAGCACGAAACAAAATTCGTTCTCAACTTTCTAAATGTATTATATGCCATAAATTAAAAGCGACTGCGTTTCCCCCACTCATGGGTGACCTACCACCCAGTCGTGTCCAGCAAAGTCGTCCTTTTGCAAAAGTAGGTGTCGATTTTGGGGGTCCTTTCCTTTTGAAAGACCATAAGCGACGCGGAGCGAAATCTTCAAAAGCGTATTTATGTTTATTTGTTTGTTTATCCACCAAGGCATTACATTTAGAAGTAGTATCTGACTTATCGTCTGAAGCATTTTTAGCGGCACTCAATAGATTCACAGACCGCCGTGGTTTGTGTTCGGAAATTATTAGTGACAATGGTACGAATTTCGTTGGTGCGAATCGTCACTTGAAGGATGTACATAAGTTTTTCACAACCTCACCACAGCGTGAGAAAATTTATGATACGCTCTCAGAACGGGGTATCATTTGGTCTTTTTCTCCTCCATCATCACCACATTTTGGAGGTATTTTCGAAGCAGGAATAAAATCTGTAAAATATCATTTAAAACGGGTCATGGGTGAAATTCAATTAACTTACGAGGAATTCGCTACGCTGTTGACTAGAATCGAAGCTATTCTTAATTCCAGACCTTTATGTCAAATAAGTACTGACCCTGAGGAGGTCGATGCACTTACCCCAGGTCACTTCCTGATTGGTGGGAATTTAATGTCTGTCCCAGACTATGATTGGTCTGAATCTCCTTCAAATAGGCTTAGTCGTTGGCAACATCTCCAGAAGATGTCTCAACACTTCTGGAAACGCTGGCACAACGAATACCTCAATACCTTACAACAGAGATCAAAATGGTCAAGGTCTACTCCAAACCTTAAAGTAGGACAGTTAGTACTTATAAAGGATGAACGTCTTCCTCCTTTAAAATGGGTTTTAGGAAGAATAACACATGTCCATCCTGGAAAGGATAACGTCGTTAGGGTTGCTACTGTTAAAACCCAAAGCGGTACTTTTGTTCGTCCTGCATTAAAATTATGTCCATTACCGATCGAATAGGTAAACATAATGTATTTTTATTTATTTATTTATTTTTTTTTTAATTTTATACGACCAGTTAGCGTCTTTATTTTCTTTGTTTACCATGTTGCGCCTTCGCTTTATTTAATTTTATTTTTTTTCTTTGTAAGACCATGTTGCGTCTTCGCTTTATTTGTTTTTTAAGACCATGTTGCGTCTTCGCCTTATTTGTTTTTTTTTAAGACCATGTTGCGTCTTCGCTTTATTTGTGTTTTAAGACCTAGTTGCGTCTTCATATGTAATTTGTATTATTGAATAAAAATTTGTTTTGTGTACTTATATATAAATATACTCATATTATGTATATTATGCATACAGACAACTTACGTGAACATGAATATAGGATAAAATATTGTGTTTGCTTTTCTTTTCTTTTTCACTTTTAATTTGCAGACCAAATTAGGTGGGCGGTATGTTGGCGCAGATGACAGATACTTCCTTTTTGTACCTATCCTCATCTTCCTGACATACCTAAAATCACCATACCTACATCCATACCTGAACGTGGCAACAACAATCTCGCCTCTGTTCGCGCGCGGGCCAACCACGTTCTCCAGTCTCTCGAGAATACGCGTCTTTGCACCATCTCGTGTTACACAAGCGCCGTGCGCCATAGATATAAAAACATTTAAATTACGTTCGCGGCTTTCGCACGTATATTACAGACAAAATTGTGAACATAGTTTTATTGAATCAGTGACGAGAAGGAAGGACAAACGCGACAGAGGAAAAGAAGAAACCAGCTGGCACAGTAAGTCCACTCCTTTTCATTTTCCGTCTAGTCCAATCTGTTCTTTGCCGATATCGCACATTATGAGATATGTACATACATAATATCATGGTATTATAATATCTTGGTCAAGTGATGAGATATGTACAATGTACATACATAATATCATCTCATAATCGGAGGATTTTTATGGTGCCGTTTAACGATTTAGTGGGGCTACTCATGACACATTCTTAATATGTTCTTATCTTGCCTGAATCTTAAAAATGTATATATCAGTACTCGATTATAATCCAACCTTAATCTTTCTCTACATTTAATCACGAAAATTTGTTAATATCAACGCTTAGAATGAAATTGTCATTAATTGTTGTATAAATTAATATTATTATTCAATCAATTTCTGAAGCTGATCTTAATATTACCTACTGTTATAAACTTCATGAGTAGCTCTTCTAGATCATTCCAGGAGCACTGATTGGTCAATGTTGTGTTGTTCTACGAAACTGGTCGTATTACAAGAGTTATTTGAGAAAAATGTAAGAAAAAGATAAGGTCCCGTACTGTGAGAATAGGTACTGCTTACGGGACCTTAACTTTTTCTTACATTATTCAATCAAGATAATTTTAAATCAAACAAAACTGATTTTCGTTCTAGATAATATATATTTTCCTTGTATCAGGAAGGCCGTTTCAGCTGCCTGGGCCTTTATGTAGAACCAAAATCAATTTTTTTTTATTAAAAAAAAACAGTATAATGGAATTCTACACCTTAAATACCATCAGTAGATATTGACAGTTTTAAAAAAGTTTCAGTTTTTAGAGAAAGTTTTCTTGCTTTTAGCACTACGGATAATGATGAGCGGAAGTCTTGCAGTCTTGGTCTTGCAAAACCAAGAGCAAGGTCGCATGTGTCGCTGCAAGGTCAAGACCAGGCTATGCAAGACCAAGAGTCTTGCAAGACTTAATCCTAGAGTTTTGCAAGACTTCATCCAAGATTCTCGCAAGACTCAATCCAAAAGTCTTGCAAGATTTAATACAAGAGTCTTGCAAGACTTTATCCAAGAGTGTCGAAAGACTTCATCCAAGATTCTCGCAAATCAATTCAAGAGTCTTTCAAGAATTAATACAAGAGTGTCGAAAGACTTCATCCAAGATTTTTGCAACTCAATCCAAGAGCCTTGCAAGACTTAATACAAGAGTGTCGAAAGACTTCATCCAAGATTCTTGCAACTCAATCTAAGAGTCTCGCAAGACTTAATACAAGAGTGTCGAAAGACTTCATCCAAGATTCTTGCAACTCAATCTAAGAGTCTCGCAAGACTTAATACAAGAGTGTCGAAAGACTTCATCCAAGATTCTCGCAACTCAATTCAAGAGTCTTGCAAGACTTAAAACAAGAGTCTTGCATGACTTCATCCCAGAGTCTTGCGGTCTCGCAAAAGTTTATTAATTAATTAATTTATTTTCTTGTAGGTACATAATATACAAAATATAATGCACACTGGCAGGCTTATTGCCATAAGGCAATTTCTCCCAACCAACCAACTTAGTTTTGGTTAAAATTAAGCAATAAACTACGTACCTATGACGTCATAATATTAGAAATTTGTGTTTTTGTCATTATTCATTATAACGTTGGCCATCGTGGTTCAGTTGGTTAGGTATCTGACTACTGATCCAAGGGTCCCGGGTTCGATTCCCGGTTGAGACACAGTTTTGAATTGTGTTCTCAGTCTGGATCTGTGAGACGATTAATATCGTAAGTCTCCTGAATGTGGCAACATGTTATTGGGTGCAAGTTAAATAATTATTTGACATAGTATTAGGTACCTGTTAGTTGCCCGAGAAGCTACATTAAATAAATAAATAAAATAAAGAAATAACTATTGAATTTCTACAGATTTTTTTTTGTAAAAGTTGAGGCCTGCAAGACCAAGAAGAAGGTTTTTCAAAGCATTGAATGTCCAGGCCGTCTTATATTGTATATGATTATAAACAGTAGATATATGAAATACCCAGTAGATCTTGTTGTGGCAGCCATTTGCTTAGTTTAACATTGTGTGGAAGATCTGTTATAGTATTGGCGTCATCTTCCCACTTCCAAAGAACCTGGTACGGCAGTTGACTGTATGTTCTCACCAAGAGTCTTCGTAGATCTTCGGGGACATTGTCTGCCTTTACTGAAGATCCCATAGACACGAATATGAAACCGCTGTCACCACCTTCATTGATGAAGTCTTCTAGATCCTGAATAACAAATTTTAATTTACTTATTAGTTACAATATAATCTGGGTATCATATAGGTATATCTAGATCGTTAAATAATCTCATCAGGAATCAGGAATGGAATGAGAGGTCGGGGCCGCCCAATAATAATAATAATAATCAGGACAATTTATAAAGCGCCGTTTAGTGACAACCGTGGTCACCTCAAGGGCGCTTTCAGTTTGCAAAAAAATAAATTAAAATGAGTCCTATAGCTAACACATTGGAAATAGTGAAACATAAAACCTAAAAAATACGTAAAAATCACAAACCGATCTAGTTATATATATATTACATAATCCAGATGAAATTATTATAAAAAAATAGTCGATTCAAAGTAAACAGGCATAATATTAAGTAAAGGAATATTGAACGGATGAAGGATAATCTGGATACGATTTGCGGAAAAGATGAGTTTTTAATTTCTTTTTGAATTCATTGATATTTTCGGCACATCTTATATCCATTGGAAGATTGTTCCATCACTTTGGTTCAGAAACGCCCAAGAAAGGGATGGAACGTCCATGTGAACGGTATTTTGAATGACGGAAATGTCAGAAGCATGAACAACAGACGAAAATGTATAAGACGATGTATGAATGTCGACGAGGTGATGAATGTGTGTCAAGATAGAAATAAGTGGCGTTCGTTTCTTTCTGCCTTCCCCCCGAGGGACATGGTGTGATGGTATGTATGTCAAACAATCCCAAAACTAAGCAAAAGTACAAATGTTGCAATTATTATAACATATAATGTATAATAATGTACATAACGAAATAAGACAAGGCAGGGTGGGATTCGAACTCACCATCACTGGATCCAGCGCTATCACCTCTGTACCACCAACCCCATCTAAGAGGGCGTATAATCATAAACAACCCAATTTAAAATCAAATTTCTGAAATATGTTAAACGGCGTATTTCCAAAAAAATACCATTAGTATTTTCAACATTATTTCTCTAGTGAATGTTTCTCACACAATTTTAAAATTCGGCATATTATGCTCCTAAAAAATTATCCTTTTTTACAGCATTTTTATAGTACGCCATAACTATATATCGTAGAGAAATAAGTCTTTGAATTGCTTAAAGAGTTCATAAAATCAAAGTGAATGACCGATAAAATCCATTCCATTTCATGTCAGTTTTGATCTTAAAATGCAAAATATTAGCACATTGGGCTTCCGATAATTTACATTTCGTATAAACCCTTTTTATCGCTCGCGATAGTTACCCTTACAAACACGTAACTTCATAGTGTATTAGGCGATTATAATACATCATGTTTTCAGTCACTAGGTTAAGGGTTATGTTTCCTCTTAAGTGATACTTCCTTTCTTTCGCAGTGTAAGTGCCGGCTAAGATATTAAAACAAACCAGTTCGGGTTTTTGGAATAGTCAAATAAAGCAGTTAAACAAAATCCAAACAGAGATAGTCAAACGAATTTACAAATTAAAAACAGAGATAGTCAAACGAATTTACATATTAAAAACAGAGATAATCAAATGAAATTACAAATTAAAAACAGAGGTAGTTAAACGAATTTTGATGAATTTTATGATTATACCTACATAAAATATAATGTAAAAATTTGACTGCACGAAGACTTGATTAATTTAATAATGATGTAAAAATGCATCAGCATTGAAAAAAATAGCACTAAACACTAAAATTAGTAGTTAAATAAAAGTAAATAGAAGAATATTATGTATACCTTACTCAATGGTTTTGGCGGCTTGCAATGAATACAGGCGATCTCTATTACATTTGGCATGAAGGGAGATGGATATGTCACACTGTAATGACCGTTGTGGAGAACCAATCCAACATCCTTTCCAATGGTGTATGGATGTGGAACGTTGGACCCGAGATGTTTTTTGAGACCTTTGTGCAGTACAGACATGCTCGCATAATGGACGCCGTTTGAGGCCAGGTGCCAAAACGTGTTGGTCATTCTCTCGACGAACGTCATGTCATTCGTGTACGGTTTGAAGAATATCGGGTTGAATGAGTAGAGAGCCGGTGAACCAGAATTGGTGATGGAACCGGTGTAGAAAGCGACAGTGTTGATGTACATGAAGGGAGCCTTGAAACGATGGACCATCCCAAGAGCACATTCTGGAAATGCACCGTCCAGTATGAAAAGATCGTACTTTTTCCTAGTGTTGATCAACTGCTTGGTCTCGTGGTCGTCCAGTAAGGCTTCACACGACTGAAAAACAAAGTAGATATTCAAAAAATACTCAATAGCTTGTGTTCAATATGAATATTTTTGATGAATCAAATATTTGACTTTTTAGATGAAAGTAGATCCATAAAGATTTACTTTCATCTTACGATAATGGATTTGGCTTACTTCAATATAGAACCTCAACAAACACGAAGGTAGATAACTGGCTTTAAATCAAGATTTAATATTTTTATTTCAGTACAGATCAGACACCAATTCAAATCATCCTTTACCAAGAAAAAATATTTTAATACATTGAATATTTTTATAGTTGCGCATACGCAAATATTGGATTTTTTCCCTGTCGGGAGTCAAATATATTAAAAGAAATTAAATTGAAGCTAACAATGTATGAAATAAAATTGAAGCAGGTATTTTACTTATATAAATAAATTAGCTCACTAAATATCCAATCCATACTTACATTAGTTATAACTTACATACATTAATATCATGATAAGTAGATAGTATAAATAAATGTAAATCTGTGTGTCAACATACAACTTATGAATAAATGTGTGTTGTGTAGTCTTTAGTATAAAATAATTATACATACATCATCAAACATTTCGTAACTATATCCTAGATCTTATTCCTCGAATCTGTTCACCAGATTGATTAATAAAATAAAGTACATATCTTTATATAATTTACTGAAACATTATAATAAGCATATTTCTTATTCAATTATAAAACTTAATGTGTTAAAAAAAGGTGTTATGTTTCCAAATAAAATAAATTAAAATGAAATACAAATCCCTAACTAATTAAGTATCGGTTGAGACGAAATTGGTGAAGGCAGCTAGAGTGGGGTTCTAACTTTCCATCTCACGCTCTGCCACCAACCTATTTAAATTGAAATTACTAACCTCATATGGATATCTGAATGCATCATATACAGAGAGAGGTTCTTCTCCTTTCATTCTCTGTCCAACGAGATCCCAATTGGTATAGTTCCTCACGTAGAAGATGAGTCCAGCTGGTGTCACCTCCTCCAGACCTTGGATGTGGAAGTCTGCTGGAAAGGCGCTCACAAACGTCACGTTGTGATCCCTAAATAAATAAAATATTATTTTATATTCAAGAATTAAATTATAAATTTGATCGGATGAAAGAGGTTAATATCTAATGTTAAAATGTTATGTAACTAATGTTAAAATCTGTTGAGTTTAAAGTAAGGCTAAAACATTTGATATTGATTTTGAAAGATGGAAACTAAATTCAATTCGAACAGATGAAAAAAAAAATTGAAAATGAGAAGATTCGATAGCAAATTAAATGTATAGTACCTATATCTTTTTATAAACACAGAATAGAAAATTAGATAGAAATGGTCGACCGCCTTAGCAAAGTCGTTTGATTTCTGTGGCGGCGTCCTGGTTTCGATTCCCAGCAGCGGAGAAATTCTTTCTTTTTTAAGCTGGAAACATTGACTAGCTGGAAGAAATTGCCGTTCGGCAAAAACTCGCTACTTGTACATGGTACATTCCAAAGGTAATATTGATTATTTATTTATGCCATCGTTTGAAAATCTAAGTAAAGATAGTTGCTAAGTTTAGTTTGTCGACCGCAATTCTTGATAGAACTCTATGATGTGTTGATATGTTATAAAAATATGAAAATACTTGGTAATAGTCCTATTGTATTTATTAGTTTATCGACGCGTTTCGTGCAAGGCACATCGTCAGAATAATACTGACTTATTCTGACGAGGTGCTTTGCACGAAACGCGTCGATAAACTTATAAATACAATAGAACTATTACCAAGTATTTTCATATTTTTATAACATATCAGGATAAAGATAGTTGGTTTTAGTATACACTTCCGGGTGGGCAGAGTGCGAATTTGTGTCTTTTTGTTTGGTTGGTAGGTATATGTGCAAATCGCTCCATCCTCGGCGAAATAGCTCGAGAAATTTGACAAAAACTATATAGGTTCTCAGTGAAATAACCACAGAAAAACATATGTATAAATTAAATACTGTTTTGTATTAAAAGTAAATGTATACTAATGTGAAATCTATTGGGCGTCAAATGACGATTGAAATAAATTCAAACTTTCAATGAAATCTGTTTGGATGCATGATTCCTCTAGTTTCATTAAAATATTTACAACAAAGAAAAAAAAAAGGAAAAGGACGTCCAATATCCACGTGGTGGGGCAATATGAGAAAGCTCTTGGATAAAGCCCACATCCCAGCTCCGACAATACAGGACAGATCATCATGGCGTCAAAGGATTAGGAGAGCCGACCCAACCTAAAGTGGGATAAGGCAAAGAAGATTTACAACATGCAATTCAACATCAAAATAAAATGGACCCCAAACTCACGGATCAACATTTTATGTCTGATAATTTTATTTATGTTCATTCGATTTTAAAAACGAATGATTGTTGTATTCATACGGCAACCCCTGAATATATTATTGTGAATCCCATTTCTAAACACAATATACTTAAACCAGTTCATTAAAAAAATATATATTTTCCAGAACGTATTGAAGAGTATTTTACAAGTTTCGACAGAAGAGAGAAAAGATCGTAGATATTACTGTGACCAAAATGCTGGTGGCATATAGTCATAATGCAGTAATCATACTTACATACCTAGGTACATATAGTCATAATACAGTAATCATACCTACATACCTAGGTACATATAGTCATAATGCAGTAATCATACCTACATACCTAGGTACATATAGTCATAATGCAGTAATCATACCTACATACCTAGGTACATATAGTCAATACAGTAATCATACCTACATACCTAGGTACATATAGTCATAATGCAGTAATCATACCTACATACCTAGGTACATATAGTCATAATGCAGTAATCAAACCTACATACCTAGGTACATATAGTCATAATGCAGTAATCATACCTACATACCTAGGTACATATAGTCATAATGCAGTAATCATACCTACATACCTAGGTACATATAGTCATAATGCAGTAATCATACCTACATACCTAGGTACATATAGTCATAATGCAGTAATCATACCTACATACCTAGGTACATATAGTCATAATGCAGTAATCATACCTACATACCTAGGTACATATAGTCATAATGCAGTAATCATACCTACATACCTAGGTACATATAGTCATAATGCAGTAATCATACCTACATACCTAGGTACATATAGTCATAATGCAGTAATCATACCTACATACCTAGGTACATATAGTCATAATGCAGTAATCATACCTACATACCTAGGTACATATAGTCATAATGCAGTAATCATACCTACATACCTAGGTACATATAGTTATAATGCAGTAATCATACCTACATACCTAGGTACATATAGTCATAATGCAGTAATCATACCTACATACCTAGGTACATATAGTCATAATGCAGTAATCATACCTACATACCTAGGTACATATAGTCATAATGCAGTAATCATACCTACATACCTAGGTACATATAGTCATAATGCAGTAATCATACCTAGGTACATATAGTCATAATGCAGTAATCATACCTACATACCTACCTATCACATCTCTTTCATGTAGTTTACGTTCAAACTGTCATTGTGCTATCTACAACACGATTATTTAAATTCGAATTTCAGAACATGTTAAAGGAAAATACATATCTGAATAGCTACTGGGAAACAACATAAATTGTACTTAAACAATAACCCCTATAACTAACCACGAAACCCACGTGATTACCCATATCATGGATATAATTATCATAATATAGTATCTGAGGTTTTGATATCCCCGGTCGGACCAGACTTGCCCCCCAGGTCTATATTTTTCACGTTTTTTTCGATTTTGAATTAAAAAAACACAAACTTAGAGGCTTCGCAGCATATAT
The DNA here is from genome assembly GCA_963576475.1 of Molanna angustata. Taxonomy (NCBI): domain Eukaryota; kingdom Metazoa; phylum Arthropoda; class Insecta; order Trichoptera; family Molannidae; genus Molanna; species Molanna angustata. The sequence continues at coordinate 285,247 of OY754982.1, read as the reverse complement.
TTTCTATATATTATATTGATTTACTCAGAATTCGAAGTAGAACATTTAGTGTTCCCGTATGTGTGTGTCTCTCCCCCCCTTTTAACTTTTGATCCGCTCAATTTTCTTAAGCTTAAAATTTCAGAATATCGTTACATACAATTTGTAAAGCAGTAGGTACCTATAACAATACACTACACAATATCTCACTCAAAAGTTTGATACCTACTTAATCTACAAACAAACAAACATACATACCATCATGTTGTTTTCATATTCTGGGTAGGGAAAACAGACTGACCTCCAAACTATCCTATTTTGACATAGGGGAGGATCGGGGAATTGGAGCCATGTAAGGGAAAGTTGAAAAAAATACGAGTTTATGTGCTAATCATCTATTTTTTAGACACTTATAAATCTATTGGTTATTTAAAATTACTAACAAAATATTTAAAGATCAACTCTTAGTTGATGAAAATCACGTTTTAACAAAGGGTTACCTTCGCTCCCATTACCCAACACTAATGGGAGCCAAAAACCCTTCATATGTGTAATGAGAGCCATCACATATTACTAAACCAATTTAAGCCTACTTTGATAACACAATAGAAACTAAAACATGTCAACACCATAATCAACAAAAATAAAGCAAATTTTTCAGATAATATGTATAACATATTTTACGCAGTTGGCTGCTTGTCAAACACATAAGACATATCAAGGATATGATTCGCAAGTATCTGTTCCTGTTCACTAGAGAATTTTACTTTTCTCCCAAGCAGCGGAGATCGATTGTAAGTAATATCTTTAGTATTTGCTAACCAGCCCCCCTAGACAACGTGTCATTTAGCTCAAGAATAGAAACAAGAAAGGATAACTCAATGTATGGAAGTGACAGTTGCCAGTCACGTGACAACTGTCACTTCCAGACATTGAGTTATCTTTTCTTGTTTCTTTTCTTGAGCTAAATGACACGTTGTCTAGGGGGGTTGTACCGTTCCTTCAGCGTACTATAGGATATATTAAACTGATTTGCCACTTTATTTACTGATTTTCCCTCCTTTCGTATAAATTCAATAGTGCTCTCTAACGTTTCCATGGTCCAACTGGCCTTTGATGTCGTTCGAATTCTAGTTCGTGGCATCTAAAAAATTAAATACCATACATAAGGGATAAAAGTAACCATAGCGGGGCAATGGGAGCGCTTCTAGCTGCCATCACCCGAATGTTATACACCCCAAATCAATAAAACTAACACAAACAAGCATTGCTAAATTATCTATCTTCCACTTCTATCGGCAAACATATTAAACATAGCATTTAATAAACACTAAATACAACAGAATGATAAATATCCAGGTACTTACTTTGGTTGCCAGATTTGATATTTTTTTATAACGATAACACACAAAAAAAACTTCTTCTCATCACCACTATAAGCACGATCCTAAGCCGGCTAAGGGCGATCACGTCGCATAACCGAGAGTTTCCGAAGCCGTTTGTATCGTTTCGGCGAGACTAGTACATTCCTGTGCATTGATATTGTTCTAGCTCCCATTACCCATGTCTCCCCTACATACCTACATGTTTTATATAGAAAACAAAATATCTTAAAATATTTATTAATTTGTGTTTGAATGTTAATAGTTTGGTACGTATTCTACAATTATACATACTATCGCCATTGACAGTTGGATCTCATGTGTTGCATGCAACTAGTTAATTAATATTAATAACAATAAAATTACTTTGTATTAACCACTTTTTATAAGAACCAAGTCTACATGATTCGAGAACAATGCTCTCTTCCTCAGGACACTTAGTGAACTAAAAGTGTCCTGAGGAAAAGAGCATTGTTCTCGAAACATGTAGACTTGGTTCTAATAAAAAGTGGTTAGTACAAAGTTATTTTATTGTTATTAATTAACGATGGAGCCATAAAATAATAATTTTGCATTTGATAAAAAGTTAATTAATAAACATGAAACAACAATATCGTCTCCGCTTTACAAATTAATTACAAATAAATTACACCACGTGCTTATATGGCTCGAATATAAATATACCAATTCTTTTTTGGATGACAACATTTTGTTTTTTTTTGTTTGCAATAAAAATCGCAATATAGGTTAATGCGTTGCAAAGTTGGTTCCGAAAAAAACCCGTGAGTTTATTCCTATTTATGGTTAATGGTTTTATATCAAAAGTTGCATCAAGATACAATCATCCGAGTCAAGGTAGTGTTCTGAGGTAATCTCTTTCACATGCATTTCTATATTCATTCAAATGACATAGTAACAAAACAACACACTTGATATAAACAAATGTATTTAAAAATTAAAAGTTGATCAACGTTCTACAAACCTACATACAATGTTACCAGTTGGTGCAATTTTATTTATTAGATGTTACATCAATGCAATCAATAATTTTAATTATAAAATAATATCAATATAATATCGTATCACTCCATCAATATGTGAACATAATGTACATAACTACCTACTAGTAGCTTTTAACTCATTAACCAATCATGCTATGGTAATTCAGTGTAACCTGTGAATAACGTTACTTACTCCGAACATCAATGTGAAGTTGGATATAATTAAGTTATTATGGTTACCTGTGGTAATTATAGTTGTATAAATATATAGATAGTTATTTTTTTATAAATTTATGTAAATATTTTTTATTAATGACGTCATAAAATTTAATGCAAATACTAATCGCCTCCGTTGAGATGTTTTTTTTTTTGAGAAATTTTTCAAAAATATCATTGACAGGGAAAAATCCAATGTTTGCATATATGCAACTTTTAAAATTATTCGATTTATATGCACATTTGGTATAAGTAGGTAAACAAGCCAAAAATGAAATTATATTTCAAGCGCAGTTCAAGCGTGACATCTGTGCGAAACACTGTAACCTCATGTATAAGGACAGTTGCTTTCATTGTTTACAAAAAAATAACAAATTCTCAATAGACGGCGTTACAAAAAGGTTTCTTCGTTACTTCATAGATTGCCAACAACAAATAAGCTACAGCAGCGTCCTTGAAGTGATCTTGTATCACTAAACGGCGCTTTATAAGTTTTATTTATTATTGTTATTACGGCGATAGTAAAAATACCGTTTTATTTTCAAACGATCTATTTCTCATTATTAAAATATATAGAACTTTCAAAATAGCATTGATAACTCAATAAGAGGGCATAATTGGGGAACATTGCGCAAGCGCATAAAGTGATCACGTGAACCAGCCGATGACAGGTTGTAAGCCCTGTAGGTACCTTGAGCTCCTGGTTCTTCCTATAATATTCCAACTTCGTCTCTATTGATAGTTAAAAATGTGTCAAATACATCAGGGGGGTTACGTTAAAATGTTTTGAATAAATGATAACCCCCCCTTCTCAGTTAAATCTAGAAGTATAAATGATAAAATACCTAATAATGATCTCTAGTAATGTTTGCTTTGCACATTACAATATTTATACCGACGATAATGTGGGTGATAGTAATGAAAGTGATATTGACGTATGGATTTGGTAGAAGATAAATATTGAGAACATGGTTAAAAATTGTGAAATTATGCCTCTTCACTATTCCATAGAAGTAAACATTAACAAGATGAAAATTTGGATAGAATTTTTTTTTTACTTCCTTATAGGTTTCTGAGACAAGCGCAACAAAGATTAAGGCCCGAATTTATAAATCATACTCAGAAATTTCTCAATGCTTAGCATGGCAAATTCCATACATTTCGGTGTGCTAAGTACTGACTTAGCACTGAGAATGATTTATAAATACGACCCTAAGATTAGCCTTGTAGAACCGATCAGCCAATGGAAATGCCTCTTGTACATTTTTGTTGAATTATTTCGTGTCTTTGTTGAAGTACTTCACATAAGCTAGTATCAGTTTATAAAACAACATGACAACATATAAAATAAAAACATAAAAAAGTATAAAGTTTAGCCGAAAAGGGGGGCGATTTGCACGTAAACAAACGAAGCAAAAATACACAAATTTGCGCTCAGCGCAACTGGAAGCTCGTTCAAGATGTTTGACGAATATTACACCTACAATAATTGCCTAGTGGAAATAAAAAGCACGATAATTTTATAAATAACACAACACAAATAAAAACACAAAAGGTATTAAATATTTATTAACATAAAATCACTTTTTGAAGTCAGCGCTAAACAAATATTTTATGGAACACACTCGACGGATGTATATCAATTTCAATTTCGTGTGTTTATTTCGATAAACGAAAGCAAGCAAAGTCAATTTTCAGTATTCTTTCAGAAATGGTCAAGTTTGAAGTTTGTTTTAGAAAAAAAAATATGTTGATTTTTGAAGCATATTATTGCTCGCGGTTCGCATTGAAACACTCGATCCGGATGATTTAAACTAACCCTTTGAGTTCTTCTACCCACACTAATTCCTATCAGTGCTGACTTCACTCCACGCATTCTCTGCTGCTTTTCAACGTTGTGAAATGAATAATATTATCTTGAATGCATTTCATTAATTTATTCTCTGACCCATAACATTGACATTCCATTTCAAGATGATTTCGGTAATTCAATTATTGCATATTGTGTCCATGACAAATTGTTGTGTTTTTGCTTGGTGACCTTTAACAGATGGGATTGAATTATTTTTTGTTTTCTATAATGACAGAGGATCCACCTACCTTCCTTTTCTTTTGTCTATATAAGGACTTGCCAACTGTAAGATATTGGAAAGTAAATGTTCGTGATTTCAGAAATTGCTTATTTAAAATTATAAAGACGTTGTTGTTAAAAATGCGAGGAGGTTGAACTTTTTGATTTGGGCAATAACTCAGTTTTTGTAACGTTCATGTGATATTAATTTATTGATAAATACATTTTAATTAAACAGTTTACTAACCGGGTTGTATGAGATATTTATTAAGTTTTATAATTATCAATAATTTTGGTTTATCATTCATGTAATATGCGTTGCAAAAGTTATTAATTTATTATACAAAAGTAAAAACTGTTGTATATTTCTCATTAAAATAACACATTCTAAGTTAAGATTTTCACGATAAGAAGGGTCACGATAAATACGAAATTTCCTCAGGTCCAACACGAATGAGACATATCCCAGTAAATTTTATCCCATCGTAGAATTTTTTACACTTTCTACAGACTGTGGTTTGAGAAATAAATCTAGTAAATCAATAAAAAGTGTTTTAACTCCTCACTATCCCAAAGGATATAATGGAGAGTTGTGCATTCATAATTTTTAAAATTATTTTTTTACTGCAGATTATCAACTAGTATCATGTTGAGATTATTTCGTTACAATGTATCTGTGTATGTGTGTGTGTCCTGTGTACCTAATGTGTAAGTGACCCCAAGCTCGGGAAACTTAAAAATTTGATCATTTTATTTTCAAAATGTTAAACAGGAACATCAGTTTCATTAAATGGCATTGAAGAATAACCAAATTCTCATAGCAAAATATTTAAATCTAAAATAATTTAACAAACTCATTTCATGAAAAAAGTTTTTGACGCTTGTGTACTCCCTGTGCTCACTTACGGCTTTGAAACATCCCCATTTACTAAGAAAATGATGGAAAAGCTAAGAGTGACACAAAGAGCGATGGAAAGAAGAATGTTGAATATCTCGCTAAGAGACCACAAAACTAATGAATGGATTAGGAAGAACACAGGAGTAACAGATGTGGCCAAAAGAATAGCGGAATTAAAGTGGAGTTGGGCGGGTCATGTATCTCGGATGTCAGATGGACGATGGACAAAAATTGTGATGGACTGGAGGCCAAGAACGGGAAGCAGAAGCGTGGGAAGGCCCCAGACAAGATGGTCCTACGACATCAAAAAAGTGGCAGGTCCTGAATGGCGAAGAATGACACAGGATAGAGATCAGTGGAAGTCCAAGCGGGAGGTCTTTGTACTGGACTCAAGAAGAGGCTGAGTAAGTAAGTAAGTATTTCATGAAAATGCTGAAAATTTTCCATAAAAAATTTAAATACTTTGTGTTGTGACTTGTAGTGAGGAGTATAAGTATTTGAGGCCACAACCCACTCGTTTAGTATTTATATTATTTATGAAAAGTTGTTATTTTGTTTAATCGATATCATAATGACCATCGTCGTATATTTTTTCGACAATTAAGTCCAATTTGGGCGTGACCATTTTAAAATTTCACGCGTATTGCGATCAGACATAATGTACCTCATTACACATATACATACGTGAGCTGCCAAATTTTAAAATACACGCTACCATTCCCAAAACCAGTATAATATATTTCAATAATAAGTCGCCGAGAGTGACAGCTGGTCAAGATGGAGTATGACATTAAGAATTCCTTTGCATGTTTATGGAGTGTTTAAGACAACATATTTAACATTTTTTCGCAAAAAGTTCGAAACTCAAATTGGCGATGCATTGAATTAATATGCCATAAGTTTTAATGGGGCAGATCTGGTAATACAATATCTACTGACAATATGAATCAATTTGTGCGGTGTGTTAAGAAATCGTTCTTGTTTTTACAGTGTTTCGAATTCTGATTAACACTGATTTCCGATGATCTGAAAGCGTTTCGAAATCCGAAGCTGTGGACAATAATTATTAAAGTACAAAGGAAACTGTCAATGTGAACATATGTACATAGGTTCTTTAGTGTTTCTTTGTACTGAAACTAATATTACACGAAACAGTGATTGCAAAATATTTTATTTAAATTGTGAAGAATTTCAACAACAAAAAGCATACACAAACTGAAATGTACGCAGCGGGCCATGGAGAGACAGATGCTCGGCGTGAGCCTTCGTGATAAATTAAGAAACGAATAAATAAGACGCCGAACAAGAGTCACAGATATTATGGATCGAATTGCAAGGTTGAAGTGGCAATGGGCTGGGCATTTGGCTCGACAGGGGGATACTAGGTGGGCGCCCAGAATCCTACAGTGGACGCCCTGGACCAAAAATAGAAGTGTCGGAAGACCCCCCCCAAAAGGTGGTCCGATGACATAGTTCAGCAAGCTGGAAGGACCTGGATGCGAAGGGGGAGAGACAGAGATGAATGGAAGAGGCCTTCATCCAGCAGTGGAGGGAGGAAGGCTAAAGAAGAAGAAGAAGAAGTGAAGAATTTCGATAAACGATGAAATGTAAAGAAATGTTAAAGGATGATAATATCAAGATTGCTAGAAAATTTTGTTGGTCTGGCTGTATTTTATTGTGTAAATTGTACTAAATTACTTAATTTTGTGAGTAAGATTCTCTCAACACAGGACATACCAAGTGGGAGAGGCTAACGCTAATATTTTTGTAATAATTGCTTACATTTATAAATAAATTAAATATAAACTATGAGCTATGAACAACTGACGTAAATGATAAAACAAGATAAAAAGAAATCTTCTTCTTGTGCCTCTCCTAACAGAAGTTGGCGACCATCACACCAAACTCATCCCGATCTTGCGCTAACCTATGTAATTAGTAACGTTGCATCCAGAATCCCGAACCACTAACTTAGACTTTTAAACCACGATATTATTTTACGTAACATACTCCGTCTTCTTTATATCTTTCCCTCCATTTTATGTTGAAGAAGGGCATATTTATCACCATGGAACATGTGGCAAAAATATACAGCTTTGCGTCTCTTGAGAGAGGTCAGCAACTCTCTCTCTCTTTCTCCATCATATTTAGAACTCTTTCATTGGAGACTGTATCGACCCATGAGATGCGCATCAACCTTCTGTATAGCCACATCTCGAATTCTTCAATTTTATTATTTGTTGAGTTTTTGAGAGTCCAACTTTCCACTCCACAACAGTACTGGCAAAACGCATGCTTTGACAGCTCTCCATCTTGTACTTAGCTTTAAAAAATATAAGGGTTGGAGAAATATAGTAATTACGCTTAAATATAAAGATCAATGGAGCAAGTCTGGTCAACCGGCGGAATCAAAACCATCCATGTTTACCCATTTCATGGATATAATAATCATAATGGAGTTCTATAAAATCTTCTCTCAAATTTAAAGTGCTTGATGTTTTTCAATTGACTTTGAGTTTGTTCAGAAAAACTGATAATATATTTAAATTTCAAATGTACATGTAGGTAATTGATTAGTAAATGTTTTGCAAATGTTTTGCAAATCGAGTTTATCAAATTCGTACAAATATTACTTACAGGAAGAGAGCTATTGTTATTTGTGGAAGTAGGCACTGCTTTCCGTGATGAATATTATGTTCAGCTAATCGAATAGCTTCAATTTAATATCACTATATGAATTTGCTCACCTCTGTATGAGACCCCTGGCAAGTTCCCAGAACGGTATCTTATGTGACTTGGTTCCTCCCATAGTGATCATAAGGATCTCAGCAGCTTCCCCTTGCCAGCTCATCACCAACGACAGCACCGGTATACAAAACCACAACCACATCTGGAAAGAGAACAAAATTACACTCAGCATTAGAAGATCCGAATCAGAAGAATTATACGGAGAAGATCTTTCTAGACTGTCCGGTTCCAGCATGTGGGCAAATATTAGAAGTTATACTACATATATTATTATGATTACACACAGAACCGCAATTCATACAATTGCAGTACAGAAATAACTATCAGACAGGGAAATACTATAGTTAATTAAATATCCTGCTAATATATCCTGGAAATACTATTATTAAAAATTGCTCTCAATAGTTTCTATTGGTGATGCTTTTAGGTACATGATCGTATAAGTTGTATTTTTCTTGTGTGAAAATATTATTATACATACATACATACATACCATAACGCCATGTCCCTCACGGGGTAGGCAGAGAGAACCGAACGCCACATTTTTCTATCTTGACACACATTCAAGGCGATCATCAACATTCATACATCGTCTTATACACGTTCGCTTTTTTCATTTCCATGTTTCAGAATATCGTTTACATGGTCGTGCCATCCTTTTCTTGGGCGCCCCCGACCTCTTATTCCATTCCTGTCAGCTTTGTATATTTTCTTCGTCAGGCGTTCTACATTCATTCTCCCCAAGTGGCCAAACCATCTCAATGTGTTAACTTTCATTCTGTTAAATACATCTTTCTTCATCTTACATTCTTTCCTTGTATCTTCATTTCGAACTCTGTCATACATCGTTCTTAAGCGATCTCAAAATATTATTATAGTGGTATAAATTTATAATATGTTAAGTACGATACTCTTATATCGAACAAGCGCTCTAAATTCTATCGACATGTATTATCGATACATCTTATACTCATAAAATTTATATTGTACAGAATAAATATGTTTAATAATATTAATGATAATGTTTTTGTAAAAAAATATGCATAGTAAAATGCTTGTTAGTCATCATTTGGTTATACCTACTGCTCAAATTGGATATACCATGTGTTATGACATGAAGATCGCCAACACATCATCTTGGAGGGAAAGGTTTAGGTCTCGCACACCTGTTAAAGAGTCAACTGGTAGGGAGACTCTAGAACAGGTGTGCGAGAACATAAAGTGTTCTTCCTACACAAAGTGGAAGAGAGCCGCTGAAGTTCGAGCGGAGTGGAGGAAGATATGCATCGCTTTGTTAGCAACTTATCCCAAGATTGAAACCGATGAAGAAGGCCGTCACAGGAGATGAAAGGAGAATAAATTTACTCGGCGGTGTGGGCTGCGAAGCTGCGAACTAAGGTAGCGAATAAGACAAAAATTAGGATCAAAATAGATAAAAACAAATTTGTAGTTAATTTCCACTTCAATAACTACTTATCTATTTTCCTTTTTGCTCCCGAATTTGCAATTCTTTCTATGTCTATAACAGTTAATTTTTAATTTCGCTATACGTAGGTATCTCAAGCTATAAACCCTCCGAAATATATTATTCATAGCAATTCCATTTCTGCACCATGTTCTCACCTCTAATGCATCCAATAGCCATATTATTTATATATAATATATTACTTGGGTGTTGTGCTAGAGTGGCATTTTGTCAGGTCAGTTCTCACTGGAATACATATGTAAGTGTAGGTACATATTTCTATCCATTTCCCGTCATAGTTCGTATTTCAATATATTATGTTTCAGATTTTCCATTTCGTTGCAAAATTCAACGGAGGTATCATGTAGAAACATGCAAGGAAATTGTTTCAACTCTAAATATTGTAGGTAAATAGAAAAGACACGAACATAATATGTACATAGGTACAACCGTTATATGATTACATCATAAACTATTCAACTATTACATACAGATATGTACATAAATATGTCTACATACATAGATATTTAATATTGTTCTTAATTAATATGATTTGTATCGGCAATACTTATTTTAACTTTATGATGGAATGTAGGTACCTAAGTAAATATGAATGGAAATATGTATTTCTAGATCAATAGCCCTGATGCATTATCAATTTGAAAGTTCTATTATCTGTCAATAGGTCTCATTTTTAAACGAACATTCTCTGTGCAAAAGTCATGAATAAAATTCCTGCTAAGCATTGAGAAAATTCTTAGTATCTATATATATAAAAATGGATATAGGTACGTATATTTGTTTGTTTGTACATGGCCGATGGACTCCCAAACCAACCATCCGATTGCGATGAAACTTTGTGAATTTGTTCAGCCTATTCCGGAGAAGGTTAATGCATTATGATGGGTCTCCCAAGAGGTAATATAAAACAACTTTTGGATAGGGTGGTAAAAGCAGCATTATCCGCATACTATTGGATTTGGTTGCGCAGGGGAGTGGAGTATCAGTCGGAGATTGGTGAGTGAGTGGTGAACGTGACTTGAGTCATAAAGTGGCCCCTTAATCCCGCATACCTACATGGTCGCAAGCCCATGTGGCTCGCCTGTTCTGGCTGGTATTCTGGTGGCCTGTGCTCGTGGGCCTGGATTCATGAATCCAGTGAAACCACGTTACGATTGCCTTTCTCTTTTGTATCTTATTTATTCGATATTTCACACATTTTTTTTGAAAAAAATATGTGTTAGGTATTGGAATGATAAAATTAAATATGATACTATATGAGGCTATATTTGTGAGTGGTGCGTTAGTCCATCAAGTGATCTCGTTTATAACCGCAGAGAGTTAACAACTTTGTAAACTTATAATTAAGGTTCCTTCTACGGAGAAATGTAGGTACCTACCGTTGATTGACTTAACTTATTCGAATCAAGGTAGGTACAAATCATTATACCAGAATCAGAAGATTGCGGGGCTTCCATAGTTGATTAGGATTCAGACTTTAGAAATCAATTTAATTAAAATTAATTAATTTCATACTAAATATTGAACTAAACAACTTTTATGACAGAATTAAGATTAACATTAGATTTTGATCGAGTACTGGAGTACTGATTTATACAATGCATTAAGAGCATAATCATGAATCAGTAATTATATTAGTTCAGCCCCGGCCTATTGAAAGAAATTTCGATATTGAATTGTATATAAATGGGCAAAAAATTAAATTGAAAATAAACATTTTTCTTTCTTGTATCTTCTGAGATGAAAAAAAATAATGTCTACTGAATTTTCTGAAGGAACGAAAAACATATTTTTTAATGATGTATTTGTACGAGTATAATGTAGGTTTTGTTTAAAATGTTACATTAAAAATATTCTTTATCTTAAATTGAAACAAAACAAGGAATACTTGGGTCTGAAATAAAATTGAGTTACCTATTCAGCTCACAAAAACAACATCATAAAATGAAAAAAAGAGTACAAAATACCACAATAAACAACACGATATCAATACAAATAGGTAGGTACTAATGTACACACTAAAGCAAACAAGAGTCGATTACGGTTAAAGGAGCCGTATAATAAAATATTATAAACGAATTAAATTTGCATTAAGCAAACAATATAGATAGATTGTAAAAAACACTAAATTAAGCGCAATTGGTACAAGAATGGTTCAAAGATAGTCTCTATAACCGTAAATAGGGGAGAACGTATCTGATATCATTACCTTAGAAGTAGGTGTCCCGCAAGGTGAAGTTTTGTCTCCCCTATTGTTTTCTATTTTCATCAACTCTTAAATTAAAATACCAGTACCTCTATGCTGATGTTATTCAACTATGTATTCACTTGACGTTACTTTGGTTGGTTGGAAGAAATTGCCTTACGACAATAAACCCGCCTTTGTTCACAATATTGCACATGCACAAATAAACAAAAATGCCAGGCAAAATCCTTAAGTCGACTCAGATCAGGTCAGTAGGTAAAGAGCATAAATAATTGTATATATTTAAATAGACCGGCGTGACATAATAGTGGCGAGATTATTTCCATATTGGATTTTTTATAAACAACCATTGTTTCCAGACATACCAACTGTGCTATGGCGGTCGGTATGTGAAATAAATTCCAATATAGAAATATTGTTTGGATATTACAAGATCATATCAACATGTTGTAGGTAGAATACCAACTAGTTGTGGTATAAATTTGATTACTTTGCATAATATGTAATACCTAGAGTGTTTTCATGAATATGTATGGCATACCTATGTGTGATTGAGCATAAACTGTGTAGGTACCTAGGTACTTACAATATTTATATAGAACCCAGTATTTATATAGATCTAACTGTAATTGGCGATAGTATGTAAAGTTTAAGAATACGTACCAAACTATATTCCCTTAATTCCAAATTACTGAATATTTTATGACATGTTTTGTAGGTGTGTTCTATGTATACCTACAAAATATGTCTGTTATGATAGGCTAGTGTGGAGGTCAGTCCCCTTTCCCTACCCCGAATATGTAAACAGCTTGATACCTAGTATGTATGTATGTATGTATGTATCTATGAGGATTAAGTGTCAAACTATTATGTTTGAAACGATGTCTTCATTAAATTTGATTTTTACAAAATTAGTTGAGATAATTTTGAAATGTAATGCTATAATGTTTATTTTTTTATAGAAAATTAAATATTCTAGTTGGGGGTGTTTCGGCGTTTTTCGATATTAAAAAAAATGAAAATATTGGCATTTAAAGGCTTCAATTTGTTTTAAAATCCCTGGATTTTTTATTATAAGGAATTTGAGGTAATGTATTATTTTGCTACATTTATAAAAAAATTCAGCGTTTTAAATTTTATGGTTTTTGAGATATGATGAAATATAAAATACAAATTCAAATGTTGATAACCCCTGTCTGGAATAAAAATACGAAATTCTGAGTATTGTAGGCCTAAAATTTTCTATATATTTTCTTATTTTAGTTTATAATCAAGCGGATGTGCATCAAGCGGATCAAAAGTTGAGAGAGAGGAACAGACACGCACACACACACACTCTCACACACACGCACGCAAGTACGAATGCACGTACACACACACACACTCTAAGTCGAAGCCTGTATGTTGTTGTTTTTTAACTCCAAATCTGAAAATACCAAGCATTAAGTCCACTTCTCCACACAATTCCCTCACACAGGACTAAAGTTAATTATTCTGTAGATATATAAAGAGAAATAAATTATCTTAAACAAATTGACAGTAAGTTGAAAAACAATAATAATTAACCACACCTATAATTATTATTTCATGGTTTTATTTTGTTAATCATAATGTCGATAAATATTTGTTGATTTATTATTTAAATTTTATGTTATAATTAATGAAAACAAATTAATGACTTACATAAAGTTTTTGTGGTAACAGAGAATTTGTGGTAAAATACTAGGTATATTCTTTACTTTTAATTCAGTTTTTACTTTACACAAAATGTGCAATTTTGTTTCAATTTGTAGTAACTACCTAGTAAGCAATTTGATCGGCCTTTGTGGCTAAATAAGTTTTTTTTTTAACAAAAATGAATATGTCCTTGTTAAACAAGTACATATACATCTTCCTACGTTCCCTAAAATAAGCAAATAAATGCTTGTGCTATAGGTGAACGAAATTGGTCGAGGCAGGATTCGAACTCGGCACCACTGGATTACTAGCCCAGCGCGCTAACCGCTCTGCCATCGACCCATCTAAATCTAGTTAGTGAGGTAGCTAAATGTTTGGGTTTGATTCTCAGTGGAAAAGTTTTTAATTTTGTTTTCATCAATCTGGAGCTGTGAGGCGACAGATATCACAGAATGTGGCAACTTGTTCTTGGGTGTGTGCTAAATTAATTTAATTTTATTTACTTAAATTTATTTTGTACAACTTCTCGTACAACTAAACAATATTTGACATAGTATCTTCTAACCTGCAAGTTTATGGTAAAGCCAATAAAAAATAAAATAAAAATATGTTTACATAAGGTATTAATTATATAATAACATTCAACATACATAATAAAAGATTTATGTCTATCAAAACTGTGCTAAACGAGTGGGTTTTGACCAACACAAAACTCTCCACACCATAGTCAGAGTTCATTTTTTTCTTGAAAGGTTGACAATCTCTAAATGCATTTTTATGAAGTACATTAGATTCAAACAAATATAAGATTCCCAGAGGACAAAAGTTTTCACAATACACCATATACACAAAAACATTGTCACAAAACTCATATTATGTATTTTCTACATGATACCTGTTGAGAAATTTTAGGTAGAATTGCATAACTTATAACAGTGTATGTACCTACCTACATTGTATCACAGATAATATGATGGACAGTAGATATAATAAAATGAATTATTTAAGTTTCATATATGTATGTAGGTACCAACGATATAAATAATATAGATATTTCATAACTTATAACAGTGTATGTACCTACATTGTATCACAGATAATATGATGGACAGTAGATATAATAAAATGAATTATTTAAGTTTCATATATGTATGTAGGTACCAACGATATAAATAATATAGATATTTCATAACTTATAACAGTGTATGTACCTACATTGTATCACAGATAATATGATGGACAGTAGATATAATAAAATGAATTATTTAAGTTTCATATATGTATGTAGGTACCAACGATATAAATAATATAGATATTTCATAACTTATAACAGTGTATGTACCTACATTGTATCACAGATAATATGATGGACAGTAGATATAATAAAATGAATTATTTAAGTTTCATATATGTATGTAGGTACCAACGATATAAATAATATAGATATTTCATAACTTATAACAGTGTATGTACCTACATTGTATCACAGATAATATGATGGACAGTAGATATAATAAAATGAATTGTTTAAGTTTCATATATGTATGTAGGTACCAACGATATAAATAATATAGATATTTCATAACTTATAACAGTGTATGTGCCTACATTGTATCACAGATAATATGATGGACAGTAGATATAATAAAATGAATTATTTAAGTTTCATATATGTATGTAGGTACCAACGATATAAATAATATAGATATTTCATAACTTATAACAGTGTATGTACCTACATTGTATCACAGATAATATGATGGACAGTAGATATAATAAAATGAATTATTTAAGTTTCATATATGTATGTAGGTACCAACGATATAAATAATATAGATATTTCATAACTTATAACAGTGTATGTACCTACATTGTATCACAGATAATATGATGGACAGTAGATATAATAAAATGAATTATTTAAGTTTCATATATGTATGTAGGTACCAACGATATAAATAATATAGATATTTCATAACTTATAACAGTGTATGTACCTACATTGTATCACAGATAATATGATGGACAGTAGATATAATAAAATGAATTATTTAAGTTTCATATATGTATGTAGGTACCAACGATATAAATAATATAGATATTTCATAACTTATAACAGTGTATGTACCTACATTGTATCACAGATAATATGATGGACAGTAGATATAATAAAATGAATTATTTAAGTTTCATATATGTATGTAGGTACCAACGATATAAATAATATAGATATTTCATAACTTATAACAGTGTATGTACCTACATTGTATCACAGATAATATGATGGACAGTAGATATAATAAAATGAATTATTTAAGTTTCATATATGTATGTAGGTACCAACGATATAAATAATATAGATATTTCATAACTTATAACAGTGTATGTACCTACATTGTATCACAGATAATATGATGGACAGTAGATATAATAAAATGAATTATTTAAGTTTCATATATGTATGTAGGTACCAACGATATAAATAATATAGATATTTCATAACTTATAACAGTGTATGTACCTACATTGTATCACAGATAATATGATGGACAGTAGATATAATAAAATGAATTATTTAAGTTTCATATATGTATGTAGGTACCAACGATATAAATAATATAGATATTTCATAACTTATAACAGTGTATGTACCTACATTGTATCACAGATAATATGATGGACAGTAGATATAATAAAATGAATTATTTAAGTTTCATATATGTATGTAGGTACCAACGATATAAATAATATAGATATTTCATAACTTATAACAGTGTATGTACCTACATTGTATCACAGATAATATGATGGACAGTAGATATAATAAAATGAATTATTTAAGTTTCATATATGTAGGTACCAACGATATAAATAATATAGATATTTCATAACTTATAACAGTGTATGTACCTACATTGTATCACAGATAATATGATGGACAGTAGATATAATAAAATGAATTATTTAAGTTTCATATATGTATGTAGGTACCAACGATATAAATAATATAGATATTTCATAACTTATAACAGTGTATGTACCTACATTGTATCACAGATAATATGATGGACAGTAGATATAATAAAATGAATTATTTAAGTTTCATATATGTAGGTACCAACGATATAAATAATATAGATATTTCATAACTTATAACAGTGTATGTACCTACATTGTATCACAGATAATATGATGGACAGTAGATATAATAAAATGAATTATTTAAGTTTCATATATGTATGTAGGTACCAACGATATAAATAATATAGATATTTCATAACTTATAACAGTGTATGTACCTACATTGTATCACAGATAATATGATGGACAGTAGATATAATAAAATGAATTATTTAAGTTTCATATATGTATGTAGGTACCAACGATATAAATAATATAGATATTTCATAACTTATAACAGTGTATGTACCTACATTGTATCACAGATAATATGATGGACAGTAGATATAATAAAATGAATTATTTAAGTTTCATATATGTATGTAGGTACCAACGATATAAATAATATAGATATTTCATAACTTATAACAGTGTATGTACCTACATTGTATCACAGATAATATGATGGACAGTAGATATAATAAAATGAATTATTTAAGTTTCATATATGTATGTAGGTACCAACGATATAAATAATATAGATATTTCATAACTTATAACAGTGTATGTACCTACATTGTATCACAGATAATATGATGGACAGTAGATATAATAAAATGAATTATTTAAGTTTCATATATGTATGTAGGTACCAACGATATAAATAATATAGATATTTCATAACTTATAACAGTGTATGTACCTACATTGTATCACAGATAATATGATGGACAGTAGATATAATAAAATGAATTATTTAAGTTTCATATATGTATGTAGGTACCAACGATATAAATAATATAGATATTTCATAACTTATAACAGTGTATGTACCTACATTGTATCACAGATAATATGATGGACAGTAGATATAATAAAATGAATTATTTAAGTTTCATATATGTATGTAGGTACCAACGATATAAATAATATAGATATTTCATAACTTATAACAGTGTATGTACCTACATTGTATCACAGATAATATGATGGACAGTAGATATAATAAAATGAATTATTTAAGTTTCATATATGTATGTAGGTACCAACGATATAAATAATATAGATATTTCATAACTTATAACAGTGTATGTACCTACATTGTATCACAGATAATATGATGGACAGTAGATATAATAAAATGAATTATTTAAGTTTCATATATGTATGTAGGTACCAACGATATAAATAATATAGATATTTCATAACTTATAACAGTGTATGTACCTACATTGTATCACAGATAATATGATGGACAGTAGATATAATAAAATGAATTATTTAAGTTTCATATATGTAGGTACCAACTATATAAATAATATAGATATTTCATAACTTATAACAGTGTATGTACCTACATTGTATCACAGATAATATGATGGACAGTAGATATAATAAAATGAATTATTTAAGTTTCATATATGTATGTAGGTACCAACGATATAAATAATATAGATATTTCATAACTTATAACAGTGTATGTACCTACATTGTATCACAGATAATATGATGGACAGTAGATATAATAAAATGAATTATTTAAGTTTCATATATGTATGTAGGTACCAACGATATAAATAATATAGATATTTCATAACTTATAACAGTGTATGTACCTACATTGTATCACAGATAATATGATGGACAGTAGATATAATAAAATGAATTATTTAAGTTTCATATATGTATGTAGGTACCAACGATATAAATAATATAGATATTTCATAACTTATAACAGTGTATGTACCTACATTGTATCACAGATAATATGATGGACAGTAGATATAATAAAATGAATTATTTAAGTTTCATATATGTATGTAGGTACCAACGATATAAATAATATAGATATTTCATAACTTATAACAGTGTATGTACCTACATTGTATCACAGATAATATGATGGACAGTAGATATAATAAAATGAATTATTTAAGTTTCATATATGTATGTAGGTACCAACGATATAAATAATATAGATATTTCATAACTTATAACAGTGTATGTACCTACATTGTATCACAGATAATATGATGGACAGTAGATATAATAAAATGAATTATTTAAGTTTCATATATGTATGTAGGTACCAACGATATAAATAATATAGATATTTCATAACTTATAACAGTGTATGTACCTACATTGTATCACAGATAATATGATGGACAGTAGATATAATAAAATGAATTATTTAAGTTTCATATATGTATGTAGGTACCAACGATATAAATAATATAGATATTTCATAACTTATAACAGTGTATGTACCTACATTGTATCACAGATAATATGATGGACAGTAGATATAATAAAATGAATTATTTAAGTTTCATATATGTATGTAGGTACCAACGATATAAATAATATAGATATTTCATAACTTATAACAGTGTATGTACCTACATTGTATCACAGATAATATGATGGACAGTAGATATAATAAAATGAATTATTTAAGTTTCATATATGTATGTAGGTACCAACGATATAAATAATATAGATATTTCATAACTTATAACAGTGTATGTACCTACATTGTATCACAGATAATATGATGGACAGTAGATATAATAAAATGAATTATTTAAGTTTCATATATGTATGTAGGTACCAACGATATAAATAATATAGATATTTCATAACTTATAACAGTGTATGTACCTACATTGTATCACAGATAATATGATGGACAGTAGATATAATAAAATGAATTATTTAAGTTTCATATATGTATGTAGGTACCAACGATATAAATAATATAGATATTTCATAACTTATAACAGTGTATGTACCTACATTGTATCACAGATAATATGATGGACAGTAGATATAATAAAATGAATTATTTAAGTTTCATATATGTATGTAGGTACCAACGATATAAATAATATAGATATTTCATAACTTATAACAGTGTATGTACCTACATTGTATCACAGATAATATGATGGACAGTAGATATAATAAAATGAATTATTTAAGTTTCATATATGTATGTAGGTACCAACGATATAAATAATATAGATATTTCATAACTTATAACAGTGTATGTACCTACATTGTATCACAGATAATATGATGGACAGTAGATATAATAAAATGAATTATTTAAGTTTCATATATGTATGTAGGTACCAACGATATAAATAATATAGATATTTCATAACTTATAACAGTGTATGTACCTACATTGTATCACAGATAATATGATGGACAGTAGATATAATAAAATGAATTATTTAAGTTTCATATATGTATGTAGGTACCAACGATATAAATAATATAGATATTTCATAACTTATAACAGTGTATGTACCTACATTGTATCACAGATAATATGATGGACAGTAGATATAATAAAATGAATTATTTAAGTTTCATATATGTATGTAGGTACCAACGATATAAATAATATAGATATTTCATAACTTATAACAGTGTATGTACCTACATTGTATCACAGATAATATGATGGACAGTAGATATAATAAAATGAATTATTTAAGTTTCATATATGTATGTAGGTACCAACGATATAAATAATATAGATATTTCATAACTTATAACAGTGTATGTACCTACATTGTATCACAGATAATATGATGGACAGTAGATATAATAAAATGAATTATTTAAGTTTCATATATGTAGGTACCAACGATATAAATAATATAGATATTTCATAACTTATAACAGTGTATGTACCTACATTGTATCACAGATAATATGATGGACAGTAGATATAATAAAATGAATTATTTAAGTTTCATATATGTATGTAGGTACCAACGATATAAATAATATAGATATTTCATAACTTATAACAGTGTATGTACCTACATTGTATCACAGATAATATGATGGACAGTAGATATAATAAAATGAATTATTTAAGTTTCATATATGTATGTAGGTACCAACGATATAAATAATATAGATATTTCATAACTTATAACAGTGTATGTACCTACATTGTATCACAGATAATATGATGGACAGTAGATATAATAAAATGAATTATTTAAGTTTCATATATGTATGTAGGTACCAACGATATAAATAATATAGATATTTCATAACTTATAACAGTGTATGTACCTACATTGTATCACAGATAATATGATGGACAGTAGATATAATAAAATGAATTATTTAAGTTTCATATATGTATGTAGGTACCAACGATATAAATAATATAGATATTTCATAACTTATAACAGTGTATGTACCTACATTGTATCACAGATAATATGATGGACAGTAGATATAATAAAATGAATTATTTAAGTTTCATATATGTATGTAGGTACCAACGATATAAATAATATAGATATTTCATAACTTATAACAGTGTATGTACCTACATTGTATCACAGATAATATGATGGACAGTAGATATAATAAAATGAATTATTTAAGTTTCATATATGTATGTAGGTACCAACGATATAAATAATATAGATATTTCATAACTTATAACAGTGTATGTACCTACATTGTAT
Source organism: Molanna angustata (assembly GCA_963576475.1). Classification (NCBI taxonomy): domain Eukaryota; kingdom Metazoa; phylum Arthropoda; class Insecta; order Trichoptera; family Molannidae; genus Molanna; species Molanna angustata. The sequence goes on along the minus strand of OY754982.1, from coordinate 263,958 downwards.
CACAGATAATATGATGGACAGTAGATATAATAAAATGAATTATTTAAGTTTCATATATGTATGTAGGTACCAACGATATAAATAATATAGATATTTCATAACTTATAACAGTGTATTTTTTTTTTTTTTTTTATTTTTTTTTTTATTTATACAACATGTATGTTCACAATAGCAAGCAATAATTCATTTACAAATAATATATATTACAATACCACTCCTCTCTGAAAGCTTATTAGGCTTGAGTAGAGAGGAGTTGTGTTAGTCATAGTCATACTATCCTTATTTTTTTTTTTTTTATTTCATATAAGTATAAATACATACATATATAGGTACCTACACACATAAAGATATATATACATATACCAACACACACATAGATACACACACACCAACATATTCAGACATATACACTATCACAAACAAAAGAAAACAAAATACAAGTGATTTAAATATCTGTTTTAAAATGTTGTTTTATTTTATTTATGAGTTGTCTAGAGTCAGTTGTTTTTCTTATATCTAGAGGAAGGTCGTTAAAACACTTTTCTCCCAGGAATGAGTAGTGATGCTGCGCAAAAGTTGTCTTCCTTCTATCTTGGAAAAATAAAAATCTATATCGGGTCCGATTTTCAATTATAAATCTATGGTGCTCAGGTTCTCGTAGTACTTGTAAAATAGCAAATTTTTTGAAAATATTTTTGAATTTTAAAACTTTGAAATCTATGAATAATTGTTCAGAGGGATAGTCTCTGCGTTTTCCGAGAATTATTTTAATAATCAACTTCTGCACAACATCCACACACCCCAGGCTGGTATCATAGGCTGCTCCCCAACTTGTGACAGAATACTGTAACAAGGACTGTACAAGACCATAATACACATAATATAAATGCTTTAATGACATGTAATTTCTGATTTCAAGAAATATGTATGTTAATTTTCTTATCCTTTTTACCACTGTTTCTATTTGCTCTTTCCATTTAAGGTTTTTATCTATTATTATTCCCAGATATTTGACATTGTTAGCAATCTTGAGTTTAGAACAGCTATCACTACAAGAACCCAAGCAACAGGCAGCATCACGAGCGTGGATTAGTACACTAATGTCACTCGGATAATCATTACTATGTATAGAGAATGTATGTACCTACATTGTATCACAGATAATATGATGGACAGTAGATATAATAAAATGAATTATTTAAGTTTCATATATGTATGTAGGTACCAACGATATAAATAATATAGATATTTCATAACTTATAACAGTGTATGTACCTACATTGTATCACAGATAATATGATGGACAGTAGATATAATAAAATGAATTATTTAAGTTTCATATATGTATGTAGGTACCAACGATATAAATAATATAGATATTTCATAACTTATAACAGTGTATGTACCTACATTGTATCACAGATAATATGATGGACAGTAGATATAATAAAATGAATTATTTAAGTTTCATATATGTATGTAGGTACCAACGATATAAATAATATAGATATTTCATAACTTATAACAGTGTATGTACCTACATTGTATCACAGATAATATGATGGACAGTAGATATAATAAAATGAATTATTTAAGTTTCATATATGTATGTAGGTACCAACGATATAAATAATATAGATATTTCATAACTTATAACAGTGTATGTACCTACATTGTATCACAGATAATATGATGGACAGTAGATATAATAAAATGAATTATTTAAGTTTCATATATGTATGTAGGTACCAACGATATAAATAATATAGATATTTCATAACTTATAACAGTGTATGTACCTACATTGTATCACAGATAATATGATGGACAGTAGATATAATAAAATGAATTATTTAAGTTTCATATATGTATGTAGGTACCAACGATATAAATAATATAGATATTTCATAACTTATAACAGTGTATGTACCTACATTGTATCACAGATAATATGATGGACAGTAGATATAATAAAATGAATTATTTAAGTTTCATATATGTATGTAGGTACCAACGATATAAATAATATAGATATTTCATAACTTATAACAGTGTATGTACCTACATTGTATCACAGATAATATGATGGACAGTAGATATAATAAAATGAATTATTTAAGTTTCATATATGTAGGTACCAACGATATAAATAATATAGATATTTCATAACTTATAACAGTGTATGTACCTACATTGTATCACAGATAATATGATGGACAGTAGATATAATAAAATGAATTATTTAAGTTTCATATATGTATGTAGGTACCAACGATATAAATAATATAGATATTTCATAACTTATAACAGTGTATGTACCTACATTGTATCACAGATAATATGATGGACAGTAGATATAATAAAATGAATTATTTAAGTTTCATATATGTATGTAGGTACCAACGATATAAATAATATAGATATTTCATAACTTATAACAGTGTATGTACCTACATTGTATCACAGATAATATGATGGACAGTAGATATAATAAAATGAATTATTTAAGTTTCATATATGTATGTAGGTACCAACGATATAAATAATATAGATATTTCATAACTTATAACAGTGTATGTACCTACATTGTATCACAGATAATATGATGGACAGTAGATATAATAAAATGAATTATTTAAGTTTCATATATGTATGTAGGTACCAACGATATAAATAATATAGATATTTCATAACTTATAACAGTGTATGTACCTACATTGTATCACAGATAATATGATGGACAGTAGATATAATAAAATGAATTATTTAAGTTTCATATATGTATGTAGGTACCAACGATATAAATAATATAGATATTTCATAACTTATAACAGTGTATGTACCTACATTGTATCACAGATAATATGATGGACAGTAGATATAATAAAATGAATTATTTAAGTTTCATATATGTAGGTACCAACGATATAAATAATATAGATATTTCATAACTTATAACAGTGTATGTACCTACATTGTATCACAGATAATATGATGGACAGTAGATATAATAAAATGAATTATTTAAGTTTCATATATGTATGTAGGTACCAACGATATAAATAATATAGATATTTCATAACTTATAACAGTGTATGTACCTACATTGTATCACAGATAATATGATGGACAGTAGATATAATAAAATGAATTATTTAAGTTTCATATATGTAGGTACCAACGATATAAATAATATAGATATTTCAAAAAGTAATAAATTTTGTGATTTCTCGGCACTATGGATTCAATTAAGGCCGCACAGCCACTGAGATTTTTTTGCGAGTTGTACCGCTCTTCTCGTACTGAAATTGAAGTGGTGGAGTTTCGTCCCGCCATACATTTTGTACGACTTGGCTAATGCAAAATAGGAACGAGGTAAGCGACAAAATGAATTAAACCATTTTTTTTTAAATCAAGTAACAATTTTTTTTGCTCTTCACCCGTTAAGAGTGTTCTCAGCTATACAAGTTAACACATTACTATACCATCACGCCATTTCCCTATTTGGGGAAGGCAGAGAGAACCTAACGACAGACTCCTCTCTATTGACATACATTCCTCGCTTCATTCACGTCCATACATCGTCTCATACACGCTCTTCTTTTGTTCTTACTTCTAACATCACCATCTTGTATATTTTTTTTTGTCAGACGGTCATCACTCATTCTTTCTATGTGGCCGAACCACCTTAGGGCATTTATTTTCATCTTACTTACGATATTTCTTTCAATCATACATTCTCGTCTAATATCCTCATTTCTTATTCTATCATACATCGTTTTACCACACATTCGTCTTAGTGACCTCATTTCAACCGCGTTGATTCTACTTTCATGCGTCTTCTGCCATGTCCATGTCTCACTAGCATACATTAGAGTCATATTAAATAGTCTAAATAGAGAGAAATCTAAATTATTTTTGTGTATTTATTTTACTTCAAACAATTTCAATTTTATGTACAGAGTTAGATTTTAATGTCATTAATTTTGATGTATTCTTTGATCAAAATGTTCACCTGCCTGGAATTGTAGCTCAACAATGTCCTCACATTTGTTGGAATTGGAACCCCAATCTCTGTGAGGTCGGTAAAAAAGGACGGATACTTATCGTTTATGGGGCATTCAAGAAATAAATGATCCAGTGTCTCATCACTAATCATTAAAAAATCTAAAACAGTCAAAGTGTATACGTCATATTTAACAATATTTTTGATAAATTATCGTTTGAAATCTAGTAAATTAAACGGATAACGAGGGGATCGCGGAAATCTCAGGGATACATTCTGAACTATTTTTTATCGAGAGAATTTTTACATTTTATTATTCTGAAATTGTCAACTTGCAGTCAATAATATTAGTTATCACTTTCTTTAAGTTCAGGATGATGTCAGTATTAGCTAAGACTAGTTGCATGTAACACATGAGATCCAACTGTCGATAGCGATAGTATGTATAGTTGAAGAATATGTACCAAACTATAAACCCATAAATACAAATTATTTATTATTTTATGATATTTAGTTTTCTATACAACACATGTACCTAGGTAGTCAAGATAGGATAGTATGGAGGTCAGTCTTTTTTTCCTACCCGGAATATGAAAACAGCATGATGGTATATGTATATTGTATGTTTAGAGATGAAGTATCAAACTATTAAGTCTTCTTTGATATTGTGTATAGGTGACTACCATACAAATTGTATGAAGCGATGTCGTCACTAAATTCAATTTTTATAAAAATTGTTAAAAAAAATTTGAGATGTACTGCTACAATGTTTATATTTTTTATATAAAATTAAAATATCTAGTTGGGGTGTTTCGGCTTTTTTCGATATTTAAAAAAAAATGGAAATATAGGCAGTTAAACTCATAAATTTATCATAAAAAAAATACTTTTCTTAATAAAAAATGTTTGAGAAACCCTGGAATTTTTTTGAATAAACTAATTTGAGATTTTGTATTTGTCTATGTTTATACCAATTTTCAGCGTTCTAGCTTTTATGGTTTCTGAGATATAGGGGAAAATAAAATAAAAATTCAAAAGTTGATAACCCCTGACTGAAACAAAAATTCAAAATTCCGAGTATAAAAGTTTTGTAGGCCTGTAACTGTTTATATATTATGAAATTTTAGGCTCTGTAAATTGAGCGGATCAAAAGTTATAAGGGGGACACACACACACACACAGACATACACACACGCACACACAGACACACCCTCACACACACACACACACACACACACACACACACACACACACACACACACACATACAGACACACACACAGACACACGAAATGTTCTACTCCGAATTCTGAGTAAATCCGTGTATGGAACATATATGCTGCGAAGCCTCTAAGTTGGTGTTTTTTGACTTCAAAGTTGGAAAAGCCGTGAAAAAAGTAGACCTCTCCATACAATTCTCGCGTATTCTGGCTTGATACATTGTCGATATGTTAAGAGAACAAAGTTCTCCTGGGGGGCAAGTCTGGTTCAATCGGCGAAATCAAAACCTTCGTGATTACCCATATCATAGATATAATTATTATATGGAGTTCTACAATATCTTTAGATGTCATAGAACTCCATACGATAATTATATCCATGATATGGGTAATCACTAGGGTTTTGATTTCGCCGGTCGAACCAGACTTCCCCCCCTGAACAAATCGACAGTTGGAAAAACGAGTAAAGTAAATTTTTTAACTGTGAATAAAAGGATGACAACGCTCCCAAAATACGAATTCATTTGACAAAGTGCCAGATCACCTGTTCATCCAATCTAATTTTCTGGATGCTCTGTTTTCTTAATGGGAACTAAACTGTATGGAGGTGAGATTTTGATTCTTTCTGTAACATCTGCTACAACATTGGCTTATGTATCTCTTTTTTGTGCTAACTGGAACAGCTTCTCCATTGTATTCTTTTCATGATCAGGTGCAGAAGACCGTATTAATTATTACGGACAATATATATTATATTCCAAGACATTTTTATATTGTCTGTATTGACAACAATATTGTCTTCCCACGCATCTGTTTAATATTGTTAAGTTACACACAGTTCTACCATGTTTCACTACATGTTATAGTTTTTATTAAACCTACGGAATATTAAGATTCGGATTAGGTATGTACATGCAGATTACGTAAAATAACATAAAATAAAATTAGTGTAAACTGCACCAACGGCAAGGTAGTTTCTACTACTAGTACTACATAGACACTAGTATTAGTTTCTTTGTTACTTTGTTATTTATTAGTTTTATTGATTTAGATCCATCAGAAACCAATTTATGTTCGTCGAGTTATAGAAAACGATTATTGGATATAAAAAAAACAATTAATCTTGAAGTGGTAAGGCAGATTCCGACTATATTACAGCATATGCATGCGGGTATTCGATATCTGGTAAATTTACAAAGCAAATTTTCATCATGGAGAATTATTTGTTTACAGTTTTCCAAAATAAAAATAGATTGAACCGAATGAAATATTGGTATTGTTAAAACTAATATTGGCAAGTTATATTCAATGAATATTTGATAAGCTTTCAATTGAAACTGAGTCGTTCATTGGAGTTTACATCACAACATGTTCTGATATGCAGAAGGAAAACAAAAATATTACGATGAGATTGTCCGCAAATACATTCATATTTATTTGTTTATATTTTTGTACATAATATAAACAAATATAATGCACAATGGTGAGTTTATTGCTATATTACAAAGAATGACAAAATTATTTAACAAGTATTTTCTTAGATTACGAGAAAGGAGATAAAAAAAACTCAACTTGTTGTACATTCATTGTGCTTTAAAATAATGTTGCAGATTTCAACGATTCGTTCATAATGAACGATTTGAATAATTTGAATCTTAATAAATATTCTTTTAACAATTTATTATTACCTATTCAAAATGTATTACAGTTCAACACGTCTTTATGATAATGTTGAAAAAAATGTACCCCAGACATTTAACTGCTGGTTTGAGAGGCCATAACAATGATACTAAGAGAACCAAAATGAATAAATCATACCTGCATTTATAATTTTCATTTTTTTTAAATAGAATGTTTAATTTTTATAATCAATAACCGGCAATTTTATAATATAATTTGATTAGGCATTGAATATTTTTGTGAACGTTGCGCAAGCGCATAAAGTGATCGCCGCAAACCAGCCGATGTCAGATCGTAAGCCCTGTAGTTCTTGATTCTCTTTAATATTCTTACTTCGTCTCTATTGAGATGTTAAAAAATTTTCATAAAGATTTTGTTTTTTAAAAAAAGAATACATAAGTCTTTGTTTGTAACAATTAAATGAACATCCTCATACACTCCCTTAACTTAGCATAAATGCTTGTGCTATGGGTGAACGCAGTGGCGTGCAAGCCATACATGCCTATATGCCTGGCATGACTATCAAAATCCAAAAAAAAAATCAAAAATAAAAAAAAAAATCAAAAAAAAAAAATTCAAAAAAAAAATAATTAAAAATCTTGTACGATATTTTTAATATATTAACGAGTTGTAGGGCGTATAACGAATCATAAAACAGTTATTATTTTTTTTCTAGCGCAAATATTAACGGAGATATGAATTTCTTAAAATTTGAATAATTGTCCTTTGTAGGTTCAATTTGCCTGTAATTATTTTCGTCTGTTGCAACACTGAATTTAAAACGTATGCAACATTGCTTCCAAGGAAGAAACATTGACAGTTTTGATAACAGTAGCTAAAATGTCAGAACACATATATGGTTCACGATTTATTTCGCGACAAATTATAAATCTCTTTTTACTTTTGTCGTTAATATTCATTGCAGTATGCCTGATACATTTGAGCATACAATACACATGACTAAAGGAACAAAGGTTGTTTGTTTGTGTTAGTGTATCTGTGTATTTTTTAAGGTAAGATTTATGCTGGGCATGTATGAAGCTTCTTCAACAGTTTGTATGTATGGGTGTAAGAATATTCAGATGGTTTGGTTCAACATGGGTTCAACATGGTACATTTTTACATCAACGACCGTTAGATTATTGCATGTTACGCCAAGATTTTGGCGCTAATATAAATATATTGAATTGTTTTGATTCGAATCATACCGAATAGATCGTTTATCTTTTAAATGACTGGAAATAAAAAGGAGAATAATAATTGTTTCTAATTAAATTTCAAAAAATATTTAAAATATTATTAGTATTATGCATTTGCCGCGTAATTCAAAGAAGTTTAAAAATTCGATTTCATTGTAAAAAACCAAGTAAAGATTATATTTTAAATAAACGTTTTGTAAAATATGCAAGAAATTTCAAAAAATAATGTATGTAGAATTTGTAAGGAATTCATAAATATTATTAAAATTTAAGAAAAAGAACCTTTGCGTAAATATGAGTAATATATCACGACATCTATGAATAAAAACTAATGGACGAAAAATAAAATAATGTATGAAAACATTTGCTGCTAGTAAATTTGTTCTGATAATGGTTGGAAACTTGGAAAGATACTTCATAGATGTCTCTGAATATTTTAACTAACATTCATGATACCTATGTTTTCAATATTTGATATGTTAATTTTAGTTCATGATATGTATTTACAGTAAGTTATTAAAAAAAATTTACTTATTAAAGGGCTGCATTTAAAATATTTATCAATAGAATTGAAATATTCGTAATATTATGCAATTTTGATTATTTGCTCCTACCTTTACGCAATGCGTGTAATTGGTGCTATGTGCATAGTACAAAACAGGAGTTAAAGAAAAAATATAAGGTGAAAAGATATGGAGGTTGACTAAACAGAGGATGTAGTTTTTTTTGGGCAGAACCAGCCGAAGGACCCCTCGCACGCCACTGGGTGAACGAAATCAGTCGAGGCAGGATTCGAACTCGCGACCACCGGATTACTAATCCAGCGCGATGACCAATGTTTATCACCAATGAAGATGACCAATGTTTATCAATGCTACTACAAAATATAATATCCTTTTATGTGATAACTTCATCAGATAAGGTTACATATTGATAATGGTAATACATACATTGCAGACATGTCTATTGAATGTACGTAAACTTAGCCAACGCAGTAGTGAAAGCAGTAGATTATTAAGCAAGTACCTATATGTAGTTGGAACTAACTTAGAGTCTTATTGTGTTATTGTCGGCACGCAATTGTAATTAGTGAAGAGAATTCTTTATATTAATACTGTAGGTAACCAAATAATGGCTTAGCTGTCGCTGTTGGTCGATTATAATACACCACATGGCCTCGATTACAGACAACTTTATGTTTTGTCAACACTGTCAAGGAACGAATATCATAGACTGCGTTGCTGCAGATCCATTAAATCATGCAATAATCAAATAATATCATATTTGATTTCTGATTCCATGTCAGCTTTCCCCAACGTCAGCTTAAACATAAACCCCTGCATCCCTAACCAGTTAAAAAGCAGTACGACAAGATATATCCCACAATATATTACTAATTATAGTTATATTACATAATAGTATTGTAGTTATACTATATAAACGTAATTATCAATGGTCATATTGTCTAAATTTTCCGATATTCGGAAGGAATATCTTTTTTCCAATCATCATCGTATTGAAGAAAGAAAATTACCTACATGATGTTATGAAATGCACATCACTAAACTTACCTATATGAGGATATGAAATACAAATCACTAAACTTACTTACATGAGGATATGAAATGCAAATCACTAAACTTACCTACATGAGGATATGAAATGCAAATCATTAAACTTAGGTACCAACATGAGGATATGAAATGCAAATCTCTAAAATAACTTTTTTCAACGGAGAAGGTAACTTTTATCTGCCTAGCTACCTACACAGCATATATCTACTTACCTGCCTATAACCAACACAAGTGTTTTGATGTAGGTATATCATGACGTGTCTAAACTAGTCGTGACGTATAAATACATTGGAATTTGAATAGATTTATCTCTTTAAGCGATCCATTCCATATCATGTCGTTAGAAATGAACATTACTTTCATTTTATTTATACACATAGTTTCATATCTCTATGCTCCTCGTCAACTTTTACCACTCAAGTCAGAGAAAGGATGAGATGAAGAGGAGATATCAAGTTTCATCATTGCACTGCAATAAATTGAATTGTAAATATGTGAAGCGTTTAATTTATTTCATGTTTTTATATTGTCAATGTTGTGCACCGGTCAGGAATAGTGCTTCCACTTTTTTCTATTATCTTTTAGAGTGTCGCGTAAGAGCCGGGTAAACAAAAATACAATGAGGTTCACCAATCATTCTGAATGTAGTGCCTTGTATGTGAGGCGAGGCTGGCGTGTGGGGATACAAGCAGTATTGCCTCCTTATGCACACCCGAACATTTGTTGCTGGATACCCCACATTGTTGGATAATTTGCCGTGATGGTATGAATGAATACTGTCAATGTTGACGGTATTTATAGTGTAGAACTACTTTCTAAATTTATGAGGTTAATATGATAAAAAGAACGATGGACATAGAGGTGGGGCTTAAAAGACCAGGTAGACCATTGACCACTTGGATGTCCGCAATAACCAGAGATCTCAAGGAGGCAAGGCTTAGTTCGGAGGACGCGGAGGACAGAAAGACTTGGAGGATGAGGACTAGGAGAGCTGACCCCAAGTAAATGGGACGAAGGCTAGGGCGAAGAAAAAGAAGAAGTTATGTTGATAAGGGCCTAGGCAGCCGAAACGTTTGTCCTAATAAAGGGATAAAATAAATGATAAACAATTATCGAGTTTGTTTGATTAAAAAAAAAACTCTTAAGAATTAATTTCATACTTTTGGTGTCGTTTTATTTTATTTTATGTAGCTTCTCGGGCAACCAACAGATGCTATGTCAAGTAATTATTTAACACGCACCCAATAACAAGTTGCCACATTCTGGAGACTTGCGATATTTATCGTCTCATAGATCCAGACTGAAAACACAATTAAAAACAGTGTCTTCACCGGGAATCGAACCCGGGACCCTTGGATCAGCAGTCAGATACCTAACCACATAGAAAGAATGAGTGATGATCGTCTGACAAAAAAGTATATAAGGGTGATAAAAGAGGAACGAAAAGTAGAGGTCGGCCAAGGAAAAGTTGGCACGATCACATTAATGGAAATTTAAAATATGGAGATGTTAGAAGTAAAAGTAACAGAAGAGCGTGAATGAAGCGAGAATTGTATGTCAAGAGAAATGAGTCTGGCATTCGGTTCTCTCTGCCTATCGCAAATAGGGAAATTTCGTGATGGTATTTTATTATAATTATGAATTATGTATATTTGCTTGAATGTCTTCGTATAACAGCAACATTGAAGATTAGCACTCTTTACTCATAGCACTCTTTTCAGGGTGAATTGCCTTAAACAAAAAAAAAAACATTGAAGATTTTATGTAATTTGTTTTATTTCAAAGGACTAGTATAGTCAGTATTGACTATGAACTCTTGATATTTTTACAGATAATTATTAGTATTAATTAGTTCCTTAATGCACTAAATTAATACCTAATTAAAAAATAAATTAATTTAACATAACAATTGTTGGCACTGAGTCGCGATTAGCAAATAACGTGTTAATTAATAAAAATATCTGTTTATAAAGATTAATAAAAAGAAATCCGATAGTCATACATAGTTAATGTAAACATATTATTACGTTTGCACAAATTTGAATGAATATATTATGTATGATGAGGGCGATGAACTCAAAGTTAATTATTTGCAACAAGAAAATATTTTGATTATTATCAAATTAATTTCACCTAATTTATAGTTAACGTTTCTAGTTGCCATCAGTTGCTGGTGCTGGAAGGAAGAAATCATTTGCGCATCAATTAAAGATAATAAAAGAAATAACGAAACGGCCTTCACGGCTCACTTGGTGAGACGTCTCGCTTTCTTGAGTCAAATGTCTCAGGTTCAATTTCCGGTGTGATAACAGTTTTATTTTGCCATAAGGCGTACGCAAAATGAAAATAATACTAATAATTAACGCGTACAAATAATGAATATAATGATTTTGCAATTCAAAGCATTTTTAACGTGTATTTTTAAACGTATATCACGTAGAAGGTGTAAACTGTAAGTTTCGTTAGGATGTTGTAAAGTTTTAATATTTTATATCGTCTGAAATCTATAATTTCCAGTAAATAGCTTCATATAGTTTCCAGTAATTAAATTCATATACATGGTTCCCAGAAAATAACTTCAAATAGTTTTCAGTAACTAGTTGTATGTAACACATGAGATCCAACTGTCGATAGCGATTATAGTTGAAGAATAAGTACCAAACTACATATAAACCCATAAAGCCAAATTATTGAATATTTTAAGATATTTTGTTTTCTATACAACACATGTAGGTATGTATGTCAAGATAGGAAAATATGGAGGTCATTCCTTTTTTCCTACCCGGAATATGAAAACAGCATGACGGTATGTATGTATGTTTAGAGATTAAGTATCAAACTATTAAGTCTTCTCAGATATTGTGTATAGGCGACTGCCATACAAATTGTATGAAGCGATGTCGTCACCAAATTCAATTTTTATAAAAATTGTTAAAAAAATAGAGATATACTACTACAATGCTGATTCGGCTTTTTTCGATATTTTTAAAAACTTTGGAAATATACGCAGTTAAACACATAAATTTGTCATTAAAAAATATTTTTCTTAATAAAAAATGTTTGAGAAACTCTGTAATTTTTTTGAAAAATTAAATTTGAGATTTTGTATTTGTCTATATTCATACCAATTTTCAGCGTTCTAGCTTTTATGGTTTCTGAGATATATGGAAAAATAAAATAAAAATTCAAAAGTTGATAACCCCTGACTGAAACAAAAATTCGAAATTCTGAGTATAAAAGTTTTGTAGGCCTACTATTATTTATACATTTTGAAATTTTGGGCTCTGTAAATTGAGCGTATCAAAAGTTATAAAAGTTATAAGAGACACCCACACACACACACACACACACACACACACACACACACACACACACACACACACACACACACACACACACACACTCACACTCACACACACACACACACACACACACACACAAACACACTCACACACACACATCAAATATTCTACTCCGAATTCTGAGTAAACCCGTATATGGAACATATTTGCTGCGAAGTCTCTAAGTTGGTGTTTTTTGACTTCAAAGTTGGAAAAGCCGTGAAAAAAGTATACCCTGCATACAATTCCTTCATACACACGTTTTGAATTTAAACTGCCTCTTCATTCTCTTGAACGAATCGACAGTTGGAATAGCTTCATTAGATTCAACTTGAGAATTTTCGTCGTAGTGGGGGATGGTTTGCATATATATAACAATCAAGCAAAAAGCCAAATTCGCGATCTGCGCATCCCACGTAGGTACTTTCTTAACGTGTCCGGACATACATATCGGGACTTTCCACTTCATTACATTTTTGAAATTATTTGCCAATGACTATATCAAAACTTCAAAAACTTCAATGTCCTATCATATTCTCAAAAGAGTCATTACTGCGGTTTCTCAAATGGAAATTATGGATATTTGTCGTCTCTATTGATATTTAATTAAATAATATTCAGACTATCAAGGAATGATCACAAAAAATATCCCAAAAAAATATCTTTTAGAAAGTAAATTGAATATATTTCATATCAAACTGAAATAAATTTATTTTTAAATTATCTCAGTATGGAATTTAAACGAATTCATATTGTAATATTTAAATTCCATGTTCCTCTGAGTGAAATACTCGACATACCTATCAGGATATTTCTCTATTCCCTTGTATTATTATTGTACCAAACAACTTTGAATGAAAACCACAAAAATACAACGAAGCGGAAAAAAAAACCAAAATCAAGTGGGGTGTTTAAAATACCGTAAAATGCGAGTTTATCTACTTTTATCCAATCATTCAAATATTTTCAAATGAAACAGGTACCTACACATGTTATTTTTCTGATTGTTCAAGAGAATTTTATTCTCTCAACATATTGACAAAGTAACAATCCAATATACGCGAGATTTGTATGCAGGGTCTATATTTTTCACGGTTTTTCCAACTTTGAAGTCAAAAAACACCAACTTAAGAGTCTGTTGGAAAAAATGGACTGTATGGATGGTTATAATCGGGAATGGAAGGTGAACAGTATTTAGACGGGTGCATAGAACAATACCTACAGGTAAATATTGCCCTTACCGCCAGCCGAGACGAACCAATTATGAAAGTTGAAGTTATTTGAAGCACAAGACACACGAAGAAACTAAGTAGAAAAATACTAAAAGCGAAGGTAAACTTATGTATAACATATACCTACATATATGTAGGTAAAGTTCACTGTGTCGTCTCTCGAAGGTAACTAACTCACTGTAGGTACCTACTTTATTAAGTGTAGGTACTTTATTACTCACTGTAAGTTTATTGTGAGGTCTACACTGTTTGTTGGTAGTTTACTTTAACAACATTTCTTCTCGGCTAGGCCGGTAGGCATAAGTACATTGTCTATGATAAGGATACGGATAAAGAGAGTATTCAAATGAATATCTCTAACATAATGGTCCTCCAATTTTGCGAAGATAAATTAAAAAATAAGAATTTTATAGGTACAAAACGCATATGTATTAGTTCAAATCTTTGGTGTTGTTCCGGTGGTGAAAGGATTAGCCGGCATTCAGCCGTTTCCAAGGGGCGCCCGATTGCTTTTTGAAGTAGTTTCTATGTGTAATCTTCATGGAGGCTCCTTTCTTGCTCTCCCTGTTCAAATTGTATTGAAATTTTGTTAAAATTTATAATTTTTACCTATAAAGAGATGCGCATTGGTAAACGCAATCACTCCCAGGTGCTAGATTTACCTTTTCATACATACCTATATTCAAAAATAAAAGAAATATAAAAAAACAGCCATTAAAAATGATTCATCGAAAACGTTGCTATTTCTCGAACTACTACCGTGAGTTTTGCACTGATTAGAAGCTTTTATAATAATAAACACTTCCTTGCGTCGTGCGCAAGTGACGATTTTATTGCCATATGGCAATTTCTTCCAACTAACTAGTGTTTCAAGCCCATAGAAACGATATTAGCGTGAGAAAAGAATTCCGTTTGTTATAAATTTAATGTAGGTACCTACCACTATACTAACTATGCCCTCACGTTGCTTTGGTTGGTTGGAAGAAATTGCCTTGTGGCAATAAACCCGCCATTGTACATGAAGTTTAATAAATAAAATAAAATAATATCTATGTAAGTAAACACATGTCAATAACCTACGCCAACAATAGTTTGGTGATTCAATAAATTATATTAACATAATACATGTTCCATATTATACCGTAGGTAGGTACCTATTGACACCACTCAGTACGACCCAGCCCGGCCGGTATAACCGGTTAGGTATCTTTCTTTCCAATACGCAAGTGAATTATTGTTACGTGAACATAACCTACCATACATCATTTTAATATTGTGTTATAGTAACATACAGGTTGGCATTCCTGACTCTTCAACTTGGTTTTTCTATATAGTTTTACAAAAAAAATATATTTGGTGTACCTAATTATGTATATATGGTACAGGATTGTTTAGAATCATATTATATTTTATTGATTGGTTGATAGAAAGTTAGGTACATAGTCTACACAATTTATAAATCAACAATGTGACATTGCTTTGAAAGTGAATCAGTGAAAATACCATTCATTAATCAATAGGATAATTTAACTAAAAAAATACAAATAATCCATAGTGAGTTGACTAATAGGTACCTACTTACAAAATAATAATCAAAGTAGGGACTATGAAAGATTTTTTAAATATTCTTTTGTATAGTCATATAATATGGCATTGAAAGTATTTCGCAGTCTCCTACCCTCCATAGGGAAAGTCTTAGAACTGTATAGTTCTTTTCATCTCCGAAGCCGCTGGTCGTCGGACAAAACAAGGACTGCAATCAAGCATATTTCATACTACTAAGAGTCTAACTACAAACGTGAAGGCCCAAGGGTCTAGGTTGTAGTCATAGGGGCCTAGCCAGTAAAGTTGGGGGTGGCCGCAGCCCCACCCTAGGATTCTGAGCAAAAGGTCGGTGCCCCCTTCAATAATATGGTAGAATACAATCTACTCATATACTGCTCATATGTATATCCTATCATAATTCACTACTCTCTGCCTTTAACCTGAGAATCTCTTCCACAGCTTGGTGCTGAGAGGTCACTGTATATATTTTACAGTTTTTTTTATTCTTCTTTTTCTTGCTCCTCTACCCCGGTATATCAAAGGTCGGGCCTCTTTGTACGTAATTGCCAGGATCTTATGTCCTGGGTTGTCATAACCAGAACACTCTGAGCCGCCAGCTTCTTCTCAATACTCCACCACCATGTTGCTGAGGGTCTACTTCTACCCTTATATTACCCTTACATAGTTGAGATGTTGAGCGTTTTCTTTAGAGAATAATCTTTCACCTCTGCACATCACGTGACCTCATTCTGCTTTTCAGTTATCGGTGCCACTTTGAATGACCCTCTGACTCATTTCTGATTCTGTCTATCCATGTTACACCACCTGCCCATCAGCTTTTTGGATGTTGTCCAGCACTCTGCTTACCAGACTTAAGGTCTTACCACTGTTTTATATACTTTGCTTTTTGTTTTAATAGGCATCTTTGTATCGCAGAGTACGTCAGAAAGAGATTTATTGTTTTTTTTTATTATTTCTGTTTATTCCTTTGGATTTAATAACATGAAACCATAGACCAAATTGGAAAAGTACTGCCGCAGAACAGACTCGTCTAGTGAGGCAGTAAATTAACAAATAGGAACAATTGTACATAGTGTGTTTATTATGTCTTTTTAATATGGTTACTTTTTTGTTATTTTAATAATGGAATTGTAATTTAATGTAAAAAATGACGGAAAATAAAATATAGTATTTTAGTACTTTCATTTACATATTGTACACTTGCAGATATATTTGCCATTTTTTTAACGAACATCTGTTTTCAGCCCCATTAATTTCTCCTCTGCTGAATCGACCAAAAAATGTCGTCACAGAAACCAAACGGCTTACCACTGTGCATTTTCAGATGTCGGCCCTACTATTTCTGAGGAACTGTACGGTTGGACTTTTCTATAGGCGTGTTTACAACAAGATAAAATATAAATATATAATTATTTAATGTTGGCAATAAATTTAAATTAAAACAAATAAAGTTACCGAGTGTCGTTTATTTTTATAATTTTATTACTACGATATACCACAAGAAGGCAATAAAATTAAATAACAAGTCATATAAAATGTAAACGATAGATACCTAAATGAATGTAGGTGAAGTTCATGAACTTATAATAAATTAACATAGCGGTGTCTTTTGTTACGTGTGTAAACACATAAAAATAAATCGAATATTTTATTAAATGCATATACTAAAATATTGGATTTTTTTCCCTGTCGGGAGTCAAATGATATTTTGTTTTGACAAACTTTTTAACATCTCAATAGAGATGAAGTTGGAATATTATAGGAGAACCAGGAACTCAAGGCACCTACAATAGAGATGAAGTTGGAATATTATAGGAGAACCAGGAACTCAAGGCACCTACAATAGAAATGAAGTTGGAATATTATAGGAGAACCAGGAACTCAAGGCACCTACAATAGAGATGAAGTTGGAATATTATAGGAGAACCAGGAACTCAAGGCACCTACAATAGAGATGAAGTTGGAATATTATAGGAGAACCAGGAACTCAAGGCACCTACAATAGAAATGAAGTTGGAATATTATAGGAGAACCAGGAACTCAAGGCACCTACAATAGAGATGAAGTTGGAATATTATAGGAGAACCAGGAACTCAAGGCACCTACAATAGAGATGAAGTTGGAATATTATAGGAGAACCAGGAACTCAAGGCACCTACAATAGAGATGAAGTTGGAATATTATAGGAGAACCAGGAACTCAAGGCACCTACAATAGAGATGAAGTTGGAATATTATAGGAGAACCAGGAACTCAAGGCACCTACAATAGAGATGAAGTTGGAATATTATAGGAGAACCAGGAACTCAAGGCACCTACGGCTGGTTTACGTGATCATTTTTTGCACTTGCTCAATGTTCACCAATGATGCCTCCTTATTGAGTTCCCTATCAATCCATTTTTTTTGAAGTTTTATATATTATTTTCAAACAAACAGATTTTCAAGATTGAAATATAAATTGAGATGTTAAAAATTTGTCATAAAAAGCTATACTCGCCACTTGCGCAGGGTGCAAGGAAGTGTTCATTATTATTATTATTATTATACTCCTAACTACTATGTCACTACACAAAGTATTCAAATTTTGTATGGAAAATTTTCATCATTTTCATGAAATGAATTTGTTGAATTATTTTTGATTTAAATATTTTATTATGAAAACTTGATACCACAAATAAAAAACAAATACCATTTTATAAAAAAAATGTGCTTTTTTAGAAATTTGATAATAAAAATATCAAAGTTTAAGTTTCCTGAGCTAAGGGTCACTTTGAAATAAATATTTGATAGTCAAAAGAATTGAGAAGTAATAATCACTGATCAGATATCCTTCAAAATTTAATTCTCTTTTCAAATTGCAAAATTTGAAAAGAGTTGAATCTGTAGAGTTGATCGATAAAGTAGACTAAATACATAAATAGCCTTAAAAAGGTTTATAACATGATTTGTAATTTGTATTTAATATACATCAGTTATCATTGTCATAAACTGTTGCTTCTCTCTATTAATAAAATAAAAATAAATAAACAAAATACGCCGTAGTAAATAACACATATCACATAGTATATGTATATCATACACACACTTGATAAAAATATATTATACATTTGATAAAAAAATAACTAAGTTTAAAAATAATAATTCACCACTATAGCCCATTGGGGTATTGAGGAGTGAAAATAATTATAATTCGTATAGGTTTATACCGACCAATTTTATAATGTTCTACTAATATTAGTTTGAGATGAAGATGTAAAACGATTTGTTTATCAAAGTCATGAAAAAAGGAATAGTAATTTTTGTTTTTACTAAAATATAAATCATTAATCATCTCTGTAATTATTAATTTTACGTCACAGATGACTTGAAGCAAGCACTTACAATTAATTATTTAGTGAGTTATAATAACACGTTGTTATTGTGAGTAGGTATTCAAAAGAAATATGACGTAATGTGTTATGAACTATCCAAAATAAAATACATATGTGTTTCTATAGTTGGTTGGTTATTTAACAATATTCTAATATCATGTGAGATAATATAAAAAGCAGTGAAAGTACACCTGATATCTTTGAGTGACTTCAACACAATGTAGCCAATTTATTATGTACATAATATTTTCAAATGGTTCCTCGGGCGCAATACATATCCAGCCAAGTGCTGTGTGGTAGATATTATATACCTACTGTATAGGTACCATAGTGCACTGGTACCAAATAGGTATTTTGATCATATTATTAAGATGGTATCTGATACTTGATTGTGTCTCAGTGGTTTTCAAATTTATAAGCTCATGGCAACAGAGATGTTTGCACGTAACGTAGGAGATCCAACTGCCGATGTCATTAGTATGTATAGATGAAGAATACGTACCTACCTATGAAACTATAGAATCACAGATCCATGTATATTTTTATTTTTTTATTTATTTATTTATCACACCACTTAAATAATCGTCATTAAAAATAGATAACTGCTGCCTAACTAGGTATACCTGTTCTAGGGCTAGCAGTGTATTATATTTCACAGGAGACATTAAAGGTATAGGTTGTACCTATTTGCAATTTTTTATTATTTAATATTTTAAGATTTTATATTTATTTTCCTTAATGTACAATGTGTACAGCGGCGGGTTAATTGTCATAAGGTAATTTCTTCCAACCAACCAAAGCAACAAATGAGGTCTCATAAACGTTATTTTTATAGATCGGTTTATAGATAAAATCAAAAGTATTACAGATTGTTTCTATGTAAAAAACATTCTAACTGGAATTACGTATTTTTTTCCAATAAAAAGAGAGTTTGCAATTGTACAGAGTTTTTATCAAAGCTGTGTTTATTTCATTATTTTGGAAAATAAATAAATACTTTAATCTCTTCAAAAGAAAGCTTGTCTTGTTTAATGTGTTTTTGATGTTTCGTTATATTTCGCAAATAATGTATTAGACAATATTTCATTTTACTGACCGATATACATAAATACATTCTACTCAATTTAAACAAAATAAAATACGTATGTATACCTAAGTCTATAAAAATCATATTATATTTTAATTATTCGATTTATTTCGCAAATGACATTAATACCAAATAATATTTTTTTGCTGGTGATATTATATGAAATCTTTTATATACGCGTAAAGTCACTGACTAAGGGATTTATTAAAATAATAATAAAAAATAATTGACAATTCTCCATTTTTTAGGGTTTGCGTGATCCGAAAACCCTAAGATGCTACTGGTATGTATGTATAAAATTTAAGTAGGTATCAATAAGTGCCCAGTAGATATTTTGTATTCTCCCATACAATTGAAACGATGTTGTCACTAAATTATTTTTTTACAAAATTTGTTTTAAAAGAATAATATGTACCTACTACGATGTATGAATTTTCAATAAAAATTAAAATTATCTAGTTGAGGTGTTTCAACGTTGTTCGATTTTTTTAAAATTGAAATTAAGCCAGTTTAAAATATAAATTTGTCATAAAAAAATGTTTTTCCAATAAAAAAAAAAAGTTTTGAGAAACCCTGGAACTTTTTTTCATATAAAACGCACTGAGAAAAATTTTCAGTAATCTAGCTTTTATAGTTTTTGAGATATAACAAAACAAACATTTGAATTTAACCCCTGACTGGAACAAAAATATTTCTGAGTAGGAAACCTAATTTTTTTCATAATTTCTGAAATTTGGGGCTTTGTGTATTAAGCGGATCAAAATTTATAATGGCGGTACAGACACACATATAATTTTCCATTCCGAATTCCGAGTTAATACATATAAATTAGTAGGTGTTTTATGACTTCAATATTAAAAAAAAAAACACGAAAATGTAAACCTGGCCATAGAAAATCTTGCAAATATTGGTTTTGATTTATGTCGATATGTAAAGAGAAATAAATAATCTTGAACAAATCGAGTGTTGGATAATAATTTTGGATATTTATATACTCGTAGAGTAGTTTTCTAAAATATCTCACCCCAAGGAAACAGAAAATTGATGAAGTTGATAAACGCACGATCGCTGAAATTAGTTGTGTGTTTATTTCTGACTAGCTGAGAAGCATCGCTTCGCTCAGCTTCTAAGCTAGGGCTTTCAGCCAACTTTTTACCGCTGCGCGGTAAATGGCCGCCTTCGGCGGTTCATGCAACGAAATGAAGCGAAGATTTTATGGTAGGTACTTTAAAAATATATATTCGGTGCAGTATTTATCGACAACACTTTTCCTCCCAATGTTGCCACCCAATGGTGTCCTCATATAGATCGGAGCTCCTCGTTGCTGTCCGTGGGCCTCTTCAAGGTCCCATTGGTCATGCGGATTTTGTGATCTCGAAGAAAAATTATAAAGCTTTTAAGGTTTTCTGTCATAGATATGGTGCCTTACTTTTAGAAGATTCCCGTTAAATTAATTATTTCCAGAGATCTTGGTCACTTCTCTGATGGTCTGCATGTAGGGGGATCTGAGGTCATAGACAGTCCACGGGTGTGAATTTTCTGTTCGCACTCGTTGATTGTTTCTTTTTGCACTATGGTGCCGAGATTGCTAATCTAGAGGGCTCCATGAGCTACTTTTCGTGCTATGCATTTTTTTTTTGTCGTTCACTTAGCGTTCTGTGAAGGGGCCGTTTACAGTCCCCATAGGCAGAGCGGGTGGTGGTGGGAGTAGCGAACACTTTTCCTCAACACCTAGTGGACCCCACAAAGTGCGGGCTTCCAGTCCATTACCAGTGTTGTTTTTGCGGCTTCTCCGCATGGACAAATGGCCCCAGCCACACGCACCGCCTCTAAGTCCATGAAGACTTGGCCCCATCAACCTGAGCACCCGCGAGGAAGAACGAACGCTTGCCCTATACCGTGAGTGCCGTGGGAAGATAAATTTATTACTCTGGATGCTGCAATTTATCGACCTGCATCTTCGCTTTGTGTCTCATGGGCATATTATGATGAGTAACAGCACTCTATTCTCCATGATCAAAATGTAGTTATTTACCTTATTTTGGTTATAGACATATAATACCTAATTATATTTTAGTTAAAATTTAAACTTTAAAAAATAAATTTGTAGGACGGTACCTACTTATGTTTTGAAAATCAGTAAGTAATGTTATTTTATTATTCTTCGACATATAGTTAAGATAAATAATATCAATTTATTCAATTGTTTTTAAATAAGTATTTTGTTTATTTATGTTAGTCCAATTGATTCAAACTTTAGGTTGCCCATATAGAACGATTGTGGTTTTAAAGTTGTGACGTGCACAGCATACATTATTTTATAATCAATAGTTGTTGATAATAATATTTCATTTTGATGACCTTCTTATTATTTCTATTCGATATTATTCTCACCGGAGGAAAACTTATATTTTTGAACGCATTGCGGCGCTTTTGTGATGTCATTTGAATAATACTCCATAATTAAGTAATAATTGAATTTCAATACCTGACACGAAAGTAGAAGGTATTTAAATATTTTGTTAATCTTATATTTTTTTTAACTGTATTCCTATTTTACAAAATTTCGTAGGAAAAAAGTTATTTTTTGCAAAAATGATTTTATATTGTTTCCATAAGTTTGAAAATTTGCCGATAGATGTCGAAAACCCACCATTTATGTTTCTTTATATAATTTTTTCGTATATTTTTTTAAAAAAAATAAGCGTTTCCACAAAAAAATAATATTTTTCCCGTAATATGTATAATATTGTCTATCTTTAAACAAAAAAATCAATATAATTGGCGTTGTAGGCCACTTGTAAAGAATCACCTATTTTGACAGCTAAATCGGTGAAACAATGTAAGTAAAGCAAATCATACCCACAATGCAAAAGGAAACGATTCTTCCATGTAAATTGTTTTCTCTCCCTATGTAGGATTTCATTATTTCGTGCCTTTTGAGCTCTGGCTTTGACGGGAACCAACACATCTTTACGTTGGCATTATAATCACCGTAAAGGTATATTCACATAAATCAATTTTGGCGACTCAGCGAGTAAAGCAAAAAAGCATTCTTTAATTCTAATTATATAACATTTAAACATACTTTATTTTGAAAATACAAAAAAAAAAACATATCAGCTCGCGAGGTTTTGTGTTTTTATACTGTTTCAAATGTAATATTATAAAACTAGTTGCATGTAACACATGAGATCCAACTGTCGATAGCGATAGTATGTATAGTTGAAGAATATGTACCAAACTATAAACCCATAGATACAAATTATTGAATATTTTCAGATATTTTGTTTTCTATACAACATATGTAGGTATGTATGTCAAGATAGGATAGTATGGAGGAAGATCCTTTTTCCTACCCAGAATATGCAAATTGCATGATGGTATGTATGTATGTTTGGAGATGAAGTAACAAACTATTAAGTCTTCTTACATATTGTGTATAGGCGACTGCCATACAAAATGTATGAAGCGATGTCGTCACTAAATTCAATTTTTAAAAAAATTGTTAAAAAAAAATTGAGATCTTCTACTACAATGTTAATATTTTTTATAGAAAATTAAATTATCTAGTTGGGGTGTTTCGGCTTTTTTCGATAATTGTAAAAGTTTTGGAAATATAGGCAGTTAAACTCATAAATTTATCATAAAAAAAATATTTTTCTTAATAAAAAATGTTTGAGAAACCCTGGAATTTTTTTGAAAAAACTAATTTGAGATTTTGTATTTGTCTATGTTTGTACCAATTTTCAGCGTTCTACCGTTTATGGTTTCTGAGATATATGGAAAAATAAAATAAAAATTCAAAAGTTGATAACCCCTGACTGAAACAAAAATTCAAAATTCCGAGTATAAAAGTTTTGTAGGCCTGTAACTGTTTATATATTCTGAAATTTTAGGCTCTATAAATTGAGCGGATCAAAAGTTATAAGGGGGGGACGGACACACACACACACAGACACACAGACACACACACAGACACACAGACACACGAAATGTTCTACTCCGAATTCTGAGTAAATCCGTGTATGGAACATATATGCTGCGAAGCCTCTAAGTTGGTGTTTTTTGACTTCAAAGTTGGAAAAGCCGTGAAAAAAGTAGACCTCTCCATACAATTCTCGCGTATTCTGGCTTGATACATTGTCGATATGTTAAGAGAACAAAGTTCTCCTGAACAAATCGACAGTTGGAATATGATATTATAAGTTTTTTGCTCTACTGTAAATTTGCCGATTTTTACATAGGAAGATTTCAAGGGCAGGCAGACTGACATGAATATAGCCGTGCACAAACATTCGCAAATCCAGAACGACAATCTTACGAGGTCTACTTTATTTATATGCAGATGCAGATATGCAGATAATTATCCGCCGACCATTCGTGAAAATGCAGAGTGTAGTTATGAGATTTAATACTGACTGAATTTTATAAGTTTTTATAGAAAATGAGGTCCCTTAGACGAACGTGTGACAAAACAATTTATAATATACCAACTAATCACAAAAAATGGATTTATTATTCATACGAATATGTATGATTGAAAGAGATAAAGTAAGAAAGATAAAAATAAATGCCTCGAGAGATTATTTTGCCGACCGCCGTGGCACAGTTGGTAAGCCGATCAGTTTCTGTGCAGGCTGGGTTTGATTCCCAGTAGAGGAGAAATTTATTTAAATTTTTTTCTCACGCTAATGTTGCTTCTATGTGCTGGAAACACTGGTGAAATAATTGCAATACGACAATATACTCGCCACTTGCGCAGGGTGCAAGGAAGTGTTTATTATTATTATTATTCCACATATAGAGAGAATGAATGGTGATTATCTGAAAAATTATGTACCTATACGAATATCGTTCTTTCAAATAAATCTACGACGAGCATCATCATTTACTTTCAGAACCGCTGTCCTAATTCAAAAATAAGAGATAATTAAATATAACTTTTGGAGAATCGTGTCAATCATTTTGAGTCCAACTTTTAATTTCAATTTCGCGCTACAAATTTTTGTTATACAATAATCGAGTAAGAATTTAATTTATTTTTGACAAGAAATATTTTTGGTTCATTAAACATCAACAAGGTTGTGGTGTTAATGAAATCAGAAGAAAAATTTTGGTGTCTAGATTTTGACGTCTAGAACATTCTACTGATTTTCATTGTATACAAAGTTTCCCTTAATTATTTATTTATTTAATAATGTTTCTCGGACAACTAAGAAGGGCTTCAATGAAAGGTCTGAAACGATTATATATTATTTCAACAACGATTTTTTTTAAATGAAAATGTCCTTGTTTATTATACAAGTACATATACATTTTCCTACATTCCCTAATATAATCATAAATGTTTATGCTATAGGTGAACGAAATCGGTAGAGGTAGGATTCGAACTCGCGACCACTGGATTACTAATCCAATGCGCTAACCGCTCTGCCATCGACCCATCTACATATATTTTATTTATTTACTGTACGTAACATTTTTGCCAGTACAAATGGCGGACTACCTAGTTACCTGCCTAGTTCCAATTTTCTCCAGACAACCAATTTTAGTTAAGAAAATAGAGATTCAATCTATCCACATAATGTACATATAACATCTGCTTAGTAAATACCATAGAATCTTATTATAATATACTAGATGTATAACATCTGCTTAGTAAATACCATACATTTTTATTATAATATAATAGATGTAGAACTCTGTGCAAAAAGTGAGTCATGGAATATCGCGCGTTTGACTATTTGGTTACATATTTCATCACCTCTCACCTGAGGAAGATAACGGAGGTTATCGAAACATGTTGTGTTTTAAAAAATATAACTAGTGAAAACAAACAAAGTTCATTAATTTATTTCACAAAGTGAACGCCTCTACCTTAGAACATTTACATATTTCAGTTTTCCTTACATTTCAACACATCCTAGATTACTGTTCTCTAAATTATTAATAATTTAAATGTTTTTTAGACAAATAAATCCGAAAATAATTCACATTAGTCGTTATTTTCTATAGAAAAACGATGTGGTCTGGAACCAAAACGTCAAAAACCCCTCCTGAAAAATGCCTCACTTCGATTCATACAATATTTGCTAACTACGACATCTAGTGTATTATATGAAAACCTATGGTAAATACCAGAAAATCTATGATAAACTGTGGGTACATCATAATTTTTGCAGTCGTATTGAAATTGTTTTTTTTTTGCAGTCGTATTGAATTTCATATCATCTCAAATAACACGACTGCTATGAAAAAATATTTCTTACATGAAGATTTTTTTTTTCAATCGGGAAATGCATCAATCACTTTGCAACTTACCTATATAAAAATATGTTAATTATGTAACAACGAAAAATATATTGATGTACCAATGCCTGAAATCACACGAATTTGATAAATTATATCTGAGTAGGTGCAGTAGTGAATGATAGATCATGTAAAGTGTGATATGTGTTGTATTATATATGTAATAAGATAAACAAATAGAAAATAAGTTTCCAAATTAACCTACATCATCGTCACAAATAATACATAATATGAACATGTACATACTCTTACTTTCAATAAACATACCGGGTATCTTCATGTGTAGACATCTTGAAATATTTATAACTACAACAGACATCATTATTCCCTTTTATTTCTCATGTAGGGCAAGGTGAAGCAGTCTTTGGGAGGCCATAATTTCCACATGGTCTATCCAAAACACTATTATTTGTTTCAATTATAAGTCTCCTTCTGATTACATCTTGAATACAGTACATTTTAATAATATTGTATTGTTTATAATTCTGTCGCGTAGAAGATTTTTCCAACACTTTATTGCAAAGAAATTAACAAAATTAGCTTCGCTGATGCATGCTATCTTGATCTTTAAATGATAATCTCGACTGTCTTTGAAGAACTAAACCAGGTTCATCATTAAATTAATATAAATATGCAATTTTTTATGCTTTGCTATCAGAACTGATTAGAATGTTGGACCATGAAAAAAAAACGTGAGCAAAAGATTCACACAGCAGAAATGAAGATGCTCTAGTGGTCCGCAGGTTTTAAAAAGGAGGAGAGAGTTAGAAATGAATATGTCCGAGGTAGTCTCGGGGTCGCGCCCATTCCAGAGTAAATAAAGGAGACCAGACTTCGATAGTATGGACCATTACAAGACGTAATGACGATCAGGTGGTTAAACTCGGACTGGACATACCCACTTAGTCCAGAACCAGAGGCCTTCCACAAGCAACCTAACCAGAGAGGAGCAACTCACCAGAGAGGTGGCGCTGGCGATTGCGTTCCAGAAGGGCTGAACCCAGAAGAACTGAGAAGAGGCAAGGAAGGAGAAGAAGAAGACCTTTTTCTACGATTTAAACTACAGCGTCGGCGCAAAATAAGAGTATATTCGTTATGTCTTTTAATATTTTCATTTAATTACCAATGGACTGATTATTTTATACAAACTAATTATTCAACTCCGGACTTTCACTATGTCGTACCAACTACATTGTCTTTTTTTTATTCACAATTTATATTTTTTCACCTTTTTATATGAATAATTTAAGGGAAGCTGTGAAATAATCCAGATGTTACACTGTTATATTTGTTTAACGTATTCACGAAAGGTCCAAAGCAAAAAATGTATTTTATCTCTTTTAATTTTATTTTTAGTTTATGTTCACAGAATACGCTTTGTAAAAAATATTATTACCATTATAATCTTTTTATTTGTGAATTTATTATATATTGGATTAATTTATTATATATTGTGAATTTATTCATGGTTACAAAAATAGGCGATCGGTTTATCTTTACATATATATATATATATATATATATATATATATATATATATATATATATATATATATATATATATATATATATATATATATATATATATATATATATATATATATATATATATATATATATATATATATATATATATATATATATATATATATATATATATATATATATATATATATATATATATATATATATATATATATATATATATATATATATATATATATATATATATATATATATATATATATATATATATATATATATATATATATATATATATATATATATATATATATATATGTATAGCTACTTTTCCGGGCTATCCGCTCGTTTTCGTCCTGAAAAGGACGGTTTTGCCGACGTTTCAACCGAATATCATCGGTCATTATCGAGGCTGGTCGGTTCGCAAACGTAGACACGGTGCGACTGACACCGCGTTGCATTTCGCGTTCCTATTTGTGTATCGTGTTGGTGTATTGGCGTGTGATGCGGCGTGTGGGAGGGGTGGCGGTGTGAGCATGAGTAACCGTCGATTCGCGCTCTGTTGTTAGTGGTGGTGTGGTGAGGGTGTCTTCCCTGCAGCTCGGTGACCGTGCTGTATATCGTTCGTCGTATGACGTCACGCTGGTATGTGCGCGTGTCGATCGCCGTACAGCTAGGTGCGGGAGGGCAGAGGGCGGGGGAACAGTTGTAGCGGTATGCACTGGCGTCATTGGCGTTGATTCGTTTAACCATGCGCGGTCACTTGAATATGAATTAAGTACTGGTTTCCACGCCACTGGTAGACGACGAGAATCATCTCTTGTGTTCATTGCGAAGGGCCGTTTTTCTATTTCGATGGCTTCTCTATATACTCTATTAATCTCGTTATTTAAACGGACAAGAGTCTTTGCTGCATCGAAGTCTATTTTGTGGCCTTCTGTCATCACATGATTCGCCAGTGTTGACGTCGATTTATTTTGTTTTACGTCTAAGCGGTGTTCGGCTACGCGTGCTGATACTTTTCTGTTTGTGCGACCGATGTAAGTTTTTTCGCACGTACCGCAGGGGATCTCGTATATACCGTGTGACTCTAACGGAATACTGTCTTTGGTCGGTCGTAAAAAAGACGAGATTTTTCTGTCTGTTTTAAAAACAGTTCTAATTTTATACTTTTTTAGTACTCGACATATTTTATCCGTAGACCCACTGACGTATGGAAGTATCGCCAACCCGCGTATCTCTTCTTTATCTTTTTCTGTCTTTTTTTCTGTTTGATCTTTTTTAAATGCTCTATTTATAGTATTGTTATGATATCCGTTAGCAAGGAGAGCTTTCTTGAGGCTACTTATTTCTTGGTTAATATTTTCCTCGTCCGATATTCTTTTTGACCGGGTAACTAGAGTATTAACTAATCCTGCTAACTGGGCTGGGTGGTGGTGTGAGTTTGCGTTCAGGTATCGGTCGGTATGTGTTGGTTTCCGGTATACAGTAAAACTTAATGAACAATCAGGATTCTTTTTTACCAACACATCGAGGAATGGTAATTGGTCGTTAATTTGCATTTCCATTGTAAACTGGATAGATGTGTGTCTATTGTTTAGGTATATTACAAATTTGCTCAGCTCTTCTTCACCATGGCGCCAGATTATAAAAATGTCATCAATGTATCTGACCCATACAGTTGGTTTGTGGGGATAGTCGTTTAAGGCATCTTCTTCAAAAGCCATCATGTAGATGTTTGCTGCTACTGGTGATAGTGAAGATCCCATCGGTGCACCTCTTATTTGTTTATACATCTCTCCGTTGTATTGGAAATATGTGCTATTAAGACAGTGTTCCGTAAGTTCAATAATATCTTTTGTAGGTTTTATTTTTTCGTTAATTACGTCCAACACTTCGTCAACTGGTATGTTCGTGAAGAGAGACACTATGTCTAAACTAAGGAGTATGTCCTCTTTTTGTAATTTAACATCTTTTATCCGCTCGATGAAGTGTTCGGCGTTTTTTATGTATGATGACGCAGTCTCTACATGATGTTGCATGCGACGTGCTAGATATTTAGCTAGTGCTTGTGTTGGTGAGGCCACGGCGCTGATTATTGGGCGGAGAGGAGTATTTTCTTTATGAATTTTTGGAAGACCATACATCCTTGGTACTCTGGATGATTTTTCCCGAGGGATAATTAGTTTTTTCGTATCTTGGTCAATACTAGACTTCATTATCTTTGTTTTGGTTATTTTTTCAAGGTATGTTGTAGGATCGTTCGGATGACGCTTGTATGTTGTTGTATCTTCTAATAAGGTTTGCATCTTATCTTGGTATTCCTTCGTGTTCATGATGACTGTGGCATTCCCTTTGTCTGCTGGTAAAACAATGATATCCTCGTTCATTTTTAATGAACGCAGAGCCTTTCGTTCGTCTTTTGTTATGTTGGGTTTTGGTGGATGTGATTTTCGTAGGACTTCGCAGGTTAGCTGTCTAATGGTTTCGGCTTCTTTTTCTTGTAGCTTCATTATGGCTGATTCTACACCCGTGATGATGTCTTCCGTTGGAATACGTGTCGGTGCTACAGCATAGTTGAAACCCTTAGCGAGTACTGATATGGTCGGTTCATCTAGCAGGCAGTCTGATTTGTTGATGACAATTTTATTATTGTCCAGAGATAAGTGTTCTGTGGTAGGTGGATTAGATTTCAAGTAAAGTGCGTCGAATTTCTTCTTTAACCGGGTGGTGATTAATTCTTTGTTCATAAGGGCTCGTTGTGTTGTTAAAATATCGACTTCATCCCATAGTACAGAGTGTAGTGTAGCAGTAAGTTGATAGTGAACTTCTTGTAAATTAATTTCTGTTTGGTGGAGAGAGCTTCGATTATTTCTTATTTCTTCGCGAAGGAGGGCCATGCTTGTGTTGTGTAGTATCTGTGATATCTTGCGAGAACTTGGATGTTTATTTTTTAGCTTGAAAGCAACCGGAACAATTCAAAAAAGACAGAAAAAGATAAAGAAGAGATACGCGGGTTGGCGATACTTCCATACGTCAGTGGGTCTACGGATAAAATATGTCGAGTACTAAAAAAGTATAAAATTAGAACTGTTTTTAAAACAGACAGAAAAATCTCGTCTTTTTTACGACCGACCAAAGACAGTATTCCGTTAGAGTCACACGGTATATACGAGATCCCCTGCGGTACGTGCGAAAAAACTTACATCGGTCGCACAAACAGAAAAGTATCAGCACGCGTAGCCGAACACCGCTTAGACGTAAAACAAAATAAATCGACGTCAACACTGGCGAATCATGTGATGACAGAAGGCCACAAAATAGACTTCGATGCAGCAAAGACTCTTGTCCGTTTAAATAACGAGATTAATAGAGTATATAGAGAAGCCATCGAAATAGAAAAACGGCCCTTCGCAATGAACACAAGAGATGATTCTCGTCGTCTACCAGTGGCGTGGAAACCAGTACTTAATTCATATTCAAGTGACCGCGCATGGTTAAACGAATCAACGCCAATGACGCCAGTGCATACCGCTACAACTGTTCCCCCGCCCTCTGCCCTCCCGCACCTAGCTGTACGGCGATCGACACGCGCACATACCAGCGTGACGTCATACGACGAACGATATACAGCACGGTCACCGAGCTGCAGGGAAGACACCCTCACCACACCACCACTAACAACAGAGCGCGAATCGACGGTTACTCATGCTCACACCGCCACCCCTCCCACACGCCGCATCACACGCCAATACACCAACACGATACACAAATAGGAACGCGAAATGCAACGCGGTGTCAGTCGCACCGTGTCTACGTTTGCGAACCGACCAGCCTCGATAATGACCGATGATATTCGGTTGAAACGTCGGCAAAACCGTCCTTTTCAGGACGAAAACGAGCGGATAGCCCGGAAAAGTAGCTATACATATATCTCTACAATCCGCGAAAATTTATATTTAAACATATATATATATATATATATATATATATATATATATATATATATATATATATATATATATATATATATATATATATATATATATATATATATATATATATATATATATATATATATATATATATATATATATATATATATATATATATATATATATATATATATATATATATATATATATATATATATATATATATATATATATATATATATATATATATATATATATATATATATATATATATATATATATATATATATATATATATATATATATATATATATATATATAGAGGGATGGAGAGAGATTTGTGTATGAAGACAAGGAAGACCACAAGACATTCCTACAGGGCTTACGACCTGTCATCGGCTGGCTTAAGTGATCACTTTGCACCATGGCAACATTCACCAATTAAATGTCTTACAGTGAATGTCTTCCTTGTGATAATCGAAAAGTTGAAAGTTGTATATATCTAGTCAATTGAAATCTGTTTACAAGTGAGTTCTAAGCGTCCATCTGTCGGATGAGACACAAACTAATTTCTGCTGTCATTCTTTTTGTTGAAACATTGAGAAATGTCATTTCCTCGGCCATCTTTCGAAAGCTTCGAGGTTTTGGACTACAGATATCACTGTAGATCGACAAATTATGACACCTCCTTTATTTTATTGAAAAATCGCTAGAATATTGTACTACAGATCTATACAGATTGCAGGGAACAGGAGTTTCTTATATTTTTCAATTTTATTAATGTTTCATTCGGACATTGCACGCTGTCAGGCGTTTCTAAATGTCGGACGCTTGACGATGGACGCTTGGACGCTTGGATGGACGATGGACGCTTAGAACTCACTTGTAAACAGATTTCAATTGACTAGATATATACAACTTTCAACTTTTCGATTATCACAAGGAAGACATTCACTGTAAGACATTTAATTGGTGAATGTTGCCATGGTGCAAAGTGATCACTTAAGCCAGCCGATGACAGGTCGTAAGCCCTGTAGGAATGTCTTGTGGTCTTCCTTGTCTTCATACACAAATCTCTCTCCATCCCTCTATCTCTACTTGAGATCTCTTCAAGGATACCTATGAGTACGTACTTCTGTCTGCTGCATTCTGCTTCCACACATACCTAGCATGTGTTTAATGCAGAAAAACTTTCCCATCATATATATATATATATATATATATATATATATATATATATATATATATATATATATATATATATTTCTAGTAACATATATATATATATATATATATATATATATATATATATATATATATATATATATATATATATATATATATATATATATATATATATATATATATATATATATATATATATATATATATATATATATATATATATATATATATATATATATATATATATATATATATATATATATATATATATATATATATATATATATATATATATATATATATATATATATATATATATATATATATATATATATATATATATATATATATATATATATATATATATATATATATATATATATATATATATATATATATATATATATATATATATGTTAAATCTAAGGTTTTCGCGAGTACAAAATATGTTATTATTAAGTATTTTGGGGATAACCCGCGTCAAATTCTGATTCCCGAGAGAATCAGTCGTCTGCCGACGTTTCGTCTGAATCTCATCAGACATTTTCAATAGGCGCCTTGTTAATAAATTTCCGTCGCGAGGGATAGTGCGCGCACGTCCGTTCGCGTCGGAAGCTTACCACCAAGTGAAAGTTTGAAAGGGTTAGTGGAGGGGTGGGTTTCCCCAATGACGTCATTATTGCGTTTTGTTTGGCTTCTAGTGACTCGAGTACTTAACGGTATATTGTTTACAGGTGGATTATCAGTTTTCGGTTTACTAGGAATTTTACTAATGTTTTTAATGTGACTTTTGTTTGAAATATCGGTAGTTGGGTTAATTTGATTACTATGGTTTTTCAAAATATTGTTTTCAAGTACACTTGTCCATGCGGTCGGGATTCGAATGCTATCGTCCCTGTTATTCATTATACTGTTGCTTCTTCTATATATTTCTATTGCTTCCCTGTAAATTCTAAATGTTTCATTGTTAATATTCGCGACTACTTTTGAATTTTCAAAGTCTATGGAGTGATTTTCGGTCAATGAGTGGTTTACTAGAGATGAAGTTAATTTCCGGTTTTTAATATCTACGCGATGTTCAGAAACGCGTGCCGAGATTCTGCGATTTGTCCTGCCTATGTAAGTTTTTGTGCAATCACCGCAAGGGATTTCGTAAATACCGTGTGACTCTAATGGTATTTTATCTTTCGGACTTTTTAAAAAGGATGAAATTTTGTTGTCTGTTTTAAAAATGGTGCGAATATTATGTTTGTAAAGTAGGTGACTGATTTTGTCAGTAGTGCCTTTTATGTAAGGTAAAAATGCAATGGCGAGTGGCTTTACTTTAGTTGATGTATCTTTTTTATTAAAATTTTTATTCGTTTGATTTTTTATTGCATTATTTATTGTGAAATTTGAAAAACCGTTATTTCGTAGCGCGTTTTTAAGATACTCTAATTCATTTTGAATGTTTTCGGAGTCGGTTATCCTTAATGACCGTGTTACCAAGGTGTTTGCTACAGAGCTATTGGTTTTAAAATTGCGTGTATTATTAATAATTGTTAATTAGTTATTTTGTTCATTTATGTTATTTGTTTTATAGATTATGTGAAAAGTATATTAATTTATTGTGTAAACAGAGAGTTGCTGCTTTCCTAAACACAAGCTTTTTATTTAAAAAAATACTCTGTGTTCGAAACACTATTTTAACATATTATCTAATACTAAAACCTTCCCTCTCGAAGAGCTTGTAATTGAATATATCTTGTTATAATGTAATAATTAACCAATCTGAAAATATTGGTTTGCTAAGTACCTAACTTGATAAGATATTGTACCTACTTTATTCATT
This sequence comes from Molanna angustata, assembly GCA_963576475.1. NCBI lineage: Eukaryota > Metazoa > Arthropoda > Insecta > Trichoptera > Molannidae > Molanna > Molanna angustata. The sequence continues at coordinate 228,938 of OY754982.1, read as the reverse complement.
TATGTTTATTTCTTTGAAATTTCAATCATTTTCTCATTTGATATCAAATAACCAATTATTTTGGTGCCGAACACAAAATGTGTATTTTAAAAGTAACAATATTTCTAGGTATCGTATTTTTTTCTACAGCGAGAATACAATAAATATATTGTTTTCTAGCGGACCCGACAGACGTTGTGCTGCACGAACAAGTGTGCGGACGTGAATTACCCGGACTTGATGGGACACCTGCGCAGAAGTTTCGCATATCTCTCTCTCTCTCTCTCTCTCTCGCGCTGAACGAATTCCTAAAATTGACAATCCAAAATAGATAATTTTTTTAATTCATATAATGTATTGCGCGCTGAACAAATCCACTAAGTTTCACTTCAATACAAAACTTTTCAAAAGTTTTGTATTGGTTTACAAAACAAGTTAAACAAGTTTTTTTTTTTCAAAACTTTTTGTGAGATATCACATAAATAAATAATAATTCATTAACCTTCTCCTGAATGAGCTGAACAAATTCTCAGTTTCATCGCAATCGGATGGTTAGTTTGGGAGTCCATCGCAAACATACAAACAAATATACGTACATCCATTTATATATATATATATATATATATATATATATATATATATATATATATATATATATATATATATATATATATATATATATATATATATATATATATATATATATATATATATATATATATATATATATATATATATATATATATATATATATATATATATATATATATATATATATATATATATATATATATATATATATATATATATATATATATATATATATATATATATATATATATATATATATATATATATATATATATATATATATATATATATGTTATATTTGATGTTTTCACGGGTGAAATATGTTATAATATTTTTATCTCGGTTTTCCCGTGTCAGTAGGTCTTGACTAAGACCATTTGTCTTCCGACGTTTCGCCTGAATATCACCAGGCATTTTCAAGGACTTAACGAAAAGCACGCGCGCGACACACGTCTACTCACACTGAAAGCTCACCGTCAAGTGACTCGTAGCGTGCAAGATGGCCGCTTATGTCAAATATTGTTAGCGCGACGTGATTGGCTCCTTGTGACACGCCCACCTGCTGTCGTGTTCGTTGGTAATAATATTTTATCATTATTTTTGTGTTGTGATTTATTGTTAATTTTAGTTGTGACATTAATATTATTATTGTTGTGTTTTGGGGTTATTTTCGCTATGGTATTATTAATATTATTATTGTATTGTTTGTCATATAAAATGTTCTTCCAGGTACTAGGCAAACGAATTCCGTCGTCCCGATTGTTCATTATATCCCATCTCTTATATATTTCTATAGCTTCCCTGTAAATTCTGAGAGGTTCACTGTTTTAACTTGCTATTATTTTTGAATGGTCAAAATCTATTGTATGTCCTTCTGTGAGCGAGTGTTGTACAAGTGAGGATGTAAGTTTTTTGTTTCTCATGTCGACTCTGTGCTCCGCTATTCGTGCTTCAACTTTTCGATTGGTTCTTCCTACATAAGTCTTATTGCACGATCCGCACGGTATTTCATATACTCCATGAGCTTCAAGTGGAATGATGTCTTTCGGGTTTCTTAGAAAGGTTGATATTTTATTTGTTGTGCTGAAAACGGTACGTATGTTATTTTTGTTTAATAGACGGCTGATTTTATCGGTGACGCCTTTGATATATGGTAGTCGGGCTGCGTAGACCACGAGCATAAAAAACAAGAATTAGAATACACGAAAAATGCTCTACGTTGTAATGGTTTCTCAGACTATATAATAAACAAAGCATTAAAGAGTCCAAAAACAGTGAAAGAAAAATCCAATGAAACACCATTATCAACAGCAACACCATTATATATATATATATATATATATATATATATATATATATATATATATATATATATATATATATATATATATATATATATATATATATATATATATATATATATATATATATATATATATATATATATATATATATATATATATATATATATATATATATATATATATATATATATATATATATATATATATATATATATATATATATATATATATATATATATATATATATATATATATATATATATATATATATATATATTATAATATTTTTATCTCGGTTTTCCCGTGTCAGTAGGTCTTGACTAAGACCATTTGTCTTCCGACGTTTCGCCTGAATATCACCAGGCATTTTCAAGGACTTAACGAAAAGCACGCGCGCGACACACGCGTGCGCTTTTTTTCGCGCGCGTGCTTTTCGTTAAGTCCTTGAAAATGCCTGGTGATATTCAGGCGAAACGTCGGAAGACAAATGGTCTTAGTCAAGACCTACTGACACGGGAAAACCGAGATAAAAATATTATAACATATTTCACCCGTGAAAACATCAAATATAACATATATATATATATATATATATATATATATATATATATATATATATATATATATATATATATATATATATATATATATATATATATATATATATATATATATATATATATATATATATATATATATATATATATATATATATATATATATATATATATATATATATATATATATATATATATATATATATATATATATATATATATATATATATATATATATATATATATATATATATATATAAATGGATGTACGTATATTTGTTTGTATGTTTGCGATGGACTCCCAAACTAACCATCCGATTGCGATGAAACTGAGAATTTGTTCAGCTCATTCAGGAGAAGGTTAATGAATTATTATTTATTTATGTGATATCTCACAAAAAGTTTTGAAAAAAAAAAACTTGTTTAACTTGTTTTGTAAACCAATACAAAACTTTTGAAAAGTTTTGTATTGAAGTGAAACTTAGTGGATTTGTTCAGCGCGCAATACATTATATGAATTAAAAAAATTATCTATTTTGGATTGTCAATTTTAGGAATTCGTTCAGCGCGAGAGAGAGAGAGAGAGAGAGAGATATGCGAAACTTCTGCGCAGGTGTCCCATCAAGTCCGGGTAATTCACGTCCGCACACTTGTTCGTGCAGCACAACGTCTGTCGGGTCCGCTAGAAAACAATATATTTATTGTATTCTCGCTGTAGAAAAAAATACGATACCTAGAAATATTGTTACTTTTAAAATACACATTTTGTGTTCGGCACCAAAATAATTGGTTATTTGATATCAAATGAGAAAATGATTGAAATTTCAAAGAAATAAACATAAATGAATAAAGTAGGTACAATATCTTATCAAGTTAGGTACTTAGCAAACCAATATTTTCAGATTGGTTAATTATTACATTATAACAAGATATATTCAATTACAAGCTCTTCGAGAGGGAAGGTTTTAGTATTAGATAATATGTTAAAATAGTGTTTCGAACACAGAGTATTTTTTTAAATAAAAAGCTTGTGTTTAGGAAAGCAGCAACTCTCTGTTTACACAATAAATTAATATACTTTTCACATAATCTATAAAACAAATAACATAAATGAACAAAATAACTAATTAACAATTATTAATAATACACGCAATTTTAAAACCAATAGCTTTACAAAAGAATATAAAAATATACATTTCAAATCAAGAAAAAAATCACTATCAAAACCGTAACACAAAAAATGCAAAATAAATAAAAAAAATAATGTAATATTAGGGAAAGTGTTTCAATTACTTTTTTGTTTTTTTTTTTTAATTCTTCGTAATTTGTTTCTGTTTTGATATTCATTTGTAGGTTGATTGATGCCTTTATAATATACAAGGTGTCTCAAAAGAAAGTTTATATTTGAATTCGAAGCTTTATGTGGAGATGTTTGACGATTTACATAGGTGCCTGAACTGCAAAACCTTCCTGGCTATAACCAAAGAACATGGTTCCAGCAGCAAGACATCTCTGCCACGAGTTCGTGAAATTTTTCCAGGCAAATTGATCTCCAGGAGAGGTGACATAAATTGGCCTCCACGCAGTCCTGATTTAACCCCTATGGACTTTTTCCTTTGGGGTTATCTTAAATCTTAAGTTTACAATAAACCGACTTCCCTGGCGCATTTGAAAGAAAATATCCGTCACGAAATGGTAGCCATCACTGAGTCCACCTGCCGAGCCGTCATAAGTAATTTTACTGTTCGATTAAATGAGTGCTGCGAACGCGAGGGTCTACATTTGAACGATATTATTTTTAAGAAATAAATTCTCAAATTGTGTACTTTAATAATTAATAAAAATTTTTTCGATACACGGCTTACAATAAATAAAAATATAAACTTTTAAATTATTAAATATAAACTTTAGTGAATAAATGGTGTGCTGTAGTTTTTCGTAAAAGTGGTGTCACGAGTCATCCTATGTTATTTCTAATACTAGTAGTTTTGTATGTCTTTATATTGTTGCTGATATCCTTATGTATGTATTTGTAGTAACGCCATTTTGTTGTATATTCTTGAGAGTGGCGGGACTGGAAATTTTTTGAATACATTATTGTTGGGAAGTCGTATGGTTGGTTCTTTTAGTATAATTTTTATTATAGTTATAAAATAAAAAAAAACTAATTAATATACCAAAAGAGTTGCCATAAACTTTGGGCCAGGGGATCGGTGTTCAAAGTGAGGTGGAACGGGGGTATCCCGAAAACATTTACAGTGTTATTTATGACAAAAAATTAATCGTGGTTGAATCACGATTTAATTTAATCTAGTTCAGTTTTATTCCACGTTATACTGAAACCTTATTTATCAAAATGTTTGAACCTTAGTTCTGTTGGTTTTGATTTTGAGCTCTATTTCATACGATAACACCGAATTTAGTTTTAAGCTGGTTGTCATGACCGCAGAACAGTATGCGCGGCACGGAACACGGAAAACGCGCCGAACGATAGTTCTATCAAACTATAGCTATTGCACTTTTTGACATTCAATTTTTTTATTTAAATGCAACGTCAATCGACAATTCTAATGGATTTCACCAATTTTTAAATTTTTCTTTATGTTAAAAAAAACAATCGATATTATTAAAATGGGTCATAGCTACTTCAAAATTATGATATTTCAAGTTGAACCAGTTTTAAATCTCCCCATCACCGAGCCCACCGGTTCAATTTGAGTTGAATCATGGTTCAAATTTTGAACCGTTCCGAAAATATTCAATACTCACCGTTATATTGATTGCCACCTAATTTTGGTGTTGTGTACCAATAAGTTTTGTTTATATAATGTTTTTAGATTATCGGTCTGTGGTTTCAAGTGACAAAGATTACTTTCATTATTTTAAAAGTTCTATTACTTCCATGACCTTTTAAATCTCAAGTTCTTTTAGGTATGCATTACACGCCTTGGCAAAATTCTTACAAAATGGATAATGTCAATTGCATATATCGATCTATTAACTAGTTGCATGTAACACATTAGATCCAACTGTCGATAGCGATAGTATGTATAGTTGAAGAATAAGTACCAAACTATAAACCCATAAATACAAATTATTGAATATTTTAAGATATTTGGTTTTCTATACAACACATGTACCTAGGTATGTATGTCAAGATATGATAGTATGGAGGTCAGTCCTATGATCCTACCCAGAATATGAAAACAGCATGATGGTATGTATGTATGTTTAGAGATTAGTATCAAACAATTAAGTCTTCTTATATATTGTGTGTAGGCTACTACCATACATATTGTATGAAGCTAAATTCAATTTTTATAAAATTTGTTCAAAAAAATTTGAGATTTGCTAATACAATATTAATATTTTTTTATAGAAAATTAAATTGTCTAGCTGGGGTGTTTCGGCTTTTTTCGATATTAAAAAAAATGGAAATATAGGCAGTTAAACACATAAATTTATCATAAAAAAATATTTTTCTTAATAAAAAATGATGAGAATAACTCATTTGATATTTTGTATTTGTCTATGTTTATACCAATTTTCAGCGTTCTAGCTTTTATGGTTTCTGAGATATGGAAGAATAAACCAAAATTTCAAAAGTTGGTAACCCCTGACTGAAACGAAAATTCACAATTCTGAGTATAAAAGTTTTGTAGGCTTATAAGTGTTTATATATTTTGAAATTTTGGGCTCTGTAAATTGAGCGGATCAAAAGTAATAAGGGGGGGACAGACAGACACACACACAGACACACACACACACACACACACACACACACACACACACACACACACAAAACTCACATAAAATGTTCTACTCTGAATTCTGAGTTAATCCATGTACGGGAACATATATGATGCGAGGCCTCTAGTTGATGTTATTAGCATGCAAAAAGACCACTACGCCATACAAAATGTTCCTTCGTAAACGCATCTTGGCTTGATAATCTCGATTCATTCAGAGAATTGAATTCTCATGAACGAATCGACAGTTGGATTATTTTCTATGGGTTAAGTTCTTGATTAACTCGTTTTATAATATCGTTAGTAAATGAATGTAGGTACTAACCTAACGTTTATTATTTGTCTGAGATCACAAACGCCTAACAATATACATACATAGGAATATTATTCAGTCCAATATAACAGCTGATTTAATAGATACTAAGCTTATGACAGGATGTTCTGCCAGCGCGTTATTCGGCTAAAATATTTTTTGTTGGCTTATGAAAATACGATAAAATGAAAATACGAGTTAATATCTATATATCATTTTCACTAAAAATAGTTTCGTGAGTTGATCTCTTATCAACCGAATCAACCATCGTTTTACTATAAAAGTTTGACTTAATGACCAAAAATAACAATCATTGAAACAAACATTTCACGCTTCTACTCAAACTGTCATTTTTAAAAAATTAGTAATTTGATCTTTACATTGCATAGAAATTAATTTAACTGCACAATATTAAGAGATACGTTTTACACTAGCGGACTTTTTATAAACACATATTAAGAAAAAAAAACTTCTTCCTTTCTTTCTTTAGGCCTGTTGGCCTGTTTATTGTTTATGTCCTGCGTCAGCCTGTGTCTCCTGTGACGTGAACTGCCAGTTGTCCATAAAGGACAGCTGGCCTTCAGGACGCCCTCCCAAGATATGGAGGTACCTTATTAATGTTATTTTAAATATACAAAATAATTGTTGGTCTAATTGAGACGAACGTTCACTCTATAAGACACTAATTTAATTCATTTTATTTTCGCCCAATGACACAATCCGCCCTTACACGATTTTATTTCATTTGAATAAATTACTATCCCCCGTTCATAATTACTTTTTATTTTTGTATTGCTTCTAAGGCAACTAACAGGTTCTATGTCTAATATTAATTTAACACACGCACCCAATAACAAGTTGCCACATTTTGGAGACTTACTCACAGATCCAGACTGAACATAATTTAAAACTGCCTCCGCCGGGAATCAAACCCGAGACCATTGGCTCAGCAGTCAGATGTTTAATCAACTGAGCCATGAAGGCTAACGTGAAAATAATAATTAAACCTGAAAAAATTATCGCATTACGCTTTATTGTCTTAGCTTACTTCGTTTTGATTGTTTTTTGAATTCATATTAAAATAAATATTTCCATGATGAGAGCATAGAATAATAATATGTAGTATAAAGTACTCTTTAGCATGCAATAAACGCGACTGCTTAATGTTGGCTAATTTGGTCAACATTTTACTACGAGCATTCAGTAATCATTTGGCCGTCTTCGTGATACGTTCTCCAAATAGGGATTTTTTTAACTGCTTGCAAAATTATTTACGCAGTCATAACGAGTAGTACCTACTATACATACTATACGAACAATGTCTACCAGCAGTCATACATATATTGACACGAACCGGCCAATAAAACGGCTTCACTTTTTCACAGTGAGATATTGTATGGAAATGAGTATTCTATAGTTTTATTATTATTCTATGGATGAGAGTAAAGAATCCGACTTTTTTGTTGTAAGAACACTAGACTAGTATGAAGATTTACATAAGTATTTTAAAATCATATACATGTATCTCAGTATACCCCTATCATAAGTGGATTTAAAAAAATAATTGTATGGCCCAGGTGATTTCATTGATTTGATTAGTTGATCTCTCATCACAGCTAGTAAGATAAATATGACATACCAAGAAGTTCTGATTCGTTTATGTATTTTTATGTTACACATCTATACTATAAATTTTCTCTTCATTCACTTTATATTTATACACAGTACGTTATAAGAAAATTAAATAAATAAAATACCAACGTGGGTTTATTACTCAAATCTGAGAGTTTTTGGTTGACTTGTTTTATGCTCGATGGACTTTATAAGATTAATATGTTGTCACGAAATGATGTATGCCTAATATTTCATGAAATGCAATGATATAATGTAACCTTGGCATTAATATTGAAACACACTATTATTTTATTTATGCTCTAGATTCCTTTCAGTCCAAAGATTCCTTTATATCCTTTATTTGAGATCGATTACGTACATTTTGGCATTATAATTATAATTTATATGGCAGCTACACCTCCTTATAACATATTATATCATTGCATATTTTTTGTGAGATTAATTATTCTTCATTGTTTTTAATTGTTTTCTTCTAATATTTATTCAGTATCGCATATTTTGGCCACATTAGATATTTTATTTTTTTATTTTTATTTTATTTAAATTGGCATATCTACAGACCATATACAAACTTCTATTACAAATATGGTAAAAACATTAGTCCATTTACAGATAGCACATACAAATTAAATAATGCAAAATATTCTGGTACAAAACCAAAGAGAAAAAAAAAACACAAGTCAGAACATAAAAAAATAAAATATTACGAGAAAAAAATAAGAAGTTGAAAAAATTTGATCGCATATCACCTTACCGCAATCTTCTTTGTTGGCCCAGGATACGCCAGCGGCGCAATATACACATTTTGTCACTATTGTACAATATTCTCTCGAACCCAAACCTGCCACAGTACCTCAAAAGCAAATTCACTTATTTATCCAATTATGGACTTCCACTCCGATCTGCTGAACGTACAACACTATCCATACCTATCCATAATACAGAATTTCTCAGCTCTTCGTTCGAAGTACAATCAGCAAGATTATGGAATAGCCTTAGTCCGGATATTGCGTCGTCTAACTCACTTTGTATTTTCAAGAAAAAACTAAAGAAGGAATATTTATCCTTGAACACCTGATCCCGATTTCCTCTCCTGTCCTTACCATATCCTTTTTCTTGCTATGAATTATAATTTTTTTTTTGTTTAATAGTATTTAAGTGTTATACATATTTTATTTGATTTCTTTTACTCTTTTTTATTTGCTGTTGTACATACACAATGTTGTCATACTGTGTAATCTGGTTGGTTGGAAGAAATTGCCTAATGGCAATAAGCCCGCCAGTGTACAATTATATTTGTTTATATTATGTACAAGAAGATGTATAAATAAATAAATAAATAAATAAATAAATAAATAAATAAAAATAAAAAAATAAAAAAATAAATAAGAAGTAAACAAAAATAGAAAATATGCACACACAGGGTAGAAAAGGAAGTGTGCGGTTTCGAAAAAACAACAGAAAAAAGTAGTAAATTAAACTGAGGCTGAGATTGAAAGCTTTGAAAATCTATAACATGTAACAATAATAAAATGAAATGTATGCCGTTAGACAACTTATAGTGGAGGGAAGACGGAGTATGGGAATAAAATGAATTTATTTGGTTAAAAAACTCAGGCAGTGGTTCGAGATTCCGAATGCGGCGTCACTAATTAGGTTGGCGTAGGATCGGGATGAGTTTTTTTTTTACATGTCTACGTAGGGGACACCAGCTATTAGGAATTGGGTCCATTTTACTCTTCCGAAGAAGCGCAGTACGTAGCGTTGGGAGGGGTTTGCAATCTAGAAAAGAGTCGGATTTTAAAAAGACCCGGGTTGTACGAAGGTGGAAACACAGAATTCGGAAGATCGTTCCACAGTCGGGCTGCTGTATTAATAAAGGAGTTCGAGAAGCGACTTGTTCGTATATGTTGAAGGTCCACTGTGAATGGGTGCTGCGATTGAGTGAAGCGAGTGACTCTGTTCCGAGTGGGTGGAGGAGGGACCAAAGATGCAAGTTCTTCTGAGCAATTCCCGTGGTAGTATCTATAGAATAAACTTAAAATACCGACTCAGCGTCTGTGTTCTAGTGATTGCAATCCATCAGTCAGTGATGGATCATCAATCAGACGTATAGCACGCCTTTGGACAGCATCGAGGGTATTCAGTAGGTATTGGGGGGCACCACTCCAGAGGTGACTACCATATTCAATAATTTGACGTATTTGCGCTTTGTAGAGTATACAGATCTGGGTCTTAGTATACTAGTTGCATGTAACACACGAGATCCAACTGTCGATAGCGATAGTATGTACAGTTGAAGAATAAGTACCAAACTATAAACCCATAAATACAAATTATTTAATATTTTAAGATATTTGGTTTTCTATACAACACATGTACCTAGGTATTTATATCAAGATAGGATAGTATGGAGGTCAGTCCTTAAATCCTACCCAGAATATGAAAACAGCATGATGATATGTATGTATGTTTGGAGATTAGTATCAAACTATTAAGTCTTAGATATTGTGTGTGGGCTACTGCCATACAAATTGTATGGAGCAATGTCGTCACTAAATTCAATTTTTATAAAAATTGTTAAAAAAAAATTGAGATGTGCTAATACAATGTTAACATTTTTTATAGAAAATTAAATTATCTAGTTGGGGTGTTTCGGCTTTTTTCGATATTTTTAAAAAAAATGGAAATATAGGCAGTTAAACTCATAAATTTATCATAAAAAAAAAATCTTAATAAAAAATGTTTGAGAAACCCTGGAATTTTTTTGAAAAAATATATTTGAAATTTTGTATTTGTCTATGTTTATACCAATTTTCAGCGTTCTTACTTTTACGGTTTCTGAGATATATGGAAAAATAAATCAAAATTTCAAAAGTTGATAACCCGTGACTGAAACAAAAATTCACAATTTTGAGTATAAAAGTTTTGTAGGCCTATAACTGTTTATATATTCTGAAAATTTGGGCTCTGTAAAATGAGCGGATCAAAAGTTATAAGGGACGGACGAACACACACACAGACACACACACAAAACTCATATAAAATGTTCTACTCCGAATTCTGAGTAAATCCATGTATGGGAACATATATGCTGCGAGGCCTCTAGTTGGTGTTATTAGCATGCAAAAAGTCCACTACGCCATACAAAATGTTCTTTCGTACACGCATCTTGGCTTAATAATGTCGATTCATTCAGAGAATTGATTTCTCATGAACGAATCGACAGTTGGATTAATTTTCTATATTCTTATCACATCTCATCTTGTTTATATTTTTGTAATTATTCTTAGATATACATCTTTATGGTTTTATATTATCCTGAATAATTATTATATTCGTCCTTTTCCTCATGACTGAGGATAACGGCTGTAGTCCGTCGCCACACGTATCGCCCGTCTCAATGTTTTGGGCTGAACGCAGAGTACCAGTCACCGAAGACCCGATTGTGGACTTAACCAAATCGCTCCATCTGGTCTGTGAGCGACCACGAGATCTCCGTCTTTCCACGCTGCCCATCACATCAAGCTTCTCGAGGCAGTCTGGTTCCCTTCTGGCAATGTGTCCAAAGAATTGATGGATAGGTACGTCTGTAACATATCGTCGATAGACGATCCTCGATCTTCAGCTCGTCTAGAATTGACACATTCGTTCTTCTGGCTGTCCATGGGATGCGCAACATACGCCTCCAGCACCACATTTAGAAAGCATCAATCCTCTTTCGCTCTAACTCCCTATGTGCCCATATTTCCACACCATACAGGAACATCGAGAATATCAGAGCCCTGAATAATACATAATATAATTAACCTAGAATATGTGGTTGTTGATTATGTGACCATTAACATAGCCGGTTGCTGCTGGTTGTGTTGATACGGAAGAAGAAGAGAAACAACATGCCACTCCACGTGGAAGTAAGGTTCATGGAACTACTACAACTATAGAAAACAAAGAACTGCAGTATAGTTGTTATTATAGTATGTATTTGGTTAGAGAAATTATCTGGTCGCGGAAGTGTGGCGGGCGATCACTTGACATCACTTAACTAGGCCCATATTATGTTATTCTGGTTGGTTCCGTGACAACTGGACACGAGATAATAATAAATGTACCTATGCAGATACACCGGAAGAGTGCACACGTTTATACAGCTAAACAAATGAGAGTTGCACACAGTTATCAAATACCTACCTTGCACATTTGAACAAGTAGGTACGTAGAACTAATGTGAAGAAGAATGTCACAATTCCATGCATTATTCTCAACATAGGTACAGTATATTTTCAATGCAAAATACGATATGTTTTATCGCGAAATACTGTAGGTGATACGCTTTTAATCTTCCTCCTCCTTACCTCCATAATGTCATATCCCTCCCATACCTAAATATTATATGTACATTGACATAGGTAATATATCTATTTACCAGTATATTAAATTCAAAACTTTTATTATAGTCACGATAATTGGTACCTACATACATACTTCGTCTACATAAAACATACAAAAGATAAAATGTGTTCTGCGAGTAAAGGAGAGGCAAATGTTGGGTGTCAGTCTCCGGTTCGAATCGAAACAAAGAGATTAGACGTCTAACAAAGATTGCCGTCTAATATTTTTTTATAAGCTGGATAATTTGTTTATTTATTTATAATCAACGATGACTACGAGTGCTCTTTTTGGGAGCATATGGAGGATAGACCAATAGGTACATCACAATACAAACAGTGCTTCTTCTAAAAAAAATAAAAGAAGAATTAGTCCTTCGGTGGATGGAACATGTATTCATTTTAGGTATTATGAGATTATAATATAATATAATAATAATAATAATGACAATTTATAAAGCGCCGTTTAGTGACAACCGTGGTCACCTCAAGGGCGCTTTCAGTTTGCATATAAGTAACAATAAAATATTGTACGAACTACATAAACAAAAAATAAATATTGTACGAACTACACTTTTTTTTGTTTTGCACTGTATTAAAATTAAACACGGTGCCGTCGATTAAAAATATTTTTAAACTCAATTAACATAATTATTGTTAATATTTTGCATAATTAGATAGGTAGTTATTGCCTTCACATTGTTCATGGTTGAGTGTGAAAGTCAATCAACGATTAGTGTATCCAATCAACAGTAACAATATGCACCGCGATATATAAACGAACCATTTAATAATATAATTAGCAAAATAACGAAAAACAATAAGTTAAGAAATCAAACTTAAGGTTCAGAGGCAAATTATATTTTTGTCTTTTTGTGTAGGTACAAATATCAGTATAAATTTTCATATAGATCGCAGAAAAAAAGTTAGTTTTAACTATTTACAGTTTTACGTGTAGGTATGCGATTTACATAATATTGATATCAGTACCTAATACAGTCACCGATCAACAAACCGGTTCTATGAAAGTACCTAATAACAAATATCACGTAACATTATTAATTATTACATATTATTGGTATAATAAATTTAACCAAACTAAATTCGTTGCTGTTGTATGAAATAGAGCTCAAAATCGAGATTAACTGAATTGAGGTTCAAATATTTTCATATAAGTAAGGTTTCAGTTGAATGTGGAATATTTATTTATTTATTTAGGTTAAAGTTGGACAAAAAACAGCGTTAAGACATAGTACATATAATACAATAGTAACATAAAGTATTAAGGCTTATTACATTTTGTCGTTATGATTAATATAAAACCATACAAGTTTGCAAAAAATAAAAAAAAAATATGATCATAGGTTTGAATGTAGGTAAGAGCAACATTTCAAGTTTTTAATGATTCAAAACATAATATCCAACTAAAAGGGGAAATAAAGAAAAAAGAGAATTTAATGCCGTCAAGGTTTCCTATAATAAGTGGTTATTGATCTTCTTTTGTATAGAGTATTTGAATGTTGTGGAGCTGAGGTGGAAGATGTCAAACTCTTGAAATCTGTTATTGTATGTATCGCACATTCTATGAATTGTCATGTTTTGTGCGTAATTGGTGCGATGAATTGGAAGGTGGAATAAATGTGTATGTCTAGTTCTGCGAGTAGGAATATTAAATGAAATGGTATTGAGTATTGAGGGGCAGTCGATATTATTATTTATAACGTTGTACAGAAGCATCATATCATTTACTGTGCGCAGTGGCGGCTGGCGACCTAAAATATTAGAAGGGCTCAATTTTTTTCTTGAAAGGAAATGTGTATTTAAAAGGAGAAAATATTCAGTACACTTGTGAAATTTCGACAGAGGTGAAAAAATATTATTTTCATGCATATGCATGATCAGTGTTTATCATCATTCTCCTGTTAAGCTGCAATTACAATACCTGAAAGAAAGAGGGGTCGGGTGGATCATATATCATACATGTTGGATTTAGTTGTTTTTGTCAGAGTCAGAATTAAATACCTACATCAGAATTATTGTCAAAAAGTAAACACGGAAAACAACATTTCACTGCGACCGCAATATGCATTCTTTTCACTACACCTGCAAAGCCATGACGTTTTTTATTACAAATTCATCTTAAAACTTCGAATATATTTACGTGATTTACAAGAACTAATTTGAGATAATGAGATAATTGGCCGGGAGGTCCTTAGTTTTTCACATTCACACGATCATCGTAATTAAAGTAACGCAAAATTAAATTATGTATACTATTCACCGTGTACTATTGTCAAAAATTATCATTAAAAATATTAAATTAACCCTATTTCATCATTCTGCAAACACAACCACAACACAACATGCGAAATGGCGCGCTGTCATCAACGGCCTTCAGCACTCCAGCTGACCGCTTATTGCGAAGTGCGCAGACGCTAATATTAGTTGTGTTCATAAATACACTAATTCATCTACAACTTACTGGAAAGATATATATTTCGGTAAATTCATGAACATACATAGGAACGTGCCCGAGAGCTCCATACATTTCGCATTATATTGTACTACGGCATTGGAATAAATTATATGAGTTTACATACAGTTCTTCGGGCGCAAGTACATTGTGCCCGCGGAACAAAATTTTTCATAGAATCTCGCTGTATGAAACGAACTATTGCAGTATTTACTATCACATTTATTTAAAAAAAAAATAATGAATTTCCAGAATTAATTTAGCAAATATTTTTGGAATCTATCGAACAAAATTTTTGGGAGGGCTCAGCCCGAGAGCCCCTTTGGGGGAGCCGCCACTGACTGTGCGTCTATTCTTGAGACTGTTGATCTTATAATGGGTTCTCGCGCAGTCGTAGCTGGGGAACTCGAGGTATGCTTTACGGTTTAAGTATTTAATGAACAATCTTTGTATTCTTTCAATGCGTTGTTTGTATGTTGTGTATCTTGGGGACCAGATTGGGGATGCGTATTCGAGTATTGGTCGAACCATGGTATAATATATAGATTTTAGAATATAATAATTTATAATATACAGAATATGAATTTGAACCGTGGTTGAATCGTGATTCAATCACGATTCAAGGTTTTTTTATAATACTGGAATGTGTTATTCATAATAATTTATTATAGATTTGTAACAGTTTATAACAACATCCAATACAATGTCATCTGTTTACCTTTATAGCACCCTTAGAGTGAATTTGTTACACTAAAATTGCGCTCGTAAATTATTTACCTATATTGTTACCTACTAAAAATCACTATTCATACTAACATTATAAGACTATGCTTTATAACGGCTACATGTCGTCTTCATTATGATAAACAAGGTCCTAAGTAATTTTAACTGCATTATAACAATATTATAGTAATCGAGCATTTTCGATCAATTTCGAATATCGGAATCAAATACAAGTCAATAATTTTGACGTTTGTGAAGCGACGTGGCTATTTGTGTTTCTGCTTCATCAAAAATAATGAAAATGTACAATTTTTATAATTTTCTACGTTTCATTCCTATTAACAAATTAATGAAAAACAGACAGCTTTAAATACGATCAAACGTGTTGTCGTCTTGCAAAACAAAAAATATCTGACTTAAATATTTGATGATGAAAAAAATATTTGTGTAATGAATAAAATACTTGACATAACCAGTGACAGATTATTTAATGATAATGGCTACATGTATGTTAATTTAGGTACTCAATATTTCATTATCGCTCCAGTTTTTTACATGAATATCCAAAGACCTTATAATTATATAAGGTCTTTGTGAATATCTCAATTCCAAAAATAAATAATGTAGGTACATAAATAAGGCACGCAAATTAGTAATAAGAAATGATAGTATATTTTTCTTCAGAACATCGACAAATTATGTCAAATCACCGGAGAAACTGGAATGTCATATTATTTTTTAATAAAAGATAATATATTTTATAAACTGCTTCATAAGTTCATACAGAAAAAAATAGTTATACTGTAATCCTCCACATTATCTAATTATTTTTCACACTCACTGGAGTTGTACTATTGACTGCATATACACATTGATCAACGTCTTTGGCACAAATAGTCCTGTATAGGGACTGGCTGCCTTACTAAAAAAAAAATAATATATTTTATTTTCCCGCCAAACTGCAAGGCAGTTTTTTGGTAAAGCAGATTCTCTCTATCACATAATCACTAAACTTATGTTAAATGATTTTTATAATCCTTTTTTCAATGTTATTATGAATTATTGTTCAGGAGGCTAAAGCTCTACCGGAGTTGTATGGTTATCGGAAATAAGTAGTACTTAAGTAGTATTATGAATTGTCAAATAATAATGTTACAACATTTCTAGGAAATATTATAAATTTTACCGAAAATCATCATACTTATCAATCATCATATTTGCTCTTAGTATAGTAGGTACCTACCTACGCGAAAGTACATATGTTGCACAGCAAAAAATCAAATTGATGTAATGTTTTTAAAAGAGATTTGATTTAGTCCACCCAATATCACGCCATTCATGCAAATTTTTGTTTGTGTGGTAATTTAATGTTAATTTAACACGCACTCAATAACAAGTTGCCACATTCTGGAGACTTACGATATTAATCGTCTCACAGATCCAGACTGAAAACACACTTTGGATCAGCAGTCAACTTAACCAACTGAGCCACGAAGGCCGATAAATTATTATTTAATTTTTATTTTATAATATATATAATAATAACTTGGTATACACCACTTATGAGCACAAATAACTGTCGACCGGTTTCGAGAACGATGTTCTCATCTTCAGGATGACTTACGTACTAAATTAAAAATGAAAATATAGACTTAACCTAAACTAAAGATGTGGGAGGAGTCAATTCAAAAGTAGTGGGACTCCTCCCACATCTTTAGTTTAGGTTAAGTCTATATTTTCATTTTTAATTTAGTACGTAAGTCATCCTGAAGATGAGAACATCGTTCTCGAAACCGGTCGACAGTTATTTGTGCTCATAAGTGGTGTATACCAAGTTATTATTATATATATTATAAAATAAAAATTATAATGACGCCACAAAGTTACTTCCTTAAAAATAAAACTGAATTTATTATTTAATTTTTTTATTGTAATAAATAAATAATTTACCGTTGTATAACTTTTTCATAATCATACCCACCGTTGAAACATTATGTGCATACATTGTACACAGGTTGTTTGTCAATTTTCATTCATGAAAATGTATGAAATTTTATTCAACCATAACCTAAATATATTTCAATATAAAATTAAGAAATATGTTGATATCAGCGTCGGCTACTCATATAAGGATGGTCGGATGATATCGTCCAGCTGTCTAGAATAACCTGGATGAGGAAGAGTTCTTTATACAGAAGTGGAAAGAAGAATTCTGAGGAAGAAAAAGATTGTATCACTAGTTTCGATCAAGATTAGTAATGAAAATATTATGTTCTTGTTACAAGAAAGTTTTCTTTCTTTTTCATAAAGAAACATATCAAAAGTAATAAGTTTATAGATTCTCCACTACTTACAATTTCTAATTTATAAATAATTGTGCCATACATTTATTTGAATATAATTTGCTACTAGTGTGGTTCTATGTATAAAAATACGTACTTTGCTATACAAGTTATCGCTTGAAGTCAAAACGATTCAATTTATTTGTTTGCACATAAAATAAACATAAACAAACTTAAAATACACTCTGCTTGCATCTCATTTTTCACTATTTCATATATTTGCTACCTACAGTTTCTTTCTTCTTCTTCTTCTTTCAGCCTCTTTCATTCCACTGCTGGATAAAGGCCTCTTCCTGAATTTTCCACTTATCTCTGTCCTGGGCGCTCTGTTTCCACCCATGTCCCACCAGTTCAACAATGTCATCAGTCCATCTCCTCTGTGGTCTCCCTACACCCTAGGGGGGGGAAGGGGTGATGGCAAACGAACACCTAGCCGACCCAAATGTCAACCTCACCTGCACGCGGTCCCCCCTGCTAGACAACTAACGAGGCTCTGACGACCGAGTATCGGCGGTATAACCGTAACATCTGCGCAGGCTTAAATCCCTGTGTCATATAAGGAAGGAGATCCTAGAAGAACCCCTGTACCAACCCGCAACTGGACAGCGTGGTACAGAGCTACATAATATTGTAGCAGTCCAAACAACCTTCCAAACTAAGAACCATGATCTCGAATTGTAAAACAAAACTACCCCAGGTGAGTAGAGTTAACAGTTTCTTTACATAGTATGAACGAAAGAAATATATATTATGAGGTATGAATGAGGTATGAATTATTTAAACATGTTTATATCATTTTGTTGTTGTTTTGTTATTTTATTTTTGGGTTAGTAAAATGAATTGACAAAGAGTTTATTGGATTTTATTGACATATTATGTATTTTGGTGCGTTCGGCAAAAATAAAATTAAAGGTTTTACCAAGGTCCAAGTTTTCTATTAGCTGCTAAAAACAGTAAAAAATGAACATGTTGTAACTACGAACGTTCGCAAATTTTGCTAAATATAATAATAGTTTAAACACTTTATCCTAGGTTTAACAACACAAAATATTTGCATCGACATTTTTATGGTTCACAAACAGTATAATTATAACTAGTTAAACGTAATAAATGAGATCCAACTGTCGATGTCGATTGTATGTATAATTGAAGAATACGTACCAAACTATAAACACTTCAATACAAATTAATATTTTTTTCGATATTTTTACAAAACTTTGGAAATATAGGCTGTTAAACACATAAATTTATCATAAAAAAATAAATGGCGTTACAACAAAATAAATAAAAAATAATAAGATTGTTGTTCATAATTTCACCCATAGATGGCTGTAGTAAAAATTCCTTAATTTCAAGTGAAAAGAATTTCAGTATTACAATATATAGAACTTTCAAAATTGAATTGATAGGGATCTCATTAAAAAGGCATAATTGGTGAACGTTGCGCAAGCGCATAAAGTGATCACGTAAACCAGCCGATGACAGGTCGTAAGCCCTGTAGGTGCCTTGATTTCCCGGTTCTCCTACAATAAATATTCCAACTTCGTCTCTATTGAGATAATTAAAAATCTGTTAAAAAATATCTTTGACTCCTGACAGGGAAAAAAATCCAATGTTTGCGCATATGCAATAATAAAAATATCCATAAAAAAATGTTTATCTTAATAAAAATGATTGAGAAACTCTAGAATTTTTTGAAAAAATTGATTTGAGATTTTTTATTTGTCTATATTTATACCAATTTTCAGCGTTCTTGTTTTTGTGGTTTTTGAGATATATGGAAAAATAAAGTAAAAATTCAAAATTTTGAGTATGAAATTTTTGTAGGCCTATAATTATAATTGAAATTTTGGGCTCTGTTAATTGAGCGGATCAAAAGTTATAAGGGGGGGGGGGGGCACAGACACACTAAATGTTCCACACCAAATTCTGAATAAATCCATATATGGAACATTAATATGTTGCAAAGCATCTATGTTGGTGTTTTTTGACTTCAAAGTTGGAAAATCCATGAAAAATATATACCCTGCATACAAATCTCGCATATATTGGCTTGATACTTTGTCGATAAGTCAAGAGAATAAAATTCTCTTGAACAAATCGACAGTTGTATAATTCTTAGCAGGCAAAATTTGCGACTAGGGTCAACATTTGACTTCGGCCAACATCTGCCCCTCGGGCAAAACTTTCAAGGTACTTTTTACGGTCTGGAAAATTGTTGCTTTTCCTAAATATTTACTTCAACCATGGCGAGAAGCATATTAATATATAATATATATAGGTTTATAATATTTTTTGTCTGCATATATTGAATTGTTCTTGTTGTAAGACTCTAGAATACTATTAGGCTCCAAAAATATAAAATAATAATATAGAAATGATAATAAACAAAGCCTACAAGATGTTAGGACTTGTTATGCGACTTTGTAAATCTTTTGAAAAATTGAATACTTTTAGGATGCTTTATACAACATATGTACATACGTCCCCACCTCGAATATTGCACTGCTGTTTGGTCTCCAGTGTATAAATTTAACATAAATAGAATTGAAAACGTACAAAAGAAATTTTTGAAAAAAGTACAATATAAATTTAATTTGCGATTTCCAGATTATACAGCTTCGTTGAAGTATCATAATATGGAATCACTTGTACACAGAAGAATTATCCTTGATCAAAGCTTACTTTATAAAATTGTTAATAATAAATTCGATACACCGGAATTGAATATTATCTCATTACTTACCGTGTTCCCTCTAGGACAACCCGACAAACTGATCTTTTCTATATTCCACATTATAAAACAAATCACCGAAAACATTCTACCGTTCCTCGTACCTGCGAAACATTTAACAACAATTTCAATAGTTTGGACATATTTCCTACTCCGTATAGCAGGTATATGAAGGAATTAACCAACATGATCCGAGATAACAATAGATAGTTGTTTTATTTTCTTTTATTGTATGAATACAGTACAACTTAATTTGCTCTCCCTCTTTTAGTTATCCTCTGACATTCCCCGTCACTTTCCTATCCCACCATCATACCGCATTTCCAGAAGATGAGGCTGGAAATGCGGTAACAGTCAATGGATCACGCTATCGCGAGATGTTAACAACTAAATTTAGGCCTATTATTGATGACGTGGATATCACTGACATGTGGTTTCAACAGGACGGTGCCACATGTCACACAGCCAATGAAACGATCAATTTATTGCAAACCAAATTTCCCGATCGCATAATTTCACGGAACTCAGCTGTTAAGTAGCCAGCCAGATCGTGTGATTTAACACCACTGGATTATTTTTTGTGGGGCTATGTTAAGGACAGAGTCTATACGGAGCCAATCGAATCGATTTCAGCCTTAAAACTCAAAATCTGTGATGTGATTAACGAAATAGTTCCGCCATTTTGCCAAAAAGTGATTAAAATCTTTGACGAAAGAATCGACATCTGTCAGCGTGCTCGTGGTGGACATTTGCCAGATATCATTTTTCATTCATAATTGCCGAACATTTCTCTTTTTAATTCAATAAAAATTTTAATCATCTTCATCTAATTTTTTTGTTTTATTTTGTTTTAGAAAACAAAGTTCTTGTTGAAAAACCCTGTACAATATCAAAATGAAGTTGATCACTCAGTTTTCCCATACAGAAGCTATTAATTTACTCTTTATTTTTTGAAAATCCTTGAATACATTTTTGGAGAGTGTATTTTTAATGTGTCGAAAGTCAAAATATATAAAAATACCTAAATTCGCCAGACCGTGAGAGCATTTTCAAAATTTGGACTAGTAAAATCATAGAAAAATTAACGAATATCTATGGAAAACTAATCAGCTCTAGGTCTATGCACTTTACACATATGATGTTAATATGAAGTCGATGCCGATGCTTCCACAATAAATATAAGAAACTGCAGAACGAAGGCAACGGATAGACGGGAATGGAGGAGACTCCTGGATTCAGCCAATACCCACCCAGGGCTGTCGAGCTTATGATGATGATGATGATGAAGTCGATCAGACTTATAGTTTGGGCTGTAGAGAGGACACAGAAAGGATAATCCGTACGACATACGGCGCACGGCGATCACCTATCACGCCGTACGCCATACATACAAACACATCACGACGAAACTCACAGTGTGCACTCTCTACATGACACCCGTTGAGAAATTGATGTAAAAAATACGTTTAAAATTGTGAAATCACGACTCTTATTATAACTATTCCATAAAAAATCCAATTGAATAACAACATTAATAAAATAATTACTTACTTATGTATGTATGTACGTTTTCATATAGTACGATGGTTGTAGGTACTATATTTATTTATTTATTTATTTAGGTTTAATTTAGACAAAAAACAGCGTTAAGACATAGTACATACAATATTAACCTCAAGTATTAAGGCTTTTTACATTTTGTCGATGTGATTAATATAAAATAATACAATAAGTTTGCAAAAAATCATAAAATATGATCATAGATTGGTATGTAGGTAAGAGCAACATTTCAAGTTTACATTGATTCAAAACATAATATCCAACTAAAAGGAAAAAAAAGAAAAAAGAGTGAAAACTAAAGAGTGTTAACGTTACGAGGGAGGAAGTACTACGGAAGTACTATGTACCTAATACAATATTTATGTATTTTGAAAACTCATTTTCAATATTTACGAGTGGGTATTGCCGTTAGACGTTGAATTTTTCATATAGGTACCTAATGCGATGTAAAAATGTCAAAGATTTCCATATAATACATATGCTAGATGTAGTAACTACTCGGTGCAATGAGTGAGTCATGGTATATCGCGCATTTTACATACATCTTGGTTGGGAACATATTGCACTTTTCTATATATATCAACACATCCTAGATACACTGTTCTGTAAATCTTAATGAATAAAGAGTTTTTTCGACAAATAAATCCGAAAACAATCCACATTAGTCGTTATTCTATATAAAAAAAACATGTTTCCCGTGGAAAAAATCCTCACTTCGATTCATACAAAATTTGCTAACTGCGACATCTACTAATGTCAATCATTATTTATTACATTTTCATGATATTTTCAGTAGGTACCTACCTATTTATATTTGGAAGAACCATATAATTGCAATTTGTTAACATTGTGGTAGGTATGTTTCGAAATATTGCGCTGTTTATAAATTTACATTTCACCGCTAAGCCATAGGCACCGGCTAAGAATAGTGCTTCTACTCTTTTTTATTATCGTCGTTTTCGGGTGTCTCCTAAATGCCGGGTAATCGAATTTATAACAGGCAAATTTTACATCTCACCCAGTGTTCGGTAAATTTACATCTTACCCAGTGTTCGGTAAATTTACATCACACCCAGTGTTCGGTAAATTTACATCACACCCAGTGTTCGGTAAATTTACATCTAACCCAGTGTTCGGTAAATTTACATTTCATCCAGTGTTCGGTAAATGTTGTAACACTGCCAAACCTTTCAAATAAAAATCGAATACAATCAATGATTCTGTAATCATTGACCCTATAAACAATGATCGTATACTCAATGATTGTATAATCAATGATCCTATAATAAATGATCATATAATCAATGATTCTATAATCAATGATTATAGAATCAATAATCCTATAATCAATAATTCTATAGTCAATGATCCTACATATTTTCAATATTCTATATTCAGTTATAGATAATAATTGGATTGGTTACAATTTATCCATTATGTATGTACTTATTTTATCCATTTTATATAAAAAAGACTCCATGAACATAAAAGCATATATAAACGATTCGAGATATTAATATATCTCTAATTTTAGTATCATTCAAAAATCGTTCAACAAGAAAATTCTGAAATTTCAATTCAAGATAAAATATACGGAAAACGAATTACATATTCTCGTCGAGAAAAAAATCCCAACCATTTACCACATCCTTGGAGCAAGTACCTACATCCTTATATTCCATAGATTAAGTCAATTTTCTGTTTCAAGCTCCTTAGATGTTTAACAATCTTCCCGAATGCCTTAAAAAAATAAATTCATTTCCATTGTTCAAAAAACAACTCAAAATTTATATACTTACCTGATATGATTTAAATTAATTTGTAATTTATTTGATTTTTTTTCTTATATTAATATTTTTACTGTGTGGTCACCCTGGCATTTATATCCATGTACCTTGCATTATTTGTACCAGTTGGGTGTGCCTTTTTTTGCTATGGAATAATATTATTGTCACAATAATGATTTAAGGTACCCAACTGCGTATATAGTAAATATTGTATTTTTGTGTGGTGGGTGCATGGATGTAGATGTACCTAATGCATCAATATAATATTGTAAATCTCCAACATCGAAACAGGCGTAGTCCTAGTGAGGTTGGGATAGTAGGTATTTATTAATGATTTTATATGTGTCGAGATGTCATAAATAAAATAAATAAATTAATTAATTATTGTGTTATGGATGAATAAAAACCAAGATGAATTTAAACCAAGTCTAGGCCTCTAAGTATTGAACCTCGGTATATTGGACTCATATTTTTACATTTTGTATTGATTCTCGAGCAACTGACGGCTATGTACCCCCCACCACCACCCGTTCTGCTTATGGGAGCTAATAACGGACCCAAGCAAAATTCTGAAAGAATACAACAACTCTAAAACCTTGCATACACTGCACTCAAATTGCCAAAAAGAGCTCATTATAATGAAACAACAGGCCCACCATTAAATATTATTTTTGACACGTACCTATTCAATAACAAGCTGTCACTTTTTGAAGACTTGTGATATTAATCGTCGCACAGATCCAGACTGAAAATACAATTTAAAATTGTGCCTCCACCGGGAATCGAACCTGTGATATGTGGCTCGTGATTCAGACATCTATTTAACTGCCCTTTTGGAAAAATCCTGAATCATTAAACGGCGCTACAGAAATTGTTTGTTATTATTATTAACTGAGGCATGAAGGCTGATTTACCATCTTAGATATACATAAATCAATTAAATATGAAAATATTATACACGAATGTATGTATTTGTACCTAATGTTATTACGCAAAATAATTACATTGACGATAAATGTTCGTGTGAATGTTACCTTATATAAACATTACACCTCTAAATAAACAATAATGATTTGTTATAAAAAAAATTACCTAGAGGTACTGTATGTGTGGAATTTACATTAGAAAGTATAATACATAGCCAGTCTCATACATACATCAAATTATGTAGATTGTTCGGAAAGTCATTTCATTTTTTATTCGGTTTACTGAGGACGTAATAGTAATATTTGAAAGCTAAGTTCACATTTTAGCCGTATTGTCATTTATTTTTTTGACATCTGAAGTAATTACGTATTTTGTTTAGTGCCCTATTAAATACGTAGAGCCGAAAGCAGGATTTACGGCATATTTTACTTTTTTACTATAGTTTTTTTTACGATGTTTGAGCGAGAATGCGTTGATATAGTGCCAGTGCAAACTGGTTTATAAAATTAAGTTCGGTCAATTTTATTGTTGAAAATGCACAATCACGCTGAAGAAATTCAGGTGAAGCTGATAAAATAAAGACATCGATTGATGCAAAATTACAAACGGTAACTCTTTTTGACATTGCTGAGAGATCAAAATTATCAAATTTGACATTACACGATTCTAAGGCATTAGTTATTATACAAAAAAAAATACGAAATGACTATCCTCACAACCCAGTTATTACTTATCTTTCAAATATTTTATGTCAATATTTCTATTTAAATTCAATGACTATTTACCTAAAAAGGTTGTCTTCTGTCATGACTAGTGGGGCAACACTTAACTAGCCAACACTTAACTCATTAACATTTTCATATGAATAAAAATATTCATTCATACCATTACGCCATATTATCCCACAATGTGGGGAACCAGTGACAGGTATGCGGGTGTGCATTATTTTATAAAAAGGTAGCACGACACATGTATGTATTCCTATACACCACTACATTCAGCATGAATGGTCAACCTCATTGCTAAACTATATGAGATGTTATTTTTTAATTTATATTATTTATTTATTTATTACAAACATTTTTTAATAAATAAATAATGTATTGATTATAATTTTTTTTAATTATTCTCCATTTTATACTGTTTGAAAGATTAAATCATAAAAACTGATTGTAGGTTGGTACTACTGATGTCTAAAGTGAATTTTCTATTTTTTTTTTCTTTTTTTTTTTTCAAAAAAAAAAAATGAATATGTCCTTGTTAAACAAGTACATATACATCTTCCTACGTTCCCTAAAATAAGCAAATAAATGCTTGTGCTATAGGTGAACGAAATCGGCCGAGGCATGATTCGAACTCGCGATCACTGAATTACTAGCCCAGCGCGCTAACCGCTCTGCCATCGACCCATCTAAATTCTAATTTATGTTTGATGCACATTGAAATATATTATTTTTTACACAAAATTAGATAAAAGATTTCTGGATGGGTGGAAGAAATTGACTAATGGCTATGAGCCCGCTAAAGTACAATGTATTTGTTTATATTATGTATAGAAATATGAATAGATAAATAAATAAAACTCGCAAGAAAACATGTATTTAAAAATATCAACATCAGTATACATTTTCTATACAAAATATCAATATGACCTTATCAGTACACATTTTATATACAAAATATCAACATTTTCTTATCAGTACACATTCTCTATACATAATATCAACATTTTCTTATCATTACACATTCTCTATACATAATATCAACATTTTCTTATCATTACACATTCTCTATACATAATATCAACATTTTCTTATCATTACACATTCTCTATACAAAATATAACATGCCTTTATCAATAGGTACACATTCTACACATATACAAAATATCAATATTTTCTTACCAGTACACATTCTCTATACAAAAAACAACATATTCTTACCAGTACACATTCTCTATACAAAATATCAACATAAACTTATCAGTACAAAATTGCATAAAAAAATATTATTGAGGTTATTTTTACACTAATATCTACAATACTATTAATAATTTTGCATATTTTGTCGTCAAGATTGTTAAATTTCATGATTTGAAATTTACTGGTGGTAAAATATAATAATTATGTACTTGCATACCTACCATAGATTGGAATCTATTATATAATGATACCAACATTAATTTATTCCATCGTTAAAATTAATAAAACCGTTTTTATTTTAATATGAATTTATACAGCATTTAAATAAAAGACAGAATATTTAAACCCATTCAAATAAAAAAAGATATTTAATAAGATCAAAGGACGACAATGAAGCGGTTAATTAAGAAGATGAAATTTCAATTGATTCTAATACAGTACCAATAGGTTTTTTGAATAAATTGTTGGTATGTATTTTAAATAATATTTAAAATACATACCAGAAATATAATTTAATATTATTAAATATAAATTTTTAGCATTCTGCGGTGAAACGCATGATTCAAAAAATTTAGCGGTATCGCACTCAGACCACTTTTTTTTACCACGACATACTTATGTTTGTTGTTGTCCGCCATTTTTTTTGACTACTCCTATACGAGCTAACTCGTAACAATAGGACGTGGTCCGAGTCTACACGGATCGGACGCCGTCATCCGAGCGGGCTCGTATTACCGGTTGACATAATACGAGTGGCGTTCGAGTAGGTATCCGAGTGTCGAGTGTGCTCGATCCGAGCGCACTCGGACTGTGTCAACGCGGCATTATACCGTAAAGTATGAATGGAGTAAGTACAAGTCGACTGTTAGTGTACATAAGTAATGATAATATTATCCACTATTGGTATCTGACTACCGTGTCTACTATAATGGTCATTACTTGTGACTACCAAATCAGATAACAAATTATCCGTTGCTTTCTCCAGCATCACCTCATGGACCAATGGCGCCAAAAATATAATATAATGATTCATTATACTGAACGTACTTTATAAAAAGTCTACCTTCAGCTACGTACATACCAATACGTAATGGATGACTAATAGTCTCAAGTATTGTATAGATATGTACCTACAAAATAATAATATATCATGTACTGTATGTACATTGACCAACTGTATTGACTGATATAGGTATCTGTACGCTTTCATATATTTATTTATTTCATTTTGAAAAATAACACCTTAATTTTATTTATAACATAAACAATGTTAAATGTTTTCTTTCAATTCTAGTTTCGTTAGCCGAGTCTTTAAACAATAAATAATAATAAACAACAAAAATATAAACCATTTTTGAATTATTAATTAGCTAAAAACCACTTGTTTTTTGAGTCACTTCGCGACATGTTTCGGAAGCGCTGTCCTTCCATCGACCGGCGTGCCACAAACTAAAACTATTACATGAAACACAGAATAAAGGATACCGACTTAACAACTACGAAACGCTCGAAATACATAAACACATAAATTCCGGCATAAAACTTATAAATAACCATACCTTTCATAACACTTCTCCAATACTTAATATATTCCCCATCAAAAACAAAAACACTTCACAATACCCCCCTCCCCCCACTAACCCAACCAACCCTCAACCGCCAACCCCCCCGCTTCACAGATACACACAAATTCAACATGTTAGTCTCGACACGCCGGTCGATGGAAGGACAGCGCTTCCGAAACATGTCGCGAAGTGACTCAAAAAACAAGTGGTTTTTAGCAAATTTATAATTCAAAAATGGTTTATATTAACTACCACAAAATATCCGCCGAATCATTAAATGATAACAAAAATATAATTCCAGCAAAATATATTCTAGTTCTACTTGTGTCATATCAGGTCTCCCCGACGTTGACGACTCTGTGCAGTGTGAAACAGCTCATCCACAGATCTCATACCGGTCCATTCCCGGATGTTTCGCAGCCAGAAAAGCTGCCTTCTTCCGACCCCTCTACGACCCTCAATCTTCCCCTTCATGACGAGCTGAAGGATGGCATACTTTTCACCTCTAAGAATATGGCCGAAGTACAACACTTTACGGAGCAAAATATATTAGGATTCTGAATAAAGGCCCTATAATAGACTAAATAGTTAATTTTAAACGTCTATTTTCCAGATCCATAATAAGACGCTTCCTAGAAATGAAAAAAATATTTTTAGAACTTCATTCTATCGACTGAGTTTTTAGAAATTTTAATTTCTTAAATATTTTCTGTTTTAGATTTATTAACATTTTTAATTTATTTATTTGAAATAACTTTAAACACTGTAAGGCTCATAGAGTAGATATATTTTTACCATAAGCGAAAGAGAATAATATCTATCGGTTTAGTTTTTTACTTTTTTTGTCAAGTTTGCTCTGAAAATACAAAAAATCGATCATTTGAATCAAAAATAAACTATTTTCATAAGCACGCGATAGTTACCCTTACATTATATTGTAGGTAGGTACTCGTATTTGATAAATCATGTTTTGATTTATTTATTTATACCCTCTGAAGGAATTAGATGGATAATTTTAATAACACTACTCGTATATTAAAATGGACCAAACGAGAATTTATTTCTATTTATACGGAATCTAAGTTATAAAAAATATTGTACCTTAAATTTTCAGAAATTAATAACCACTTCATCTATGTATGTACATACTGAGTAACCAATAACTTACTTTAAATAATTATCAGTAAGTTACAAATACCTAATGGTAAGTGAGTAGATATAATAAGTTAGTACTGGTATTTGTTGGTAAAAGAGAAATTCACAAATTGCGTAAGATGTTCAATGATTAGTTAGCTGCATAAATATATGGTAGATAGTTAGTCACCAGCTCCATGGTAAATATACGCCCACCTAAATTCATTGATAAAATTCACCAAATCAATTCTTAAGTATATATTCATTATATTGACAGATCTGGTGAATGTAGCCACCAAGACTAAAAATAAGTGGTGAATAAGAAAATATTAATATTTATTTTTAAGACAAATGAAAACACGGGCGGGCAGTGGTTGTGTTATTGACGTCTAGACACCAGAAAATTAGTTGAATGTGTTGTCGACACGATAGAAAAAGATGAATAAGATTGGAGAGTTGGAAGAAATTAGCCACATGCGCAGGGTGTGAGGATTTTTATTTTATTTATTTATTTATTATACGGCAGAAGTCTAAACAAATAATCAAGGTTATACAGTGCATATAAATAAAGTTTGTATAGGTAAAAAAGATAAGATAGAAATGAAGAGTTATACAAAAAAATAAAGAATATACATATTATATGAAATGAAATAAAGATATAAAAATTAATCAAAAAACATGTAAGGGTTTACAACAGTAAATCATGCACAAATTGCATAAAAATCATTATTGTTAATTATTTATTAATTAACTTTTCTTATCAAGTATATAACACACGTTAGACTAAACAGACTAGACAAGCAAATATACAGATACCGAGGACCAAGTCGACTTGTGGACAAAGAAATTTTCATTTCCTTGGAGTAAAAATTTTCAATTTGCTTCCAATTGAATTGAAGAAAACTAGAAATATAAATAGCTTTAAATGTGGATTAAAAAAGTGGGTAAAAAAAGCAGACAAGACAGTGATAAATAAACAACTCTACGTTAACATACAATGACACACACGCACACCTAAACCATATACTTATAATTATAAACTGCTTCAGAACTGGTTTCAACCTAGTGAAACAGTTTACGTTCCGCATCTAGTTCTTAAGTATCTTTTTTGTAAAAAAAATTGTTTTGTTAAACTTTGATGTTTTTTATTATTTCTTAAGTAACAAATAAAAAAAGAAAAAAAAAGTCCAGTGAGACATGGACTCACAAGAGAAGCATGTACAAAAGTAGAACTTAACTGGTATTGCCTCCCCGATAATTTATTTGGATATTTTAAAATTTGTAGATAAAAACATTGCAGTTTTGTAGGTATTGTTAACCTTTTTTTTAAGTAAACTTACCATGTCCTCAAATGGCACAAATCGTCCTTGAATGGTCGTATTGTCTTTTGAAATAATAATAACAATAAAAACGAAACTGAAAGCAAGTTGAAAAGAATAAATAAGCAGAACAGCCAGAAATTATTTTGTAGTTTCTCTGGCAACTTACAGGTAATATGACAAATATTCATTCGACACATACCCAATAATAAGTAGCTACAATCTGGAGACTTATCGTCTCACAAATTCAGAAAGATAACACGATTAATAACTAGGTAGATCTCTTCCGGGAGTCGAACCCGGGAGTCGGATATCTAAACAAACTGAGCCACGAAGACGGACAAACTTGACGCTTAAAAAATAATGGTTAATATTATTCATGATTTAAAATGTGAAATATTGCGTGATATAAAATAACAGTAGATTCATGTGAAAATTAAATGTTTATTTATCCAAATGAAATTAAAATTTTGATTTTAATTAAGATATACAAATTAAAGAGAAATAAAGCCAGAGGCTGGACCTGAAGGTAATTATAAAGAGAAATAAAGCCAGAGGCTGGACCTGAAGGTAATTATAAAGAGAAATAAAGCCAGAGGCTGGACCTGAAGGTAATTATAAAGAGAAATAAAGCCAGAGGCTGGACCTGAAGGTAATTATAAAGAGAAATAAAGCCAGAGGCTGGACCTGAAGGTAATTATAAAGAGAAATAAAGCCAGAGGCTGGACCTGAAGGTAATTATAAAGAGAAATAAAGCCAGAGGCTGGACCTGAAGGTAATTATAAAGAGAAATAAAGCCAGAGGCTGGACCTGAAGGTAATTATAAAGAGAAATAAAGCCAGAGGCTGGACCTGAAGGTAATTATAAAGAGAAATAAAGCCAGAGGCTGGACCTGAAGGTAATTATAAAAAATATGAACGTGACATTGGTTTGATTTAAATAATATTTATTTGTTTTATTCACAACAGTAAATTAAATGAGGCGGTAGCACTGAGGAACATATTTTAAGGCAAAAATGGGTTTCTCAATAAAATTTCTTTCATGTTTTATTCTCAGATTTATTTATTTCAATTCATCAATGTACTAAATATGACTTAAGCTAGTTATATCTTCTTACCGTCCTCAACTAAATGACTCATAACGGAGGATGATGGCTGTAATCAATCGCTGAACCACGGCAATCGTGCCCAGTAGCGAATTTAATATAGAACCCAAAATCCCGGACTTTCCTGTACAAATGTAGTAAAGAAACACGAAAACAAAAAATAAATTTACCTCGCGTGTCTGTTCAAATATTATGATGTGGATTAGTGAGCTACTGTTCGAATTTAAGATTTTATACCGTTTGAAATATAACGTTGTCACTACCTGTTCTGTATGGTTTGGTATCGTACCGCTTTCTCTTTCACACAAATAGGATTTATATGAGAATTCATTCTCGCTTTAAATTTTATATTGTCGGCTTCAAAAAGCGTATGTCCAACTTAGTATTAGGGTCATAAGCTGATTTAAAGTTTGAAGAAGATGTTGTTCGTATTTTTAAATGTGCGCGTCGATAGAAAAAAAAATATAGGTTACAATAAAACTACCTTTTCTGAGTTTTATTTATTCATTAGTTTGACTTTCTCGCAGCGATCGACGTCGCTATGTATAAGTCGAGAAATGTATAAATATCTGCTGATGACACGAGAGATGAATAAGACTGGCATATTGTATGGAAGAATAAAAAAATATGGGTTGTTTATTTTACTATCTATTTTAAGTTTTATTAATACAAAAATTATTTTTATTTTTTATATATTCATTCCCTTTTTGGAGTCAGTTTTTTACTCCTCACTAACCCAAAGGGATATAGTGGGGAGTTATGATTTCGCAATTTTTAAGGGTATTTTTTTTTGCAGATTATCAACTTGTATCATGTTGAGATTGTATTCTGAAAGTTTCATGACAATGTATCTGTGTGTGTGTGTGTTTGCTTTGTTCTATGTACGGCGTGTTTATTTTACTTTATTGTACCTACTCATTTGATTATTTTCAAATCTTGAAAATATGTATATCTAATACTCGTTTAGACCCCATTAGGTTTGAAGGATATCTGAATAGTGCTTCTCATTTTTTTTAACTGTCAAATATTTCAAAGTGGCCCCTAGCTCAGGAAACTTAAAATTTGAAATTTTTATTTTCTTATTGGTAAAAAGGCACACCACTTTCATAAAAGCAAGTTTCCATAATAAAATATTTAAATTAACAAACTCATTTCATTCAAATGCTGAATATTTTCCAAACAAAATTTGAATACTTTATAGAATGACTTGTTAATGAGGAGTTTAGCGTTGGCCACGACCCACTCGTTTTTAATATACTTCTAATTTTAAATCACTATTAATGACGAACACTTCCCTGAAAATGTGATGATTTTTCCCATCTAATTTCCTCAGAGTGTTGTATATGTATGTGGGTATCATTTGTGATATAAAAAGAGTTAAAAATATAATATGATTACGCGAAGCCCACTTTTGTTTCACATACCCCACCTTAATTATGCTTACACGAAAAACGCACCCCTCATACGCATGATGAACACTTATAATCACGAACATCTGGATGTCGATATTTTTTCTTTTAGTAACTAACTCATTTTCTACTGCCATCAGTTCAAGTAATAATGATTGAATTTCACTGGATGATTGAAGTATTAAGATTGATTGGAGTAAACTATGTGAGCTTGCAGGTACTTATACATTCTCTCTTACACTTATATAGACACACTCACACACATATACACATCCTTACACTCATATGTACACACATACATACACTCATGCACTATCATTCAGATATAAATGTTTTTCATATGTAGCTTAAAGTATGTAAGCACAGCAGTCAAAATTTATTGTTAATAATGTAGAAATTTGCTATTGGTTTTAGTCTTATACTAATGCATCTATATAAAAAAAGTTATTATACTGTAAATTTCCCGGAAATAAAATAAAAAGAAAAAAATAAAATCAATAGAACAAAAAAATCACATAAAATGGAATATAAAGTATACCTTAATTATAAACCACGTTATTTTTACATCTAACACAACACATTGTGTAGATTGAAAAATATTTAATTATTATCAATTAATTTTTAAAATCGACACTAAAACGATACCCTGCGGTACGTCGAGTGAGTTTCATAAAATGTCGGATAATAAAATTTTTCAACAGTAAATACAATATGTATCTTTATAGCGCGAACATGAAATTTCGTTTTCCATAGAAATATGTTGGGTGATAAAATCTCAACTTAAACATCAAAATGTAAAATCAATAAATTCAAATTGAGCGTTATTCAACCACAGATAAGTTATTTCGCTCATCCAGTAAGTAGGTATGACATAAATATATTATATATGTAAATTTTCGTAATAATATTCAAACATCAAAACGAATTTTTCAAATCAACGCTAAAATTTGCTGTGCCAATTTCATGTGTCCTAAATATGTAGATGTAGGTAGTAGGAGTAGGTACCTACATTTTCTCTATGTGAGGTTGAAAAATACATGAGATTCAGGCGATTTTTTAACATTGGCTAAAATTGTTGTATTATTCCTGTTGATAAATAATCAACACGTGACTAAATAACAACCATTTTATATACATGGTCATTCAAAAATATAGGAATAATATATTTTTTCCTTGTTTTTTTTTCCTATTAATAATAATATTAATTTATTTTTCCATAGATTTGTTCAATATTCAACTATTAATTCAATTTGGCAAGAAAAATAATAATAATTAACTATTCCTTATACCAAGTATATCAATAATCTATGTATTTCAATAATCAATGTATTCCTTATACCAAGGTCGTGAAAGACCTTGGTATAAGGAATACATTGATAATAACTTATCCCGGCATGAACAGCTCTCACATGTCAGCAAATCCACTTACTTTGCCATACACTCACTTAATAAACTCTAAACAAGAATTTCCTTCCACTTCACTGTAAAATAACCTAAGCTCAATCACTTCTCCTACCGTTGCTTGACTATGCTGATGTTAGAGCTATTTGGATGCAAACGAGGAACATCTCAACAAACTTGAACGCCTTCAAAATGTTTGCATCCGTTTTATCTTTGGACTAAATAAATTTGATCATATTTCTCATTACCGTAATCTTCTTCATTGGCCCAATATACGACAACGACGTAATATACATATCTTGTCATTACTATACAATGTCCTTTTTAATCCAAATTTACCTCAGTATCTCAAAGATAAATTCACTTATATTTCAAGCCACGGGCGTCCACTTCGATCTGCTGAACGTACTTTACTATCTAACCCTATTCATAGTTCTGAATTTTTTAGCTCTTCATTTGAAGTACATTCGGCTAGACTATGGAATAGCCTAAGTCCTGATATTACGTCGTCTATCTCACTAAACATCTTCAAGAAAAGGCTTACCTAAGCAAAAATATTTATCTGACAACACCTGATTACATCTTCCTCTCCTCTTCCTTTCCTTATAATTTAGTTTTCCTATCATTGCTATGAATTTATTGTTCTTAGGTATATGCTATCATCATTGTTTTTTTTTACTTTTCTTAATGTGATTAACTTATTGCCATAGTACACATTGTTCTGTATATTTAACATTTACTCTGGTTGGTTGGAATAAATTGTCACTAGGCAATAAGCCTGCCAGTGTACTAATTATAAGAACAAGAAGATTCAAATAAATAAATAAAATAAATAATAATCATAGAAAATATTTTCTTAAACTATTGCTTTTATATAGCGAAAAAAACTTCAAAACGGTTGATTTTTGGACATACATTTTTTTTCAAATTTTCATTTTAACTTCTATGAACCTATGTATGTATTTCAAACATCTTTCATCTATCGTATGATTTGCCGACCGCCGTGGCACAGTTGGTAAGCCGTTGGGTTTCTGTGCGGGCGTTCTCACGTAAATATTGCTTCTCTGGGCTGGAAACTCTGGTTAATTGGAAGAAATTGCCATTCGACAATGAACTCGCACATGCGCAGGGTGCAAGGAAGTGTTCATTGTTATGATTTGTATTTTGGTAACAAGAACATCACGCATTAGTTCGTCTAAGTCACGTATTTACATACCTCAGATGAGATAGACAGAAAATCTCAAATTTATCAAATCTTTTTCCAAGTCACGTAATAACGTGAATATTTACTTCGATGAAAAAATTTCTTTGTATATTAAATTTCAAACAACCATATAATGAGACACAACACACCGACATACAAAAGTTAACACTTTTTCTTTGTAATTTTACAAAAGCTGCGCTGTAGTAAATACCTTTATTTACTATTTGTGTATACATGTTATGTATGTAGTAGGTACATGATCATAATCTACCTACTTATTATCTTTGTGTATTTTGACACAAGTGTGAGTAAATAAATTTCTCTGCTTAGCTCATGTACAAAATGATGTATTGTTGTTACCTATGTACCTATCTATAATGAGAAAACATATTTTTGTAAATAAATAATTTCAATATTACAACATAACATTTCTTTATGGAACTTATAATACAACTAACTAGGCACCTTCCTCTTTCTTGACCTTCTACGGGCCTATTCCGGTTCTTTTATCGCGGCAATATACACAAGTTTTTACGCTACATGTGTTTCTTATAGCAGATCGTTATTCTGTTTTCCGCGGACACTATAATAGCCCACGTAAACTTCCGCGCATTATATCGAGAAAACCTACATCCGCCGTTCGTAACGCGGTATTCTGATTGTAGCGAAATACGTATGACATTCGACAGGTGAATATATTCGCAATGTTTTATGCGGCATATCGAGGTGGTGTTTAGTTTTGTGTAAAGACATAAAGCGACGCGCACACACATTCGTTCGTTTCACAGATTATATTATTACTAGTTGCATGTAACACATGAGATCCAACTGTCGATAGCGATAGTATGTATAGTTGAAGAATATGTACCAAACTATAAACCCATAGATACAAATTATTGAATATTTTCAGATATTTTGTTTTCTATACAACATATGTAGGTATGTATGTCAAGATAGGATAGTATGGAGGAAGATCCTTTTTCCTACCCAGAATATGCAAATAGCATGATGGTATGTATGTATGTTTGGAGATGAAGTATCAAACTATTAAGTCTTCTTACATATTGTGTATAGGCGACTGCCATACAAAATGTATGAAGCGATGTCGTCACTAAATTCAATTTTTAAAAAAATTGTTAAAAAAAAATTGAGATCTTCTACTACAATGCTAATATTTTTTATAGAAAATTAAATTATCTAGTTGGGGTGTTTCGGCTTTTTTCGATAATTGTAAAAGTTTTGGAAATATAGGCAGTTAAACTCATAAATTTATCATAAAAAAAATATTTTTCTTAATAAAAAATGTTTGAGAGACCCTGGAATTTTTTTGAAAAAACTAATTTGAGATTTTGTATTTGTCTATGTTTGTACCAATTTTCAGCGTTCTACCGTTTATGGTTTCAGAGATATATGGAAAAATAAAATAAAAATTCAAAAGTTGATAACCCCTGACTGAAATAAAAATTCGAAATTCCGAGTATAAAAGTTTTGTAGGCCTGTAACTGTTTATATATTCTGAAATTTTAGGCTCTGTAAATTGAGCGGATCAAAAGTTATAAGGGGGGGGGGACACACACACAGACACACAGACACACAGACACACACACACACACACACACAGACACACGAAATGTTCTACTCCGAATTCTGAGTAAATCCGTGTATGGAACATATATGCTGCGAAGCCTCTAAGTTGGTGTTTTTTGACTTCAAAGTTGGAAAAGCCGTGAAAAAAGTAGACCTCTCCATACAATTCTCGCGTATTCTGGCTTGATATATTGTCGATATGTTAAGAGAACAAAGTTCTCCTGAACAAATCGACAGTTGGACAACACATGTACCTAGGTAGTCAAGATAGGATAGTATGGAGGTCAGTCTTTTTTTCCTACCCGGAATATGAAAACAGCATGATGGTATATGTATATTGTATGTTTAGAGATGAAGTATCAAACTATTAAGTCTTCTTTGATATTGTGTATAGGTGACTACCATACAAATTGTATGAAGCGATGTCGTCACTAAATTCAATTTTTATAAAAATTGTTAAAAAAAAATTGAGATCTTCTACTACAATGTTAATATTTTTTATAGAAAATTAAATTATCTAGTTGGGGTGTTTCGGCTTTTTTCGATAATTGTAAAAATTTGGAAATATAGGCAGTTAAACTCATAAATTTATCATAAAAAAATATTTTTCTTAATAAAAAATGTTTGAGAAACCCAGGAATTTTTTTGAAAAAACTAATTTGAGATTTTGTATTTGTCTATGTTTGTACCAATTTTCAGCGTTCTAGCGTTTATGGTTGCTGAGATATATGGAAAAATAAAATAAAAATTTAAAAGTTGATAACCCCTGACTGAAACAAAAATTCAAAATTCCGAGTATAAAAGTTTTGTAGACCTGTAACTGTTTATATATTCTGAAATTTTAGGCTCTGTAAATTGAGCGGATCAAAAGTTATAAGGGGGGGACGGACACACACACACACAGACACACAGACACACAGACACACACACACACAGACACACGAAATGTTCTACTCCGAATTCTGAGTAAATCCGTGTATGGAACATATATGCTGCGAAGCCTCTAAGTTGGTGTTTTTTGACTTCAAAGTTGGAAAAGCCGTGAAAAAAGTAGACCTCTCCATACAATTCTCGCGTATTCTGGCTTGATACATTGTCGATATGTTAAGAGAACAAAGTTCTCCTGAACAAATCGACAGTTGGATGAATGACAGCCCTTGATCATAGTTGTGA
This sequence comes from Molanna angustata, assembly GCA_963576475.1. NCBI lineage: Eukaryota > Metazoa > Arthropoda > Insecta > Trichoptera > Molannidae > Molanna > Molanna angustata. The sequence continues at coordinate 190,057 of OY754982.1, read as the reverse complement.
ATGGGTATAAGATTCCAATTTCGGTGTAATATTTGCCGATAAGTTCCGCTAATCTTCACAGAATGTAAAGTGAAAGTTACGTATCAGGCTACGTATCAGCTGTCATTCATAACTATAATCTGTGAAACGAAAGAATGTGTGTACGCGTCACTTTATGTTTTTACACAAAACTTAACACCACCTCGATAAGCAGAATCTTTTATTTTTTAATTTTTTTTCTTTTCCATGTCCAGACTACGGTATTAACCAACTAAATATAATCGATTGAATCTCAATAAAAGGTTTGTATTTTTTATTTATTCGAAAGCTAGCTGCTCAACTGTTTATACTCTCCATACTGTGGAATAGTGGAGAGTCATGATTTCACAATTTTATGCGTATTTTTTTTCATCAATTTCTCAACGGGTATCATGTAAAGAATTCTCACAATAAGTTTTGTCGTGATGTGTTTGTATGTATGGCGGACGGCGTACGACGTACGGATTATCCTTTTTGTGTCCTCTCTACAGCCCAAACTGTAAGTCCGATTGATTTCATATTTACATAATATATGTAAAGTACATAGACCTAGAGCTGATTAGTTTTCTATAGACAACTTTTAATTTCTTCTCTATGATTTCATCATTTACATTGTTTTTATTTGTGTCTTCTCTACAGCTCAAAGTAAAAGTCCGATTGATCATATTGATCAATCCGATTGATCATAAAAGTCCGATTGACCTATCATATTATAATGTAAAGTCCATAAACTTTGAGCTGATTATTTTTCCATTGATATCCGTTAATTTCTTCACTATGATTTCATCTGACCAAATTTTCAAAATGCTCTCACGGTCTGGAAAATCGAGTTTCTTGTATACTGTTTGAAATTTTGATACAACAAAAATAAAATCATAAAAATGTATTCAAGGATTGTCAAAAAAAAATCTATGGTCTGCCATATCAATGTGAAATAATTGTCATATTTGTATGAAAAATTTATATAACAGAAATAAAATAGCTTTTGTATGGGAAAATTGAGTGATTAACTTCATATTGATATTGTATGTGTCTCTATAGACAAGTGTATTTTTTACTCTCCACTTCTATCTTCCTCAAGGGGTAGGCAGTAAGAACCGAATACTGCATTCTTCTATCTTGAAACATATCGATCGCGTTATCGGCATTGATACACTGTCTCATACATGGTCATCTTGTTAGTTATGCATTTTTTTACATAATTTTCTCAACAGGTATCACGTAGAAAGTGCATATTATGAGTTTAGTGACAATATTTTTGTGTGTATGGTGTGTTGTTTATACATTTGTCCTCTGGGAATCATATATTATGTCTTTGTTTAAGAATCTAATATAAATGTTCTCTATAAAAATGCATTATGACTTAGAGATTGCCAACCTTTCAAGAAGAAAAAATGAACACTTACTATGGTGTGGAGAATTTAGTGTTGGCTACAACTCACTCGTTTTTATATAACATTTTCTTCTGTCTTATATCAAATCTGTCATATTCCGACCTAACTAAGGATGATATTCTTAGAAAACTTTACTATTTGTGACATTCTGAACTTTCTGTAGAAATATCGAACCTCTTTGTGGTTTATTCAATACCATCTTGAACACTGGGATTCTGGTGTTTTTTTTTGTTGTTTCCGCGAAATTATATAATTTTTCAACGTTATTTTCGCTTCAAATTTTTTGGATTGTATTTAACAGAGGATGTACTGTGAACGAAACCCAACATACGCTCTAAGTCAAATTATTGTTGTTTCACTTTGAAAACATCAATATTCAATAAGTCAACTATGTGTAAAATTTAAAGTACTAGAACTACTTCATAAGGGCACGAAAATAAGGTTTAACTAAGAAAAATACTTTTTATTATAATTAATAACAATAAATTACTTTCTATAAACCACTTTTATTAGAAACAAGTCTAGGTACATGTTTCTAATAAAAGTGGTTTATACAATTAAAGATGGAGCCACATAACAATAATTTCGCATTTGATAAAGTGACTTTTTACTATAGTGAAATTTTAATGTAGGTATCTTATTCATTAAATTTGAAAAAAAAATGTTTTTAACGAAAAATAAAATAAATTACGTAGGCACCCATTGTTCGAATGAGATGTAAAAATACTTAAAGTGGGAATAATACAAAGGACTTTTTTAAATAATCGTAAATGTCATTATTCTACCTTCTAAGTAAGAATATTATCGATACCACAACAACAAGCGGTATTCGTAAAGGTCAAAGGAACTACGGGAAAAATTCTCAACATCTTTATAGAAAAAAAGTCGCGAATTCCGAACCCCGATGGTATTCTGTTTCATTGATTAAACAGAAGCGTTTGATTGTGCCAGAGGCAAGAGGAAAGAAAAGATGGGGCATCCAGACCAAGTATCATAAACGTTAGCTAAGGTCTCCCAGAAATCACTAAAGATGAAACTTTTTATGCCATGAAGAAAATTAAAGACAGCAAGTCTCCAGGAGACGATAATATAGTGATTGAAGAGATAAAATTTGGTGAGTACTTATGTTGTTATTTCAATAAAAGTAAGTACCTAGGTTGGTACTTATTTATTTATTTAATTTATTTATTACAAAAAACATATTTAACAGACGAAAATTACATAGTAAAAAAGAAATTAAAACACTTTATAATATAACTTCCTTCAAAAAGAGATATACCTACTCGTGTTTTGAAAATTTTGTCATTTCAATAAAAGTAGGTAGGTAGGTACTTTTATTGTTATTTGAATAAAAGTTATTTTATTGTTATTTTAATAAAACTACTTACATTGTTTATTTAATTGCAATATTAAATAAACAATGGGTCGATGGCAGAGCGGTTAGCGCATTGGGTTAGTGATCCAGTGGTCGCGAGTTCGAATCCTGCTTCGACCGATTTCGTTCACCAATAGCACAAGCATTTATGTTTACTTTAGGGAATGTAGGAAGATGTATATGTACTTATTTAACAAGGACATATTCATTTTTGAAAAAAAAATATTATTTTGACCATAAACAATTTTGAATACAAAATATTCAATAAAATCTTCAATAGGGACACAATAAATGACAATATAATAAGTGAGAACCACATAATATAGATGACAAGTGACAACCAATTGTTATATTAATAGTTGCATGTAACACATGAGAACCAACTGTTGATAGCAATAGTATGTATAGTTGAAGAATAAGAATCAAACTATAAACCCATAAATACAATTTATTGAATATTTTAACACAACATGTTGTTATGTTTGAAACATGTATCCTGCCTGTGCTTACGTATGATCTGGAAACTATCACGCTAACTGCGAGGACCAAACATAAGCTAAAATGCACTCAGAGATCCATGGAAAGGCAAATGATAGGCGTAAGTCTAAGAGACAAAATTAGAAATGAAGAAATCAGACGCCAGACAAAAGTTGTTGATGTCATGGATCGAGTTGCAAAACTTAAATGGCAATGGGCAGGTCATGTTGCCAGACAGGGTACGGACAGATGGACACCCAGAATTCTAAATTGGAGACCATGGGATATGAAAAGGGGAATAGGCCGGCCCCAGAAAAGGTGGGCCGATGATATTGTCCCTGTCGCTGGAAGCGGATGGGTTCGAAAAGCCCAAAAAAAAGACGAGTGGAAGATTTTAGAAGAGGCCTACATCCAGCAGTGAAGAGATGGCTGAGAAAGAAGAAGAAGAAGATGTTGTTATGTATGTCAAGATAGGACAATATGGAGGTCAGTCCTCTTTTCCTACCCGGAATATGAAAACAGCATGATGGTTCTGTATGTATGTTTGGAGATTAAGTATCAAACTATTAAGTCTTCTTACATATTGTGTATAGGCGACTGTCATACAAATTGTATGAAGCGATGTCGTCATTTAATTCAATTTTTATAAAAATTGTTAAAAAAATTTGAGATGTACTTCTACAATATTTGAATATTTTTTATAGAAAATTAAATTATCTAGTTGGGGTGTTTCGGCTTTATTCGATATTTAAAAAAAAATGTTAATATAGGCAGTTAGGCTCATAAATTTATCATAAAAAAATATTTTTCTTAATAAAAAATGTTTGAGAAACCCCGGAATTTTTTTGAAAAAAACGTATTTGAGATTTTGTATTTGTCTATGTTTATACCAATTTTCATCGTTCTAGCTTTTATGGTTTCTGAGATATATGGAAAAATAAACCAAAAATTCAAAAGTTGATAACCCCTGACTGAAACAAAAATTCACAATTCTGAATATAAAAGTTTTCTAGGCCTATAACTGTTTATACATTCTGAAATTTTGGGCTCTGTAAATTGAGCGGATCAAAAGTTATAAGGGACGGACGGACTCACAGACACATACACAGACTCACACACACACACACACCCTCACACACACACACCCTCACACACCCCCCCCCCCCACTTATTCTTATATACACTACAGTACCTATATTTCTTAACTCCAATAAATACCAGTATTATATACCTTTGTACTATACCTATTATGGTAGTTTTGAAAAAGATTTTAATGATGGGAACTCATATAATACTCCAGTAGGTACCTACCTACCATCTTTTGACAACCAATGTTATGATAAATATTTCCACGTGTACATATTAGGTAGGTAGGTATGTAGGTAGGTACTTATTCATCTGAATGACGGTATAAATAATAATGATACTGTTGATTGACACTATGTACCTACACCAGGTTGTTTGATACCTACGCAACTTCAGACCAAATATACCAGTTACATAATATGACACATGACATCCAAGTGTCGATGGCGAAAGTATGAATAGTTGACAAATACGTACAAAATTAGGGAAACTTAAATGAAAATATTTTAGGATATTTTGTTTTCAATACAAAACATGCTATAGCACATATTACAAAGAGTATCATAACACATATAGATAATAACAAAAAATATATAGGAACATTTGTTGACCTGCGTAAAGCATTCCATAGTGTATCATTCGATAGTACATATATGTACTTATACATATTATGCATTTGTGCAATCGTAGCTAACTTATGGTATTATCGCTTGGGGAGGAACATATCCAACTAATTGGTGCTAACTTATGGTATTATCGCTTGAGGAGGAACATATCCAACTAATTATGGTATTATCGCTTGAGGAGGAACATATCCAACTAATTATGGTATTATCGCTTGAGGAGGAACATATCCAACTAATTATGGTATTATCGCTTGAGGAGGAACATATCCAACTAATTATGGTATTATCGCTTGAGGAGGAACATATCCAACTAATTATGGTATTATCGCTTGGGGAGGAACATATCCAACTAATTATGGTATTATCGCTTGAGGAAGAACATATCCAACTAATTATGGTATTATCGCTTGAGGAGGAACATATCCAACTAATTATGGTATTATCGCTTGAGGAGGAACATATCCAACTAATTATGGTATTATCGCTTGAGGAGGAACATATCCAACTAATTATGGTATTATCGCTTGAGGAGGAACATATCCAACTAATTATGGTATTATCGCTTGAGGAGGAACATATCCAACTAATTATGGTATTATCGCTTGAGGAGGAACATATCCAACTAATTATGGTATTATCGCTTGGGGAGGAACATATCCAACTAATTTGCAAGCAATAAATATAGCACAGAAATTGATAATCAAAATAATACTTTAGAAAAAAAGAAACTTTCCATCAGAACAACTTACATATTTAATTGTATTTAATGTTCCTACACAACGAAATTTATCGCAAAATAGCTTTACAACAGATATTCAAAGAAATCATAGATGGACATTGAGAGTTCGTAGCCAAAGATCAAATGTGTGGAAATATAATAGTGTCACGCTATAATAAAACAATTGCACAACATCACTACGAGTACATTTATCTGGGCACTAAATATTTCAATACTCTCCCAAGCGATATAAAGTTAGTGAACAACTACAAGTTATTCAAAGATGAGTGGTGTGCGGTGCATGTACATGTGCGGTACGCGTATGTACGAATATAATTTAAATTTAATCGTATAAAATTGTGTATAAAAATTTAATGTCCGTTGTTAGAATTAGTTAAGAATTTTTTTTTCTTACTTTTATATTATACCTACTATTTAAATGCGCCCATGCACAAGTGTCCGCACTTCTAATGGGGCAATATTTTTGAATTATAGTTGTACATATTTAATTTTCAAATGTACTTTTATAAAAAATAAATTTAAAAAAAATATTTGAAAACACAAAAAATACAACAAAGATTTTTAATTTTAAAAATTATTCAAATTGTAAATAATGTCGGTATTGGCTATGTGACAGTCCAGTCCCTCGTGTAGGATATTGTTCACAGTACCTAACCCGAAAGAGGCTGTGCCATCCTTTTCTTGGACTATCCTCACCTTTTCTTTATTCCATTAACTAATAAATCAAATTTCATTTTATTACGTTTATCCTCGTTTCTATTTACAAATTTGAAATAATCCAGCAGTAGGGAAACTCGGGAAAAATCTATTGAGACAAATAATGTTTTTCCCTTACCTACGTTTATTTCAAAAGTGCAACATAAGTTAGGCGATGTAACATAAAATGTAATGTAGCTATAATGTTTTATATCATTTTATATCTAGATAAAGGGACACAATGTATCTGCGCCTAGTGCAGGTGAACTATTTGAGCAATATGGTGATATCCGGACCTGAACACAAATAAAACGCGAAGATACAGCCTTGAAGATGAATCGTTACAGAGGATGGAACATCACTAAGAATAATTGGTCTGGTGAATATAAAAATAGGTATTTCTTTAATTATGGGACGTGAAAAATACTTTGGTCGTCTTGTAATTTTTCAAGTGGGCACTCAATCATAAAATATATGTATGACGAGGATTGCAAATTGATAGTGGTCATGAACTTGACCATTGTTCTGTCGTTAATGTACCTAATGTTACCAGTATTTAACATAAATACACAATTACTAACCTAACGTTTTATGTGATGTGTTTTATATAACATTATTCAAGTGTTTAAGTGTTGGTATTGTATTGTTGATGGCAATAATATTCTCGACAATATTTTTTCATAAGAAATATTCTTCTAAACACGTTTTATTATTTACTTCATATTTTCTATTTACTACATTTTCGAGATAGTCGAATAAAATTCATCAAAATAATTCGAGGAAATATGTATTTTTATTACATAATTTTAATTTGAATTTCTTTTGACAGTAACATTTCAACGTAAAAAAAAATTTGAAAACTGTGTCCTGATTTTTTTTATTAGCCCGTTTGAATATTCACTGACATGATCTGTGTACTACGATTATCTTTGACTATGAGTTTCTTTCATTGAACTCGCGTGTGTCGTGAATCCTTTTGCAGGGTAATGTAGATACACCCGCATACCTGTCACACTGTTATTGAGGCAGGTTTAAATCCTGATCCGCTGTTTTTTTATTCCAATGATATAACACATAATGCCTCATTTGAATGTGGATGCATTTTTTAAAATTATTTAATAACCCTTCAGGACAATCGTTTCGCAAACTTTAAGCTTTTTCAACACACCATATCTCTCTCTCTCTCTCCCACCTGTAAATCTACCCACAGTTCGTGGAGAGATTGAGAATTTGGCCCGGAGTTCTCTTTTAGATGCTTGGCAACTAAAAGAGAACTCTAGTCTTCTTCCGTGGGCATACTGACATTTTTGTTTCTTCCCGATGTGAGGACTCGAATTTCTTCCTCGTGGATTGTTCCCGATTATTTGACCACGCAATTCCTTACTGGACACGGCAGTTTCAAAAGTTATCTCCTTCGTTTTCACTTATCCGATTCGTTCTCATGTCAGCTTTGTGATAACCCTGAACAGACTTCTGAGCATATCCTATGGGAATGCACTAACTTCTCCGTGTCAACTTTCCGACGAGAACTCTACGACGATGTCCGAGGGATTTTCTTTGGACCCATTGGACGCTTCGGTGCACTATTATCTTCACTATCACTAAGCAGTGAGCCAGTTGTTTCCACATGATTAGCTCTCTTTGGCACATTAAGTGCAGTGTCTGTAAGGTTTTAGAGTTCTCCGGACTCTTCGTATGTTCTTTATGTGTTCTTTCAGAGTTTTGCAAGGGGCTATTATAAGCAGAACGGGTGGTGGTGAGGGAAGAACACCATACTTCTATATCGAGAGAGATTTACAAAGTTAAGACATTGTAATATTTACTAATGATCTTATACCTATGAAATAAATATACCTTCTTAGTAAAACAAACTTAAACATGATGTATTTACTATTAATAATATTTAAACAATAATATAGAATTAAATATAGCATACGTAGATAAAAATTTATATAATTTTGTTCAGTTAGGTACCTATTATACATATACGTACCTACCTATGTAGGTATTACGTAGGATATTAAAGCTTGTCAAACAGAATGACAAAAAGGTTAATTAACAACAGGGGTCCTTTGAAGTACCATAATATCAAATTCGTTTCATGGGATTTATTGGTAATTGGTATTCAGTCCAATATTTTCTACTTTAAAAATATTTCTTGTTTATCCCCATATAAGATGTTATATTATTATGCATTAATATGTAAACCTTCTAAATATATAAAAATAAACGAGTACGTACCTATCATCAAAATCGTTAAACATAAGCCATGTTACATATAACTATGATTCACTTTGTTTGGACCACGAATGAGCTTGATTATTCTTGAGAACTGATGACAACTTCTGCAAATGAGGCGGTCTCGTATGAAATAGCTCATTCTCACTCAAAGCGAATAAAATAATAAAACTAATAACTTGAATTTTAAACTCCTAACTTGGAAGAAGCGCGGAGGGAAAAATATTTTTAAAGTTAACTTTAAAATATCAATAATAGGTAATTCTGACGGGTATTTTGACGACATTGATCTGTTTAATGTGAGCTATGTGTCTGTTTTGTCTGATGTTTATTGAAGTAGTGGTAAATTAATAATAATAATCATAAACACTTGCTTGCACCCTTCGCAAGTGGCGAGTTTTTTGCCGTATGGCGATTTCTTCCAACTAACCAGTGTTTCCAGCCCAGAGAATTAATAAGCAATATTAGCGTGAGAAATAAATTTAAATAAATTTCTCCTCTGCTGGGAATCGAACTCAGGACGCCCGCACAGAAACCAAACGGCCAACTGTGCCAAGGCGGTCGGCACAGTTAGTTAGAAAATTAGTAAAAAAAATCAATCGGTTAGGGTAAATAAAAAAGTGGTAAATATGAATATCATTTTTAGTCCACTAGCCTAAAAATGATGAATATAAAAAGATATTGCCTTATGATTAGGTACAATAAACCTAACTTTGTGCACTTGTCATAAATTCAATAAATAAATCAGTTTACTATCACTTACTTTTAGAATCTCCAGTAAAATGTAGGAAAAGGAAAATTAAAATAACGATTCCATGAAATTCAGGTGACTGAAGTTTGCAACGTTCGCTTGCAACGATATTGGTCAAGAGAGAAGTGGTATAACTCGATAATACGATAATTAGGAATATTTTGATACTAAGACGTTTGACATAAGTGGAGCTTAGAGCATTGACACTTTCGGTACACGACTTAAGACTGCCTTGTTTCTATGAGCTAACAAATAAGCTACAGCGCCCTTGGAGTGATCTTGTATCACTAAACGGCGCTTTATATATTTTATTTACTATTTTTATTAAGAACAACTCACAACAGAATTAAACTTCACAGCAGGCAAATAATACCTATATGTATTTCTGTAATGAAGTTAAGAGAAATGTTAGAAAAATGTTTGGACTAAAAAGTTATGAGAAAAGTTGATGGCACGATGAAATAACTTGATGAAAAGTTTTGGACTCATTTAAAGATAATATTACAGTTTTGAACTTTTAAAATATTCTTCCAAAAGTGAAATAAAGATATCAACTGACTGAGTTAGTTACCATAAGATGTTTGTTTCTCATGAATTATCTATGACATTTTGTAACTATGTAAGTACCCATGAAAATAGAATAAATGTCGTAGAAATGACATTTGTAGAATGTAAAGTTAGAAGAGAATGGAATGTTTATGAATAGGATATTAAGTATATAGGAAATTCCGTATGTTTTCGAATTGTGCCGACCTGATTGTTTACCGTTTTTATTTTTTCACCTTTTTTGACTAATAAATTATTATTTGCACATTTTTACGTTTTTTTTGTTTGATTTCATAGATATCTAATATTCCCAAGAGTGGTACAAACATTGCGGTGGGTGTGTTTTCAATGTTTGTCACCTACTACAATGTTTGTTTTACTAGGGATTAGTGGCTATAACACTCGATATCGGGTGGAACGTCAAAAATTAATTAAAAAAAAATATATATATATACATATAGGAAGTAAAATGAAAGTATGTTCTGAGGCGGTTCGGGGATCTTGAAAGAATGAACGATGAACGGCTGATCAAAAACAGTATAAAGTTCCATGAGACCATAATTGATAATACGAATGATATTTTGAATATGGAAAAGAAGAACTAACGAGCATGTATGAGACGACGACGCATGAATGTAAAAGGAAGCTATAAATGTTTGCAAGGATATAGGTGAATGGGGCCAAGTTCTCTCTGACTACTCTGTTAGGAATATGGCTGATGGTATTTTTTTATATATGTCAAAAATACCACATTCGATTATCAAATATTCATAATTCATGATAAATATATGTATGTTACGGGATGGAAAGTGTCTAAATATAATAATAATAATAATAATTTGTATAGCGCCGTTTAATAATTCAAGATCATTCCAAGGGCGCTGTTATTTAGATAGATATTATATTGCTCTACGAAACAAAACGGTTTTCAGTCCTTTAGAGAAAGTGCTCTTACTATTTGCACTGCGGACATCTAGAGGCAATTTATTCCACTTTATAGGACCACTCACACCAAAATATCGATCATAGTAAGCCGCTTTATTGGCTCTGTCCAACTCCTCTAGGGAGTTGGTACTCTGTGATCCAGAAGACCTAAGTGTGAGATGCCTCCCAGAGAGATCTTTTCTCTGACACAGCTCTTGTATGTATTGTGGTGCTAGGTTATTTAAAGCATTAAACACCGTTAAGCAGATTTTGTAGTCAACTCGCTCTGGACACTTCAACCAATGCAATTCGTTAAGTAGTGGAGTTATGTGACATCGTTTTTCCGCTCCATAAATGAGCCTTGCCGCTGCATTAAACACCATCTGTAATCTATCGAGCTGATACTTTGGCAATCCATCATAGATGCCATTACAGTAATCTAGCCGAGACACAACGAATGCATTTATAAGTGTTTTTGTCTCATTTTTGGGCAGGCTTCGACGAATGTTTTTCAGTTGTCTTAGTTGGAAAAAGCATGAACTGACTGTTTTAGAGATTTGCAGGTCAAGAGACAACTTATTGTCTAAGTGTACACCCAAAAACTTGACACTTGCAGACGGCAAGAGTTTTTCTCCGTTGATGTTAATAGGAGTACTTTCAATGAGGTGCTGTCGCCGTGGTGAAGCTACCCACATAAACTCTGTTTTTGTTGGGTTTAATTTTAGCTTGTTATGAGACATCCACGTAACGACTTTTTCGATGCACTCAGCAGTATCCACTTCCAGACGGTTTTTGTTCATGGGACTACAAAATTTGAATAACAAGCGGTCGTCAGCGTAAGCGAAAGAGTCAAATCCTTGATTTTGAATTATATTATCAAGTTGTTTTATGTATAAAATAAATAAAATTGGTCCGAGCACCGATCCCTGATTATCTTTTTGGGAGTGGAAAAGGTAGATAAGTTGAGATAAATTCATTTTATCGTGAATTAAGATAAATTTATAGCTGTTTTCTGCATTTTCCCTCATCATTTTTTTTCCAATTTCTTGTAATTTACGAATAGGTAGTGTAAATTCATTCGTAGGTATAATTTGTTCGATGAAAAATAAAATAGAGATTTTCATAATATCACAACACTAATTTTGTGTTGGGTTCAAAAGAAAATGCTTGACTAAATTTGAATACTAAATATTTTTAATCAAACAAAAATGATTATGGTTCTACATGTATATTTTCCTTATAATGGGACGACCGTTTCGGCTGACTAGGCCTTTATCAACTGGTAAACATAGAGTAATGTCTTTTTCTTATATACTAGAAATCGGTTTATTTTACAACTATACAATTTACTTTACATTACAATTATGGAATATCCTAAACAGTTGTTGTATAGCTGATGTTGGAAAATTACTTGCATGCATGCAGAGATATACAATCTTCAGGTATATACTGACCGTTGACCGTCAAGTAATAAATATTGGTAAAGAACGGATGAAGCTTATTTAGAGGTATATTTTTATTTTGGGTTCTTTTGTTCAATAGGCAGATTTTCAAAAAACCTGCAATATAGAAAAGGGAGGCAAGTTATAATTGATATTATACAAACATAATCGAGTTTTAATCAAGTACGTATCAGTTTATACAAAAAATAAATTTAAAATGATGTAAACATAAGGTTCTACACATTAAACACCGTCAGTATTGACAATTAAAAAAAAATAATTTGAATAGTTATTCAGAAGTTATTCAACTGTCGATTCGTTCAAGAGAATGAGATTCTTTTGAAGGAAGAGGCAGTTTAAATCCAAGACGCGTGTATGAAGGAACACGATTGTATGCAGAGTCTATATTTTTCACGGTTTTTCTAACTTTGAAGTCAAAAAACACCAACTTAGAAGCTGAAACACCCCAAGTAGAAAATTTAATTTTCTACACAAAATATGAACATTGTATTAGTACATCTCAAATTTTTTTTAACAATTTTTATAAAAATTGATTTTAGTGACGACATCGCTTCACACAATTTGTAGGGCAGTCGCCTATACACAATATGTAAGAAGACTTAGGCTGGTATTTCGTTAGTTATCTTGAGAAAAAAATAAGAAAAAGTTGAGGTACCTCACTGTAAGATTGTTTTAAGGAAAGATCTATCTTTCCTTGGCAACGGTATTTTGGATAACCTATAATGTACAGTAAGTTAAGATTAATCTTACCTTACTTTGAGTGTATCTTTTTGGCCATCGTCTGCGAGCGCCACTACTTTTAATTAATGGCAACTCTATTTTCTATGGTTCGTGTGAATCCATGCCGTACGATTTTGATATTTTGTTGTTTGGTCATAAAAGTTCGCGAGGTTATATTACAATTTCTTCGTTTATTTTCGTATTTAGATAAATAAACACATAAAACAAAATAAACGTTGTCGGCTGGGCACAATTATTTGGAATCTGGTAAGTTAATTAAATACTTTTGTTATTTTATTACGTATTTACAGTATTTTCATATGAGTTATAAACATTGATTTATAATGTACAACGTACCTTATAAAAGCATTTATATTACAGTGGGAATCTGTATTCTTGCTATATCTACTAAAAAATATTATTAATTTTGTTCATTATTGCTTTTATAAGATGTTGAATTTGACAATTCTGAAAAAAAATCAACAATGAACAAGAGTTATAAAAAAACAAGATTTATATGAAATTACTTATCATAACCGTAAACTAGATAACTCCCATACATAATATAAAGCCTTTTACTATAATATCTTTGCACTTTTCACAATTTATATTTTACTGTACGCAAATTAGTACATTTTAACCAACAAAAATGATATTTTCAGAGAACTGTCATTCTGCTCTAGAAAACTTGGAACAATGAAACATAGGTTATGGAATGAACACGAACAAACAAAAGTAGCCAGGGATAATGTTCGCCAAGAAAGCAGACCTTCAGGACGTCCTCCCAAAAGATAGAAGGATAGCTGGCATTCTACGTCACAGGAAGGAAACTGACACAGGACTTTAACAGGCTAACAGATCCAAAAAGAAGAAGAAGACTTATGGCGACAGTCGACGGTAGGTATTGGATTTTAAAATTATTCATAAAAATCTTGAGTACATAAAGTATGCTTTATAAAGGCGTTAACGACTAGTATAAGAAAATTTTGAGCGTACATGGTTTACTTAAAAAGAATCTTTTGAGTGTCTATAGAAACAATTACAATGTTATTAGTGCTCGCCATATAAGAGGATGTAGGTGACAGTTTTATAAATCATTTTTGCAAAGGTCAGGGGAAATGTGCCTCAATACGCTGTATAACGTCGAACATCAACTGATTTTATTGGTTGATACAATTTAAATTGTTAAAATTGGTTTATACACAGGTGATATCACCCATATACATTCGCTTGGCGAGTCCTATATATACTTTAAATTGATTTTGACAAGATTGGTTAAAATACTTTTTTATATTATCATACATCAGTAAAGCCAAAACTGTAGATAGAATATGTCGGTACAATTTAAATCCATATATGTCATTATAATTAACTTCTTTGGTATAATTCATGCTGTGCTAGTATCATCATTCATACTAATATGTTTTGGTTTTCTACTATTATTTAATACAATGACTGTTATGAAAAATCCTATCAAATTAGCCTATTATTATTTTTATGTTACTATTATTTTTCCTTTTTTTTCAGTTATGAAATGTTACCATGACCACAAAGAAAAACCTCTTAGAAGACAACATCTGATATTGTAAACAACACCACCGATTCTGCTTATGGGGCTATCTTAATATAAAAATTTGTCTATCTTAATATAAAAATATACTATCGTTAGAAAATAAATCGTTAGAAAGAAATCCTGGTAGTAAAATTTAGAATAAAAAATGTATATAAATATATAAATTCTAATATAAATATATAAATACTATTCACTCCCGTCTCGTTCACCCTTGTATATTCTTTTAATATGGCCAAACTACCTCAGGGCATTCACTCTCATTTTGCTAATACTTACTTACTTAACGAGTCCGGAATTCAGATTTTGCCACTCCAATGTGTGGCGGCGGCAATCGCCCTGTCGGTTAATCTTATCAGGTCGTTCATGTGACAGCCTTCGTCCAGTTTTGCTATAATATTCTTCTTTATGTATCACAGATTATACTTTTAGTTTTTTCGAATACCAGTATCTTAGATTTACTAACATTTAAGTAATACTCAATTCGTTCTGCAGGCATCCTTCATACACTTTATTCACTAAATATTGCAATCACACGTTCTGCAATCAATACTGTTTCATCTGCATAATAAATAATAAAACTGTTTAATACAAATAAATATATAAGGTACATATTTATTACAAAACACATGAAATGTGGACTTATACTATATACTTACATGCCATCACGCCATGTTCCTCACAGGGTAGGCAGAGAGAATGGAACGCCACATTTTTTCATCTTGACACACATTCATCACCTTGTCAACATTCATGCATCGTCTGTTGTTTATGCTTATTAGATTTCTGTTTATC
Source organism: Molanna angustata (assembly GCA_963576475.1). NCBI lineage: Eukaryota > Metazoa > Arthropoda > Insecta > Trichoptera > Molannidae > Molanna > Molanna angustata. The sequence goes on along the minus strand of OY754982.1, from coordinate 174,639 downwards.
AAAATATCGTTCACACGGTCATGTCATCTTTTTCTTGCAGGCATCCTTCATACACTTTATTTACTAAATACTGCAATCACACGTAATGCAATCAAAACTGTTTCATCTGCATACATCAAATCATGTACGATTGATTTGTATCAAAACAACATTTACATACTTTAATGTTAAAGCAGTGCAACATTAACAGCGTGCAATTAAAAGACATTGTATTAAAGTATATTTGTTAATTTAACATCAATAAAAAACGAGTGGGTTGTGGCCAACACTAAACTCTCCACACCATGATAAGCGTTAATTTTTTCTTCTTGAAATGTTGACAATTTCAATATGGTAAAGAATGCTTATGTTGTATGAAATATTTTAATAAAAACAGATAAATTTTGTTTTAAAGAGCGATAGAGCATTTTCAAAATTATAACACGTGATATCATATGAAGAATTTTTTTGTTATTTATGGAAAGCTAATCAGTTCTTTGTTCAAGCTCTTTACCTTATAACATGAAATCAAATTACTGAACTTTTCCATACATAAGAAATTTATATATTTCTATACATTTTTTCATACTAAATTTTACTACCAGGAATATATATTTTCTAACGATAGTATATTTTTATGTTAAGATAGCCAAACTATAAATGCAGTATGGTGTAGAATGATTATGTTGTATGAAATATTTTAATAAAAGCAGATAAATTTTGTTTTAAAGGACGTTAGAGCATTTTGACAATTTTGACATGTGATATCATATGAAGAAATTTTTTGTTATTTATGGAAAGCTTATCAGTTCTATGTTCAAGCTCTTTACATTATAACATGAAATCAAATTACTGAACTTTTCCATACATAAGAAATTTATCTAATTACATTTTTATTCATACTAAATTTTACTACCAGGAATATAAATTTTCTTCCGATAGTATATTTTTATGTTAAGATAGACAAACTATTAATGCAGTATTGTGAAGAATGCTTATGTTGTATGAAATATTTTAATAAAAGCAGACAAATTTTGTTTTAAAGAACGCGAGAGCATTTTCAAAATTTTGACACGTAATATCATATAAAGAAATTTTTTGTTATTTATGGAAAGCTAATCAGTTCTATGTTCAAGCTCTTTACCTTATAACATGAAATCAAATTACTGAACTTTTCCATACATAAGAAATTTATATATTTATATACATTTTTTATTCTAAATTTTACTACCAGGATTTCTTTCTAACGATTTATTCTCTAACGATAGTATATTTTTATATTAAGATAGACAAATTTTTATATTAAGATAGCCCCATAAGCAGAATCGGTGGTGTTGTTTACAATATCAGATGTTGTCTTCTAAGAGGTTTTTCTTTGTGGTCATGGTAACATTTCATAACTGAAAAAAAAGGAAAAATAATAGTAACATAAAAATAATAATAGGCTAATTTGATAGGATTTTTCATAACAGTCATTGTATTAAATAATAGTAGAAAACCAAAACATATTTCATATTAGTATGAATGATGATACTAGCACAGCATGAATTATACCAAAGAAGTTAATTATAATGACATCTATGGATTTAAATTGTACCAACATATTCTATCTACAGTTTTGGCTTTACTGATGTATGATAATATAAAAAAGTATTTTAACCAATCTTGTCAAAATCAATTTAAAGTATATATAGGACTCGCCAAGCGAATGTATATGGGTGATATCACCTGTGTATAAACCAATTTTAACAATTTAAATTGTATCAACCAATAAAATCAGTTGGTGTTCGACGTTATTCAGCGTATTGAGGCACATTTCCCCTGACCTTTGCAAAAATGATTTATAAAACTGTCACCTACATCCTCTTATATGGCGAGCACTAATAACATTGTAATTGTTTCTATAGACACTCAAAAGATTCTTTTTAAGTAAACCATGTACGCTCAAAATTTTCTTATACTAGTCGTTAACGCCTTTATAAAGCATACTTTATGTACTCAAGATTTTTATGAATAATTTTAAAATCCAATACCTACCGTCGACTGTCGCCATAAGTCTTCTTCTTCTTTTTGGATCTGTTAGCCTGTTAAAGTCCTGTGTCAGTTTCCTTCCTGTGACGTAGAATGCCAGCTATCCTTCTATCTTTTGGGAGGACGTCCTGAAGGTCTGCTTTCTTGGCGAACATTATCCCTGGCTACTTTTGTTTGTTCGTGTTCATTCCATAACCTATGTTTCATTGTTCCAAGTTTTCTAGAGCAGAATGACAGTTCTCTGAAAATATCATTTTTGTTGGTTAAAATGTACTAATTTGCGTACAGTAAAATATAAATTGTGAAAAGTGCAAAGATATTATAGTAAAAGGCTTTATATTATGTATGGGAGTTATCTAGTTTACGGTTATGATAAGTAATTTCATATAAATCTTGTTTTTTTATAACTCTTGTTCATTGTTGATTTTTTTTCAGAATTGTCAAATTCAACATCTTATAAAAGCAATAATGAACAAAATTAATAATATTTTTTAGTAGATATAGCAAGAATACAGATTCCCACTGTAATATAAATGCTTTTATAAGGTACGTTGTACATTATAAATCAATGTTTATAACTCATATGAAAATACTGTAAATACGTAATAAAATAACAAAAGTATTTAATTAACTTACCAGATTCCAAATAATTGTGCCCAGCCGGCAACGTTTATTTTGTTTTATGTGTTTATTTATCTAAATACGAAAATAAACGAAGAAATTGTAATATAACCTCGCGAACTTTTATGACCAAACAACAAAATATCAAAATCGTACGGCATGGATTCACACGAACCATAGAAAATAGAGTTGCCATTAATTAAAAGTAGTGGCGCTCGCAGACGATGGCCAAAAAGATACACTCAAAGTAAGGTAAGATTAATCTTAACTTACTGTACATTATAGGTTATCCAAAATACCGTTGCCAAGGAAAGATAGATCTTTCCTTAAAACAATCTTACAGTGAGGTACCTCAACTTTTTCTTATTTTTTTCTCAAGATAACTAACGAAATACCAGCCTTAATAGATTGATACTTAATCTCCAAACATATATACATACCATAATGCTGTTTTCATATTCCGGGTAGGAGAAAAGGACTGACGTCCATGCTGTCCTATATTGATTGTTGTATAAAAAACAAAATATCTTAAAATATTAAATAATTTGTATTTATGGGTTTATAGTTTGGTACATATCCTTCAACTATACATACTATCGCTATCGATAGTTGGATCTCATGTGTTACATGCAACTAGTAGTATATAGTTCCGTTTGATAATTCAGGGTCATTACAAGGGCGTTTATATTCTGTCTTATGTTGCTCTAAGAAACAAATATGTTTGCAGTCCTTTGGATAAAGTGGTCTTGTTCTGTGCACTGCGGACATCTGATAATGTATTCTACTTTAGATATAGGATCACTCACACTAAAGCATCGATCATACTAAGCCGCTTTGTTGGCTCTGTCTAACACCTTTGTATTTAAAGCATTAAACATCGTCAAACAAATGTTGTAGTCTACTTGCTCTGGACACTTCAACCAGTGTAGTTCGTTTAGTAGTGGAGTTATGTGACATCGTTTTTCCGCACCGTAAATGAGCCTTGCAGCCGGATTAAATACCATAATTATAGGATAGTTATTTTAAGGATAAATAATGATTATTTTTATTTTCAAGGCATTGCATCCTATTGGATGATTTGTGCCAAAAAATCAGCAAATAAAAAAATTAACAAAAACAAATAAACTCAGACATGGAACTAAAATAAAGATATAAAATTTACAAATAGGTACATAAGAATTAAATATACAAATTAACACAAATCAAATAAACTCAGACATAGAACTAAAATAAAAATATATAAAATTACAAATACATAAGAATTAAATAAAAAAAGTAATACAGACAAATAAACTCAGATATGGAACTAAAATAAAAATATATAATTACAAAGTTGGTCTTAAATGATTTTAAGAGGATCGCTTTAGTAGATTCCGAAGCTGAGCTCAATAACGACTCTATACTTATTGGTAGTTGAGAATCAATTTGTTGGTATGTGTCGTAAGCGTCCCTAATAGGACACCCTAGGAACAGATGGTTAAAAGTGTTTCCTCGTCCAGACCGCACTCGCAGTATGGGCTCTGGACGATATTCAAAGCAGAAAAAGAGTCGATGCCGTGAGGTAATTTGTGGCTCTTGGTTCTTTTATCCCCTTCACAAGGCGAAAATTAGATACGAAACACTTCCGAATGATAATACGTTGACTACTGAGCGAAATGTCCGAGGTTCGATTCCCGGTGGTGACGATGTTTTTAATTGTGTTTTAGTATGGATCTGAGAGACTATTAATAATCTGAAGTCTCCGAAATGTGGCATCTTATTATTGGGTGCGTTTTAAAATAATATTTGACATTAAAAATAAATAATAAACACTTGTGGCATTTACACAATCAATGCAAGATTGAAAGAGATATTGTGAGTAGAATGAAAGTAAATACACTACGATGGTTCAGATATGTGGAGAGAATGAACGATGAGCGCCTGACAAAGAAAGTATACAAGGCTGAAAAGAGTGGAATGAGAGGTCGTGGCCGCCCGAGAAAGAGTTGGCATGATCATATAAATGAGATTTTGAAAGATGGTAATATACCAAGTCAGAATAATAGGAGAGCATGTATGACGCGATGCATGGATGTAAATGAGGCAAAACATGTATGTCAAGATAGAGGTGTCTGGCGTTCGGTCCTCTCTGCCTACCCCAAGTAGGGATACGGCGTGATGGTATGTATTTATTGCCTTAAATATTTCTTCCAACTAACCAGTGTTTCCAGCCCAGAGAACGAATATAGATAAATAAATTTACCCTCTGCTGGGGTTCAAACCCAGGACGCCCGCACAGTAGCCACACGGCTACCAACTGTGACTGTTCTCGCAGTTGTTTCTACCCTAAAAAAGGCTGAGGACAGAAGCGTCAGGAGGAGTCTATTCGCGCCACAGAACAGACAATCTATAGAAGTATTTTAACAAATTCGTCTGCGTACCCACTGATCGACTAAATACCATTGACCATTTGACCGTCATCTGGCGCTGTGAAAGCATCAGGTGTTTTGGCCCTGAACATTTTAAGGGTGTGCCTACCCCCACATTGTACCCCATTCCTCAGCCCAAGTGGCTTCAATGTTTGGATGATTTTAACATATGTGTAACAGATATGCTACTTCTATAGATTGTCTGTTCTGTGATTCGCGCAGGCTTTTCAAGATGGACACGACCTTCTGGAATGAAGCACACGACAAAGAAGTAAATATTTGAAAAGCTTCCACGTGAAAGATATTTGGAAACAAATAATTGAGATTTTAAATGTGTGTTGAGATAAAAAACAAATAGACTTTGGTTGTCTGACTACGTCAAGGACACGTTGTGGTGGAAAATCCATTAAATTTTTCGAATTTCCAAATAAAGAGAGATGTAAACTAAAACAATGGGTAATAATTGAGGGTATTTAAAATATATAAAAAAACGTGTAAAATTATATACTTAAAGAAAAAAAATCGTTGGAATAATCCGGAATTCTGAGAAATCCTTTAATTTATAATGAGAAAAGCTCTCAATATAAATAATGTAGGTGGAAAATTATGAAAGGGTAGGATACTTTATTTCAGAGAGAATATTGAAAGTTAATTAATATAGGTACCAATAGTAATCCCCAGACATCTGGAAATTTTCGGCCTGGAGGGGGACACGTGATCAAACCAACCAACCAATCAAAAAACCTAAATTTACCTTCTGCGCACACTCCTGATTCTTCTAGATGTTTAGCGATACCAATACAATATTTTTGATGTCATGGGTTGGAACAGATTTGCATTCAGCAGAAAATTCGTCAATTGCAGAGGGTGCGAGGAAGGGTCATAAAAATTATTATTAGTAATATACAGAACTTTGCAATCATCCGCAGATTTTCGTGATCACTTTATGCGCTTGACCTACGTTCATATAATATTATATCTTATACACCTCTTTGAGTTCCCTTATCTAGTTAGAAAGTTATGAGTATTATTTCAATATGTTGTGTTTGTGATATTTACGAGCAATAATGTATCAAGAATTGTATGTTTTCTGAAAAATATAATAAATATCATAATACACATCCCAGAATGTGTGGTAACCAACGACAGGTGTGCGAGTGCACATTACTGAAAGGGAAGAACGAAGCGCTTGGAGAGATTATATTGTTGCCTATTGTATTTGTGATAGCACGGCTCTTGCGGGACACTCGAAAATAATGACAATAGAAAAAAGAGGAAGCACTATTCTAGGTCGGTGACTCACACTTAAATTTTGTTACCTTTGTATGTATGTTTAGTTAGTTGAGCATCGTCATGCTCCATGGACCGTGGGTTTGGTTAGAATACTCTGGTGATATCTGATATCTGCAGTTGCCGGTTGTAAGAAAACTAGATTCACTCTCATAATCACTTTCGCTACTAAACAACAATAGGTAGGTACCCAATACCTTCGTTTTGTATCAGTCAGTACATACTTACTATGTACCTTACCATCATTACATAGCCTATCTAACTCGGTAAAGGTTTAGTTGATAATTCTTGATAGAACTGTACATTTGTAGGGAATTAAACTAAATCTATTTACTTATTTTTTCTTATTGATGCATTTCGTTGAGGTAGAACGACATACAAAAATCTCGCTTAAAAACATTTTATACAACTGACGAAAGTCTAAGTATGTTTGTTTAAAAAAATATAGGGGCATTTATTAAAAATAATAATCCACTATTTATTTTAACTAGTGTTCGTGAAGAGATCAAAATTCGTCTGTAATTCGTTGAAGTTTTAAGTTTGAATAGTCATAGTTCAATTCTATGATAAAAAAACTCCATTACCTACATATTCATATAATAGGGGTACAAAGTTTTCTTGAATTAAATAAAATTTTTCGACCGATTGTTCTTGATTTTTTGTTTTTTTTTTTATATTTTTTAAATATAAAAAAAAATAAAAAACTTACTTTTTCCACTATTTATTTGACGACAACCTACAACCGAATTCGTGATTTGCACATTTTCAAGTAGTAACAGAGTATAAATATACAAAAACAAGTTAGATTTTTTTCAAAGAAAATAAAGAAGTGAATATGGAACCTTTTGGGTCAGGTGTCATATATCTAACCAACTGAGCCACGAAGGCCGATATAGTATTTGAACATAGTTATGAAACAGTATTTGAACTGAACTAAAATTTGCTAATTATATTCAAGTATAGTAGAGTTATCATTAACACAACATGACATCTCTGTTGTTTCAAACATGGCTTGATAGAAAATTGAAATGACCATCACAGAAACACTAATGATAAAGTGTGAAGATGTTTGGCTGTAGCAAACTAGTACAGAATGGATGTCATTACCTTTTCTCGTAAGAAACAGTAATTATACATCTAAGTAATACTAACTATTACATGGTTGTATAAGTAAGATATTGTTCCAACCTTAGTGATACCAAATACCCTAATGGGTTTGCTGTAATACCTCAACTTATGTATGGAGGTGTCAACTAGAAACAGTAATTACTATAACATGGATAGTTAAACTTTAGTTGCTCGATATTTAATATTTGCACAATACATATCTACAAGTGCATGCATGACAGATAGGTAGGTAGGTACAAGTTACATGCGACAAGATGTATGACTTTAAAATATTGATTCACACAGTCTTCTATCAGAAGAACTTTCAATTAAGCAAACACTGTTTAGCTAAATTCAAACATTACAAACTTCGGTCCCAGTACCTACATAGTAAGAACAGTACTTTGAAGTATACAACTGATTAATTACTAGTTGCATGTAACACTTGAGATTCAACTGTTGATAGCGATAGTATGTATAGTTGAAGAATAAGTACCAAACTATAAACCCATATATACAAATTATTGAATATTTTAGGATATTTTGTTTTCTTTATAATACATGTCAAGATAGGACAGTATGGAGGTCAGTCCTTTTTTCTACCCAGAATATGAAAACAGCATGATGGTATGTATGTATGTTTGGAGATTTTAGTATCAAAATATTAAGTCTTCTTACATATATTATTGTGTATAGGCGACTGCCATACAAATTGTATGAAGCAATGTCATCACTAAATTCAATTTTTATAAAAATTGTTAAAAAAAGATTGAGATATATTACTATAATGTATATATTTTTTATAGAAAATTAAATTCTTCAACTATATAACTTCTTAAATTCATGTTCGACATGGCCGCCGCTACTTCTTACACAATTTCTCATTCTTTTTCTTAAATTACTATTAAACATTATTTATAAAAATATTGCTCTGTTTTTTTTTTATTTTATTTACGTTTTTTAGTTACTTTTACCTCAAACTAAAATGTACCCTCTACTACCTTAACTGTTATTTGGTCAATTTAATAGCAAGGTCTGCCTATTTAATAGCAAGTGTTATACCTTTTTGAATACCTTAAGAGATGTATAAGTTTTTACAATTATTTGCAGAATAAATTCCATATTTTTTTTTTTCAAAAAAGCGCTTCAATGTTAAAAACACTTTGTGATAATTCTTTAATTCTAACCGTTGTCGAGCTGTCTTTTTAAGCTGTTAGTAGTAGGTTCAGTTTTTGTTAATCATTTTTATTAATTGACATGCCCTCTAACTAGATACATAAAAAACGGAACCTAAGACCTCTAATCCGTAAAAAATTGATAATATAGCCATATTTTTTTTTTAAATCTTTAAAATTCAATATCTCCATAACGGTTAAGTTTCGGAAATCATATTATAGAATCAAATCCATCAGAAATGACCTGAATAATAACGTCCTTATTCAGTATGACTTAACCTGTAACTCTGTATATATGAATGAATGTTTAATTACATTTAATCAACTAAAACAAAAAATTTAAAACCTTTTAACAAATAATGCAGTACATAGATATATGTACGCTACGCCCATTGTGATGTGCCTCAAGAGCAGTCATATATTTCTGAAATTTAAAATATTTTAAATAACGTTATCTTAATGAAAAAAAAATACAATGTAATTATGGAGTGAAAAACTTTCAAAGAATATTCCATATTTTATGTAAAACTCTTGTTTCTTAGAATACGAGAAGCATTTTTTGAAATAAAAGTTCTATCTGAGAAGTTCAAATTAATTTGAATTGAAGAATATAATTTTATATCAAAAGAAATTGATAATGAATCCATTAAAACTTGATTTTCGTCGTCAATTTTTATTTATTGTTTTTTTTTGTATTTACGGCCACAAAACCTTTTAAATTTGTGTCATTTAAAACATTTTTGTCATTTAAAAGTTATTAATAATGTCGTGCATCTATTTACATGATAATACACACCCACACGCCTATCGCTGTTTACCCCACATAGTGGGATATGCCGTGACTAGACGAATCAATAATAGTATTTTAGCATTTTTTATAATTGATAATTATATAAAATGATATTTCATAAATTTAATATATTTTTTTTTATTTATTTTATTTATTTCATCTCACAAATAATATTTTGAAAATTAATACACAAATGTATTCAACCTCACTAGGAAAAAACCTAACATTTTACAACAATAATAAATATCAACAGTACATATTATATAGGTAGGTATATATCGATACAAAACAAAATGTACCTATATATTAAGTATATCTATTTCATTACTGGACAATCTTACCAAACAATTAATTTAAGAAGAGCAGAAGTTTTCAAAATGAAAAGGTTGAAATTGATGTATGAATTAAAGATGTTCTCAGCTTTAAAGTAATTACCTACAAGTCGTCACTAAATGTTGTAATTCTATATCTACAGCGGTACTAATAACATTTTCGTTAAAACTCGTTTTAGCCAACTAAACCTCGCACTACGTAAACCACGTATTAGGCACTAATTCGTGGTTTAGTGGGTTCTTACTGATAATGTAAAAATGTACAAGGACTAAGTAAACCATGGAATACGGAATGAATGTTGTGTGAACGCAGCCATTTAACGGGAATTTCGGAATTTTTCTTTACTTTATGCTATTTTTTGTTCATTCTCTATGACTTTATTAGCCGTCATCTATGACATCTATCGAGAATCATCGTATTTCTATGTTTGTCATTGTTTGTTTACTGCATGTTTGATGGTTTACTGTTTATGTATTGTCACGTTTTGGTTGAATTCCCAATGATTTAACTTATTACAACATAACTTATTACATTTATTTTAAAACAATTGTCAATGGAAAATAAATATCTTCATTTATTTGCCTTATTCCAAATAAATCTACGACATGTCTAACTCCTGCCTTTGAAAATCTGTACTTTCTTCTAAAAATAATGTCATCGTAATCAACAAACGGATTACAACGCACCCATGAAAACACCTTATAAATTTTGCGTTATCAAAAAACTTTCCACCTGCTCAATTTCTTGAAACGATCTTTCAAAATCGCCGATTCTATATCAAACAGATTGTTGTCCATAATTAAAAAAAGTATTTCTTTAAAAATGACAAAATACAATACGCGCGGTCTATTTGACTTTTGACAGCTCACGAATTCACTATTGCTATTCCACCACTAAACTAGGGGACCGGATGGTTTAGCGTTACCATGGTGATATAAACCATGGAATAAAATAGAAGTTTTAAAACTTGGTTATTAGTAAGATTTTTGGCCGTTAGGTTTTAGTCACTCTATTCCATAGTTCAACCTCGCTACTTTTTCGTTATTAGTACCGCCGCTAGTGTTTTATAGGCTATCCACTCGTCTACGAGTGATCCTAGAATGTTGGTAGGTATTGATACAACTTGATTTGAGATAGTGTCACCAAGATAGGTAAATACATTATATAAATAGTTAATAAGATAAATTCACTTACCTTAACTGGATCACGGAACACCTTACACAATTTATTTTCCTTGTAATGTTCTTTGTGTGATGAAATGGAGTATAGGTTTCTCAATTTTGTTTAACAATTTCTACACAACTTCATTTTATCTTTAGTTATTTAAGTTTTAGTTTGTTTTATTAATTACCAATGTGTTTAAGATTTAACGTAACTGTTAACAAAACACTTTTTTTATCTATGGATTGGTTTTTATTAGTTTCATTGACAATCGACACAAAATAGATTGAGTTTTGGCACAGATTAGTGTCTCTCGTCCAAACTTTATTTTTGTTCATGGCAAAATAAGAAGAAAATAAACATAGTAGCTGTCCATGTTCGGCTGAAATTCTCTGGCAGTTATTGCGTAAAAATACAGTCAGTAGGTATATCTATTGTAGGTTCCTATGCACTTTATATTGGACAATAATACCGCTATGTCTAGTCAAACTTTAATTCATTCATTGGACTGATTTTATTTAGACCACTTTTTATAAATACTTTTTGATTCACATTTTATCGAACAATCCGATTACTTTGCAACTGTAGATAATTTGTTACCTATTCGTTATTTTTATCATTTTAGGTGTTACTGAAAGTGTGTCAAAATAGTTTGTTAAAAATGCTGTTAACAATAAATAAAACAAAAAAATTCAATAACTATTTTGAAAAATGGTTAGAAGAAAGATATTTTCAATAGTAAGATTAAGTAACACCATATATGTAACAAACAGAATCGAAGTAAAGTCAAAAAAATTATTCTCTCAATTAACATTCTAATTTTTATTTTTTATTATAAATAACTTCTCGAGCAACTATAAAAGTGCCTACTATGTCAAATATTAATTTAACTGGCAACCAAGTTTCAGCATTCTGGAGACTTGCGATATTAATCGAACCAGATCCAGGCTGAAAACAAAATTAGGTAAAAACTGTGTCTACACCGGGAATCGAACCCGGGATCTTCGGATCAGAAGTCAGATACCTAACCTACTGAACCACGAAGGCCGACATTCAAATGAAGGTACAAATATAAACTACATAAGTTTTACAAGGGACAATTCTTGGTGAATCTTCATTAGAACTTTCAAAAATTGGATTGATTAGGGAACTCAATAAAAAGGCATAATTGGTGAACGTTGCGCAAGCGCATAAAATGTTCACGTATATCTGCCTATGGCAAGTCGAAAGCCCTTTAGGTGACTTGAGTTCCTGGTTCTTCTATAATATTCCAACTTCGTCTCTATTGAGATGTTGAAAAGTTTATCAAAAAAATATCATTTGACTCCCGACGGGGAAAATATCCAATATTTGTGTAAATTATTGAAATTGAAAATATATACCATTAAAACACATATCGGCAGAATATGTACATTCTGTCGGTGCCTGTAATAATATTACTAAAATAAATAAATAATATTACTTTAACTATTATTTGAAACTGAACAATGCCTTTACCGAGTTTTATTTTTTTTCCAGTCGGCCTTCGTGGCTCAGTTGGATAGGTTTCTGAATGGTGATCCAAAGGTCCCGGATTCGATTCCCAGTGATGACACAGTTTTTAATTGTATTTTCAGTCTGGATCTGTGAGACGATTAACACCGTAAGTCTCCAATATGTGGGAACTTGTCATTGGGTGCGTTATAAAATGATATTTGACATAGTACCTGTTAGTTGCCCGAGAAGTAACATAAATAAAATAAAATAATTTCCAGGTATTTAAAGTTAAGCTCTTCTGAGATGAGAACACTAAAATGGCGCTATATAAATTATACATTTATTATTATAATTATATTATACTGCAAGATAAAGAATAGGTACCTACATTATGATATTGCTGGAAGTCAATTAACATGCATAGGTAGGTACACATTTATTTTATCCAACATTATATTTTCAACTAAGGTAGGTAATATAAGGTAGGTATTAGGTACGAGATCAATGGTTATATGGTTACAATAAATATGTTTCCACTCCAGGATATGTTACAATGAATATATATTATGACAAATAATTTAAAAAATAACACGAGATTTTCCCAAAAATACCTTTTTTCCTGAGAATATTTACCCTACCTTAAATAAAATTGCAGTTTTATTTAAACGATTGACGCGTTTGATTGAGTTTTTCTCGACACATTTTGTATATAATTACTATTGAATTGTATGTTTTATTATTTTTGTTGTTTACAAACCCCGTTTTAAAACAAAATAACTAGTCCGTTTAGATATATCAAAATCGTCAATAATAACTAGTCCGGTAACATATCATATCACATAGCACTCTTTACAGGGTGAATTGCCTTAAACAAAATAAAAACATATCATATCAAAATCGTCAATAATAACTAGTCCGGTAACATATCATATCAAAATCGTCAATAATAACTAGTCCAGTAACATATCATATCAAAATCGTCAATAATAACTAGTCCGGTAACATATCATATTAAAATCGTCAATAATAACTAGTCCGGTAACATAATATCATATCAAAATCGTCAATTAACTAGTCCGGTTACATATCATATCAAAATCGTCAATAATAACTTGTCCGGTAACATATCATATCAAAATCGTCAGTAATAACTAGTCCGGTAACATATCATATCAAAATCGTCAATAATAACTAGTCCGGTAACATATCATATCAAAATCGTCAGTAATAACTAGTCCGGTAACATAATATCATATCAAAATCGTCAATTAACTAGTCCGGTTACATATCATATCAAAATCGTTAGTAATAACTAGTCCGGTAACATATCATATCAAAATCGTTAACAATAACTAGGTTTTTAACCTAGTGAAGCAGTTTACCTTCCTCGTCTAGTTCTTTTTTGTAAAAAAAATGTAATTAAAATGTAAAAAAAATGTAATTAAACAAGTACATGTACATCTTCCTAGATTCCCTAAATTGAGCATAATTGCTTGTGCAATAGATGAATGAAATCGGTGAAGGCAGGATTCGAACTCGCGACCACTCGGTCCAAGCGCTCTGCCATCTATCGATCCATCTATGGCGACTATGGGGAATATCTACTGGGACACTCAATAGTTAGGTACTCAATCACCCTTTCATTTCTCTCAATAGATACTTAATCACCCTTTATACATGCATACAATCAAGCTATTTACATATTCAGGGTAGGAAAAAAGGACTGACCTCTACAATATCCTATCTTGACATAAATGTTTTGTATAGGAAATAAAATATTTTGGAATATTTAATAATTTTGATGTAAGTGTTTATAGATAATATACATTCTTTAACTACATATACATACCTACATACTATCGCTATCGATTGTTGGATCTCATGTGTGACATGCAACTAGTAAAATAATGGGGTATTATTAAAATTTTTATAATGATAATTTTACATGATTTTAGTAATAAATAATGTTGATTTTTAAATATTTTGTGTCAATATGTTTTTATGTATTCCATTTCTCAGCACAACCATAAAATGCTTGTGCTGAGAAAGAGTAAAAACAATATAAGTAATGACATTCAAATTATTGAAACATATATATTTTTTATATTGAATAAAAAAAATATTCATGAAATTGTAGCTTTAGGTACTTTTAAAACAGGTTGATACTCTAAGCAAACAATGAAATGTGCGGTACAATGAAATGAAAGAAACCTACAGAATTCTACATATGTCGCATTTTTATTAAAAAATCAATAATTTATTGGGTTACAAAATTATTCTTATACCTAATTTATTTTAAAACCTTAAAAGTACACAACATCATATTTTTGTTTATCGAATAACGATTTATATAAATAACGTTCATTTGTATGAATTTATGTTACACGTTTTTCAAATAAAGCGGAAAATATCTGTATTGATCCTAAATTACTCTAAATCCGCATTCACCTGTTTCCGGTTTAGTAAGACAAACTTTCCGGTTAGGTCTCTGAATGGTTGAGAATAAGATATCTCGTAGAACATGAGCTGTGAAATTTTATATCAAATACGAAAATTATAATAATTTATAATTCAACTGATAAAGCAACTCGCACAAGCGAGTAGCTATAATTATTATAAACAAACTTAAACCTAACCTAAGAATGCATAAAAGAAAAGCTGGGACTAGACACTACTTATATAAAAAAAAAATCACGCGTCGAATCTATCCTCATTTACTTGAAGTTATTTAAATATAAAGCCCTTGGAACTGAAAGTAAAGGGACGTAAATTAAATGAAGATTGTACCTATGTTCTTATTCAAGTTGCCAGCACTGATTTTGATTACATTTCAAGAAACCAGAAACATTCGACACAGGAGACAGATATCAAACTAAATAATTCATCATAGCCGAATGATTACATTTATTTTGTTTGAAATAATTACATGTTGACAATCCACAGGAGATTTGGTTTGTTAGTATAATTATAATATCTACGAGTGAATAGGTTAATTTATTATTAAGGATAAACAAGGATTGTGAATAATTCAAAGTTTAAGTTCAGTGTAAGAAGTCACGTTTTAAAATAAAACTAATTATCTTTCATCCATAATTAGTGTTTCATTGAAGTATATAATATTATGTTTCTGTACAATTACGATATTTTACATAATAATGTAGTAGGTACTTACCTAATTATGAAGAAGGTTATTATGCCACCCTTTATCGGTGGTTCTGAACTTTTCTTGATTTGTCAAATTAATATTTTTTAAGCGGTAAGATATCTATATTCTTCCGATAAAATGTTATAAATCATAATTTGAAATGTACCAAGTCTCTTAAATCAAGTAAAAAAAGTTTCTTAAATCTGGTATAAAAGCATATGACTTATTATATAACCAGTTGCATGTAACACATGAGATCCAACTCTCGATAGTATATATTATATATATTTTTGAAATATAGGAAGTTAAACACAAAAATTTATCATAAAAAAAATTAATTTGAGATATTGTTTTTTTCTATATTCATACCAATTTACAGGGTTCTAGCTTAAATGGTTTTTGAGATATATGTACGTATGGAAAAATATAGTAAAAATTCAAAAGTTGATCTGACTGAAACAAACATTCAAAATTCTATGTATAAAAGATTTATAGGCTTGTAACTATATATTTATTCTGAAAATTTGAGATCTGTGAATTGAGCAGATCAAAAGTTATAAGGGGGGACAGACACACACACACACACACACACACACACAGACACACTAAATTTTCTACTTCGAATTCTGAGTAATCACACCACAATTATCGTAACATCACACCTATTCAGCACCTAGGCGACGAAAAGCGATACATTCGAAACGATTATTAAATTCGAAGTATTAATAATGTTATATTATATTAAAATAAAACAATTTGTTTTAGATTCTACGTGTATTTATAAGTTCGTCGATAGCTATTTCGCCTTGCTAGGGCATCTTCAAGACTATGACGGCGTGGAGTTTCTGTCGGGTTATATAGGTAGAGGGTTGAGCTTACAATTTTTTTGATTGGTCAGTATCTATAAACAGAGTATTAAACAATGGCAGTGGGTGGAGACTATAGTTAGACTTGACAATTGACTGACCAATCCCTAAATATGTTTGTATACAGGTAGTTATATTTGTTTATTGATATAGTTCTAAGAATTTTATTTTATTAGTGGGTTATTTTCTAGGTATAATGTTTGTTTATTTGTGGATATTACAATATAATATGTATTTTGCGGTACAGGTAGATAGAGGTAGTTATATTGTTTTATTGATGTATTTCTTATGTATTTATTTATTTATATAATGGCTATTCTTTTGATGTTAAAATATTTGAATTTTGAGAGGTTCCAGGGAAGAAGTGTGGTGAAGGTTGGATATGTAGATTATTTTGGTGACGTCTCGGTGGCAGGATTATGGATCTGAAACAATGAACCTTCAAAACCTCCAACCTTCACCACACTTCTTCCCTGGAACCTCTCAAAATTCAAATATTTTAACATCAAAAGAATAGCCATTATATAAATAAATAAATACATAAGAAATACATCAATAAAACAATATAACTACCTCTATCTACCTGTACCGCAAAATACATATTATATTGTAATATCCACAAATAAACAAACATTATACCTAGAAAATAACCCACTAATAAAATAAAATTCTTAGAACTATATCAATAAACAAATATAACTACCTGTATACAAACATATTTAGGGATTGGTCAGTCAATTGTCAAGTCTAACTATAGTCTCCACCCACTGCCATTGTTTAATACTCTGTTTATAGATACTGACCAATCAAAAAAATTGTAAGCTCAACCCTCTACCTATATAACCCGACAGAAACTCCACGCCGTCATAGTCTTGAAGATGCCCTAGCAAGGCGAAATAGCTATCGACGAACTTATAAATACACGTAGAATCTAAAACAAATTGTTTTATTTTAATATAATTTAAAATGGAATTCTACTACGTAAATTATCCACAACTACTTAAAATTAATAATGTTGTTTGATTTTATCATTTGATTTTTTATAAACGTTGTTAATAATATTTTTTTATGTAGATACATTTATGACTACATAACACCGCACTGGTTTCGTGAACGTACCTACATTTAAAATATGACAGAATTATCATATGAAAAAAATAACGAAGAATTCGATGAAACAGAAATCGCAATAAATTGTTTGACTGTTACGAAATCATGTTGGTAACACTGTCAGAGTAAGGAGCATACCTCATAGATGTTATTGGAAGAAAGACATGTAATATTTTTTTACATACATTTTATGCGGTCATAATTATAATAATAATAGTAAATTAATACATCTAGTAAAAACAAAAAGTATATAATTTTTTTTAAACAATATATGGTACAAAGTATGACAATCAGTTATAAAAAACATGTAAAACTAGGGAGAACATTAATATTTTTTAACTATGTATTCAGCACCTAGCCTACGAAAGGTGACAAGACATGTGGTTTCTTTTATGTTTTGTGGCAAACTATTATATATTTTGAGACCTTTATGGTACCTATAAGCTACATATTTTGTGTACAATCTCGTTTTTGTAAGTCTTGTATAATAACAAATCAATCCACATTTACTATGCTCAAATCTTTAATACCTAATATTATTAGAAAGACTCCTGATATTTTCACTGGTAACCAATATATCAAAAGTAGGCAACACAATGACGCTAAAATAGATTCGATTCCGTGAATTTGGTTTTTCAACAAATACATAATGTGAACTAGAACATTTCAATTTCGAAGAATTGTTATTCTGATATAATACATTAAAATAAAACACATTAGTAACATTCTTCCATTTGGTTTAATTTGACTTGCTAGTTTCGCTCTAGACAAGCATCTTCTGAGTGGGTAGTGGCAGTGGTTATTCTGACGATTGTTTTTGGAAGAATTTCCATGTAACTCATTTTAAGGGGCCATATAAACCTTAATACCCCAATTTCAAACAAAATTCCTCAAATATATTAAACAGTGTGTTTTTAGAAATAATACCAAAAGTATTTTAAAAATTTCTCTAGTGAATGTTCATCACACAATTTCCTTTTTTTTGATAAAATACCCTTTTTTTCAGCATTTTTTTTTATTACTCTATTACTTTGTGTCGTAGAGAAATAAATCTTTTATAAGCTTAAACTGTGCATAAAATCAAAG
The DNA here is from genome assembly GCA_963576475.1 of Molanna angustata. Lineage (NCBI taxonomy): Eukaryota > Metazoa > Arthropoda > Insecta > Trichoptera > Molannidae > Molanna > Molanna angustata. Next base: position 156,061 of record OY754982.1, on the reverse strand, counting down.
TGAATGACCGATAAAGTTTTATAATTTCAAGTCAGGTTTGTTCTTAATATGTAAAAAATCAAAAAATTTTGAGTTTCCGATAATTTAAATCACGTATAAACCTTTTATAATGCACGCGATAGTTACCCTTACTAACACGTAACTTCATAGTTCATTGGGCGGTTTTAATATATCATAGATTTAGCGTTATATGTCCTCTTAAAGTAGGTTCATTTTGTTTTACTACAGTATTAACACCAACCCGACATTTTTATTATTTTTGAAAATACATATTAAATTACAATGTGCTATTTATTATATATGTTGAGATATTATTACGTTTTATTTATAAATTGTAGCGTCCACCATAACCTGCTTGTGTTTAAAGTGTTTTTATCTTCTAATGACATACAAAACTATCGCATACAAGTAAAACCACAAAGAAAATCTAGGTAATATTTGTTATGGCACGTAATATCCATTACTGCATTTTGTTAGTACTTACATAGCAATATATACATATATGTAGATATATTCTATGTACTAACTAACGTACATACATAATATATAGGTACTCATTTCCCACACCTTCATACATATATGATTAATGTACTACGATAGTAAAGAACTTTACCAGGTATTGTATACAAATAAGTAGGTACTCAACTGGTAAATATTTCTTAAGGTATCCATTAAATATTCAAGTAGATGGTATTATGTACTCGTAAATATTGAAAGATGTATAAGGCACTAAATGTGTACAATAAATTGTTATTAATTTTTTGAAATGATCCAAAATGTCAATGAAATAATATTTTAATAGAGACGAAGTAGGGATATTATAGAAGAACCAGGAACTCAAGGCACCTACGGCTGGTTTACGTGATCATGAAATAAATCCTCAAACTTTTTAAAGAAAAAAAATGTAAATGCTTGTGAATTTACTATGGTATCTGTTGTAAGTAGGGTTTAGATTTGGGTACAATGGATTGCTAGACACTACATTAACCAATCTACCACTAACTTCTTCTTTTTCTTCTTTTCCTCATCCTTCTCCCATTTTAGATTTGGGGTCGGCTCGTATTATTTTTGTCCTCCATGCACCATCGTTTAATCTAGTTGTGCCTTTCTCAATTCGAACTGAGAAAGGCACAATTACCTCCTTCTCCATACCACTCAACCATAAGTCTGGGTCGACCTCTACCTCTCCTGTCTTCCTGTTTTCCTAGGGCAGTCTGCACTGCATGATCTTCATGCCTCATAACATGGCCATACCATCTCAATCTTGATTGTAATGATCTTTTCTGTCACTGAGATCACACTGCTTCTGATATATTGGTTTCTCACTCTATTTAACTTACCGATCTCCACCGACTATTTGATAAATTTCTTTGATCATGTCAAACAAATTATACCTACAGCGAATCACGAAAAATTGTACCTATCGTTTTTTTAAGTATTTTGTCTGCTACAATATTATTTTGCTATATTATGGTACGTCGCTCCTGTAATAGGTACAATATCAACTTTGTTATATCAATTCTTTGTTACTCTGTGGCGAAGTTTCTCTCAGATAGTTCATTTTCTGGAAATGTTCTATATGTGCTCTGGACGTTTCAACTCAAGAGGTGTTATGTATGTAACTGCACCATAAACATGTCTAGCTGCTGAATTTAATGCCATCTGCTGCGACCAATAGATACGACCCTTAAGAAAACTAGCAAACTAAGTAGGTAAACCGTCCAAACAGTCCGATTCTGATGTGAAACGAAATAAGGATATTATATTTATTGTTTCCTTAATATATTTATGTAAATATAATGAATATTTCAATATGAAGAGAAGTTATTGTGTTTATCTTTATATACCTATATAAAACTTCTGTACCGCTAAACCGATTTTGATGAAATTTATTGTGTGTGTTTGTGTGAGTCTCAGAATGGATTAGATTCACAAAAAGGAATTTAATAAAAATATCAATCGTTATAAATATTTTCGGAATATGTATTTTGAATAATGGCGACATTGCTTTCGATATTTCAGCGCCCTTGGAGTGATCTTGTATCACTAAACGGCGCTTTATAAATTGTAATTATTATTATTATGTCGTAATATTATGCAATATTGGTTATGCCATTAAAACTTGATGTTTTTCTCAACGCCGCGCTGTCTGCGGTATTTGTTTTATAGTTTTAATATTTTATGTAATTATTTAGTTAAATGTATAATTTTTTTTCATTGTTGTATGAAGCTATTTAATATTTTTACAAGCATATTCTGTTCTAAGTGGTATTTTGACGATAGGTATATCAAAGTCATTTCAATGTAATATTTCGTAATGTTTTCGTTTTAATATTTCTATTAGGTAATGTATGAATATTACATTAAATAATTTAGTTTTATTACCGTGTGATATTATTATTTTGTGATATATTCTGTTCTTGAGAGTCAAAATTTGAAAATCTCCATAATTTAATGTGAGGTTATAAATACATATATATTTTGTGATTGAAAGAAATATAGTTACATACTCTAATGGCATTTTGGCATTTTAAAATATTCTCCTCGACGACAATATCAACTTAAAGCTAAGGCAAAGAATGGTCAAGTGTTATGTGTGGTCAGTTCTGCTTTATGGGGTGGAGGTGTGGACTCTCAAAGTTAATATTATAAACCGCCTTGAAGCATTTGAACCATGTGGATCCACCGCAGAATTTTTAGAATATCGTGGACTGACATGGTCAGTAACACTCAAGTACTACGTAGAGCCAACACCAAAAGAGAATTATTCACCAATGTTAAATTACGTAAAGTGTTGTACTTCGACCATATTCTGAGAGGTGAAAGTATGCCATCCTTCAGCTCGTCATGAAGGGGAAGATTGAGGGTCGTAGAGGGTCGGAAGAAAACAGCTTTCCTGCCTGCGAAACATCCGCGAATGGATCGGTATAAGAACTGTGGAGGAGCTGTTTCGCACTGCACAGGACAGGGAGGCTTTCTCTATCGTGGTCGTCAACTTCGGGGAGACCTGATATGACACAAGAAGAAGAAGAATCATTTTCTGATGTCCACACCCGCACACCTGTCGCCGTGAGATATGCCATGAAAGCTTGTGGTATTTTTATGTTTGTTAAACCAGCTAATAACAGGCAAGCCAACGTTCGTGCAGGACAACGTCTGTCAGGTGGTCGGGTCCGCTAGCTTAAAATTTAAGTTGAGTGCAGAAGTGGAGATGGGCTGGACTGGACACATATCAAGAGTGACCGTCAATAAATGGATGAAAAGACTGGTGGAGTGGAGACTGAGAGGCGACAAGAGACCACAAGGGCGACCACCCAACAGATGGATGGACGACATTAAAAGATTTGTTGGACCACAGTGGATGGGAATCGCACAGGAACGGGAGGAGTGGAGAAGGAGAGGGGAGAGGAGGCCTATGTCCTGTAGTGGGCAAACACAGGATGATGATGATGATGATGATGATGATAGGTTTAGTAAAATAATCCAGTACAGAGCATTAATTTGTTTTTTTATTCAAAACGTCAAGATGACAAACAGGTACACGTATGTAATATAAGAATTATAGTGGAGCATTATCATTTCGCAATATTTGTTTACACTCCATAACTGCGGACTAGATGAGTCATTATTTCATAATCCTTTTAAAATAATCATAATTTTAATGGTAGGTATCATAAGACAATTACATATTTATTTCATATTGTTTACGAACTGTGGCGTAATTATGTTCCTTGGGTTGTTGTGTGCGTTGAGAGGTTTTTGAAATAGGATTGAAACCAACTAATTCATATATCTCCCATCTTCAAGGAGATTAACGTTCAAGTATTGAGGTCTCAGTTAATTTTATCTTAATTTGATTATACTGTTTGGTTTACGACGGATATTCCGTGTCGCTTTTATCAAATAAAAATAGAACAACGTTTACAAATTTGATTCCTCTTGTAACATGAATCATCGAAGTTGTGTCAGAAATTAAGATATTTTTTAAGGCAGCGATTATGGCTGTGCCTTATTAAAAAAAAAAAAAAAGGCAGCGATTAAGAAATTCAGCAAAAGAAAGTCATCGAGGAAATAGTTGACATCATTTTATATGAAATTTCGTTTTATGCACAATTATGTGCATTATATGTGCATTCCCTATGCACAACGTGCACAATTATGTGCATTCCCTTGCTAAAAATGAATGAAGTTGAAGTGTTTTTACAGAAGAACTTGAAAGTGTTTACCTATACATTCATTTTCAATGCCAAACGCCTTTGTTTCATATAGTTGGCAGATCTTTTGATTTCTATGCCAGAATCCTAGGCTTTATTCTCAGGAGAGGAGATATAATCAATATTTATAATTATTTGAACGAGACACTTCAAGAGGAATTCCCATCTGACAATAAATTGTTCACAAAAGGTTTATATAAGGTTTCTACACCGGGATTTTAAGAAAACAAACTTCAGATTTATGTGTCACAAAAAGCATTTTCTTTACACAGAATCATTTTTCCTTGGAAAGTAAATATTTTTCTAATATATTTGTGCCGTAAACATTGACAAAATAAAAACATTACACAAATATTTTTATAATAGGATCATGCTGAAAATCAGCTGCTGGGGGCATGTCTTCCTGCAACATAGCTGAGTATGGTCCTTTTGAGTCGGAAAAGATGTTTTTTTTATTTTGTTGATATATTTCTTTGTATTTGTATGTAAACATTTTTTCATCTCAATAAATATTTTATTATTATTATAGTTTTGATATTTTCTACTCATTAATGGAATGAAAGTGAACAAGAGAAGAATGAATGTAGAATGCTCAAGGAAATATACAAATCGATAACAATGCAGCAAGAGGACAGAATAGTCAAAAAAAGGATGAGATCCTCAGTGAAGGAATTGTAAGAAACTTGAATAATATATGTGAATTTGCATGAATGTTGATGGATTCATGTCAAGATATAAAAATATACCATTTGATTATGGCCTTATAAGCCGAAACGGTCGTCGGAAGTTGAATAAATTCTTTGTTGAATATATGTGTTCATATTTTTCATAATTAAAAATAAATCGTTCGGCTTTCGCTGCCTACATCGTTAGAGACATGGCGTGATGGTATTATCTTGTATAAAACAAGAAAGACTTTTTATAAAAAAATATATTTTCATCCGATATTGGGAAAATGTTGGGACGGAATATGGCTTTGTATTTGATTTTTCCTTTTCTTTTATCCATTGTATAAATAAAATTAGAATCTGTTAAAATAAAGATACCTCCATATTTTTAATCGAGATTTGACATAAAAATAATATATATTCATTTGATTATCTGATATCGTATAGGTACATATAATACTCTCTGTGCGCCCGTTTTTATTAAAATATTACCAAATAACTTTCTATTGTGCGTTGGAAATTCATAATTTTAAACATTGGTTAATGGTTAATTCTTCCGGTATACTTTTGGATCAAAATACTATTAATTTATTGTCAGAAATAGACTTTAAACAATTTGTCAAACTTAAACGGTTTGTTTCTTGTCATTAGAAGTAGGTATTAGGTAATAGCTGTTTCATTGCGAGAGCATTAGTTAGCAAACTATAAACCTTTAAATCTAAATTATTAATATTAATAATTAACACTTCCTTGCACCCTGCACAAGTGGTGAGTTTATTGCCGTATGGCAATTTCTTCCAACTAACCAGTGTTTCCAGCACAGAGAAGCAATATTAGCGTGAGAAATGAATTTAAATAAATATCTCCTCTTCTGGGAATCGAACCCAGAATGCCCGCACAGAAACCGAACGGCTTACCAACTGTGTCACGGCGCGGCGGCCGGCAATTATTGAATATTTTAAAATAAGTATTTTGTTTTCTATTTAAAACATGTATGTATGTATGTCAGGATAGGATAATGTGGAGGTTTCTTTTCCTCGCCCGAATATGTCAACAAACTGATGGTATGTATGTATATATGAAGATTGAGTATACTGTATACTGCCATACAAATATTGTGTATACTGCCATACAAATTGTATGAAACGATGTAGTCACTTAATATTTTTTTTACAATAAGTTTGAAAATTAAATTATCTAGTTGGGATTTTTCGGTGTTCTTTGATATTTAAAAAAAATAAAATTTTGGTAATAAAACACGCCTTAAAAAATACTTGAGAATCCTTGGAACTTTTTCATAAAAAAAAAATGTTTTAGATTTTGTATTTGTCTATATTTATTCAAGCCTTCAGCATTCTAGCTTTTATTTTGTTTTAGATATCTGGAAATATAAAACAAAATTTGAAATGTATAGAAAACAAAATTAACTATTTAACCTACTATGGATTCCACCAAAAATTAGAAATTAGATATTATGATTTTTTCTCCATTTTTTCTAAAACTCTCAACTTTGTAGGACTATTTCCCTTCGAAAAAACAAAAACATAACTTATGAAAATCTTTTTGGCTAGAGAATTTCAATCCTTTACGAGAGTGTACGTCTTCACTATATGGTACTATAATAATTCGACAACATGCCTCATGATACGAAATCATAGATAAATATTTGAATACTTACAATAATGACAGTTTTCCACTTTAATGCACTTGTAATACAAAAATGAATTTTTAACTAATATAATTAAAATTAATTAACAAGTAGGTTATTATTGTTTTCACTATCAGCTTTTTAATATAAACACCATAATTTTTATTTTTAATCACCATTTAATTTAAAAAAAAACTGTTTTTACTATGCACTATTCATGTACCTATGTAACGTAATGCAAATACTAGTTGATTTATTTTTTATGTTATTTCTATCTCTAATATTGCTGAAACTTTTATTGATTATTTCATTAGTTTTATTGAGTTGCAGACTGTTGATGTTATTGTTTGTAGAACGAAATATGTTTGCCGACAACTTTCGTTTTGTTGACGATGGACACTTTCGACCGCCGCAATCCTAAGTACAGACTGACTGTTGCATTCTGCATACTGTGGCTGAGATGTTGCTGTGATGGATTGTGTTGTATTGAGAGGGAGAGTGAAAGACCATTGAGGAGGGGATTGATATAATATTATCGTCTGTGATATTGTGTTTTCAGTATGGATCTGTGAGACGATAAATATCATTTAGTCTCTAGAATGTGGCAACTTGTTATTGGGTGCGTGTTAAATTAATATTTTACATAGTATATACCTACCTCTTAGTTGCCAGAAAAGCAATAGGTACAAATAAATAAATAGTACTAAGGAAAGTCATAATCCAACTGTCGATTCGTTCATGATAATAATTCAATTCTCTGAATGAATCGACATTATTAAGCCAAGATGCGTGTACGAAGGAACATTTTGTATGGCGTAGTGGACTTTTTGCATGCTAAAAACACCAACGTTCCCATACATGGATTCACTCAGAATTCGGAGTAGAACATTTTATGTGAGTTTTGTGTGTGTGTGTGTGTGTGTGTGTGTGTGTGTGTGTGTGTGTGTGTCTGTGTATGCCCCCACCCTTATAGCTTTTGATCCGCTCAATTTACAGAGCCCAAAATTTCAGAATATATAAACAGTTATAGGTTACAAAACTTTTATACTCGGAATTGTGAATTTTTGTTCAGTCAGGGGTTATCAACTTTTGAATTTATGGTTTATTCTTCTATATATCTCAGAAGCTAGAACGCTGAAAATTGGTATAACATGGACAAATACAAAATCTCAAATTTATTTTTTCAAAAAAATTCCAGGGTTTCTCAAACATTCACTTATAAATATAACTGCCTGTATTTCCAAATTTTTAAAAAATATCGAAAAAAGCCGAAACACCCCAACTAGATAATTTAATTTTCTATAAAAAATATTTATATTGTAGGAGTAGGTACATCTCATATTTTTTAACAATTTTTATAAAAATTGAATTTAATGACGACATTGCTTCATACAATTTGTATGGCAGTCGCCTACACACAATATCTAAGAAGACTTAATTGTTTGATACTAATCTCCAAATATACATACATACCATCATGATGTTTTCATATTCTGGGTAGGATCAAAGGACTGACCTCCATACTATCCTATATTGACATACATACCTAGGTACATGTGTTGTATAGAAAACCAAATATCTTAAAATATTAAATAATTTGTATTTATGGGTTTATAGTTTGGTACTTATTCTTCAATTATACATAATATCGCTATCGACAATTGGATCTCATGTGTGACATGCAACTAGTTCTAAAAAAATCGGTTTTATAGGCAGAAAAAAATACTGTGTTAAGTATTAATTACGTTTTAAAGAATTGATCCTGTTGTAACAATTGTGTTGGGTTCTCCGAAGATCAGCCTTTTCTGGGATGAACATAATAATAATATAGGTATGTCCTATAATGCTCCCAAGAGGGTTTGCGCAGTCACCAGTGGGAGACTGCGCAAACCCTCTCATGTTGTAACTCTTAATTGTATCACAATCCAGAAAACTTTATACCTATCCTGATAAATATTTCGCATATTTCCATTTATCTTGCCAGCAGGAATGGGATGAAATGCATTTATATTTCAATAATTTATTAAGTATTTATTTTTTATTTATGTACCTATTTTACATTTTTTTCTGTTTAACAATAACCTAAATTTACAAGATATATGATAAAATTACTATTGTAAAATTTATCCACTAAACAATTCCTTGCACTCTGCGCATGTGGCGATTTTTTTGCCATACGGCAATTTCTTGAACCAGTGTTTCCAGTCCAGAGAAGCAATATTTGCGTGAGGAATAAATTTCTCTTATGCTGCGGATCGAACCCAGGACGCCTGCACAGAAACCAAACGGCTTTTCAACTGTGTCACAATGTTTCTTCTTAGTATGATTCTATATTTAAATCATTTTCATAAACCTCTTCTTCTTCTTCTTCTTCGTCAGCTAGGACTATGTCCTTTAGTTCTCGGCACCTGCTCCTGGGAGGAGGACGTCCAGCTGTCCCTCCATCGTTTGGGTGGTCTTCCTGGAGGTCTGCTACCTGTAGGATGTTCATCAGCTGATATCCTCACTACTCGGTCTGAGCTTGCTCTCCCCACGTGGTCTCTCCAGAAACGTCTTCTTGTTCTACCCCATCGTACCACGTCCTCAACATCACAAATTTTCCTTATTTCGGAGCAAAATTAATTAATTATTTAAATTAATTATTTTTTAATTATCAATAACTGGTATTGGGTACCTATCCACACAGAAGTACTTCATTCAAATTATGATTTATAACAAAATTTCAATGTTTTATACATTCATAGGTAAAATGACCTAAATAATTGGATATTATATATTCATACTTTCATAGTTATTATCGATATTTTAATATTATATTCTGTGTATAAACCATCATGTACCTGTACTAAAATCAATAAAATGATCATTTCAGGAGCCATATCCCTTAGTTATATATTTTACCTGGTGGTGTGAAGAAACAGTTGGTTCCCACTCCCAAAACTTCAGATTAATTAAAGAAACATGAGCCAAATGGTTTTTGAGGTTTGCAAGTCTAGTGATGAGTGGTAATTGTTCAAGTAATAACACCTTCGAATATGACATTCTTTGATGCAATTTTAAATGGTAAGAGCATGGTAGGATTATTTTCAGTAAAAGGATGTTTAGTCGAAAAAATCTGTCAAATTAATTTATTTGTACATCTAAAGTAATAAAGCAATCAATATGTTAGTGTGTGTGTGTGTTTGTCTCACGCCTTTTGAAAAACCAAGAGCATCTAAAAATCTAATTTATGTGCGAACGTGTACCAGTATACCTGATGCAGTGTCACGCTAAAAATAATGCGATTAAAATGCTGAATATTAAAGATATTTCAATAATTATTTTTTTCATACAAAATTTTCCAAGTCATATCTGTCAAAAAAGTGTACATTTTGCACGCAAATATCTGTTAGTTTAAAAGTTAGAAGTACGTATTTACACGAAAAAAATATATTTTCAAGTATAACTTAGCTTTTAAGTGAAAAACATGGTGAATATTTTGTCTAATTATAATGTTTAACTTATTTTTAAAGTAAGCGTTTTGTACAAATGTACATATAACCCCGCCATTTTAATATCTTTTCATACGATATTTAATTTTCCTACCGAATGAATATGTTCTTTAAAATAATATACCTTTGAAATAAATGTGATTTTGAAATAATAAAATGAAACAAAAGACATTACAGCAAGTTTTAAGACATATATTGTAAAAGTCTGTTAATTATTAGTAAAGATATAGGCGTAATAAAATTGCATAATTTGTTAAAAATATTTGATTTTTCTGACAATTTTCATTTTTATGGCATCGAACAAACCAATGTAGGTACCTACATATTCAAAAAATGTCTCCATAACATTTGATATTTTTCACATGTTGGAACATGGTTACTATGGTAACGGACACATTCTGATATTCAAATAAAATTTGTTATAAATCGAATTCGAATTAATTTAGAACATCATTGTAGGTAGGTACCTACAAACCTAATACTTACTACTTAAAAACCAAGAATATACTGATTTTGTATAGGAAAATTATTAAACTATTTTAGGTTAACTACAATACACATTCAATATACCTACAAACTATTTCCTATAGTGAAATTCTTCTTTTTTCTATGTAGACCTTTTGGGTGATTTTTTCTACAAACTATTTCTTGGGGTTTAAATCTTCTTCTTCTTCTTTTGTGAAGTCATTTGGGACAGTTCATAAATAAACTATTTCCTATAGTCTAATTTTTCTTTTTCCTAATTTATGTAGACATTGGGTGAGTTTTTATACAAAATATTTCCTATAGTCTAATTCGTCTTCTTCTTCCTTTATGTAGACCTTTTGGTTAGTTTTTAAACAAACTATTTTTAAACAAACTATCCTTTAGTCTAATTCTTCGTTTTCTTATTTTATGTAGATGTTGGGTGAATTTTATATAAAATATTTCCTAGAGTTCAATTCATCTTCTTCTTCTTTTATGAAGACATTTTGGTCAGTTTTTTATATAATACATTTCCTAATGTGTAATTCTTCTTTTTCATTTTCTATGTAGACCATTGGGTCAGTTTTTATTACAAACTATTTGTTATAGTTTTATACTTCTACTTCTTTTTTTATTTAGTCTTTTGGATTAGTTTTATGTCTAATAGTCTATTGTAACGAAATATTATAAACAACATGCAAACTTGATGAAAATACATAAAAACGAATGGGATGTGACCAACACTAGAATTTTCTCATTACTTTTGTTCAATCAAATTTACACCATTTATTATATCATCATATATTGCTTAATTTTCAATAACTACACATTTCATTTTGATGACAATATATAAAAAATCGGGGTTGTGGCCATTGCTGGATCTTCACAACGTTTATATTCATATTAAAAACTATTAAACATAGCTTAAGTCTTCTTCTTCTGTTATGTAGACTTATGTGTCAGTTTTAAGTCTATCAGTTTTATTGTGCAAAACTATAATAAACTATATGCACACTTGACGAAAAATATAAAAACGAATGGGATGGGACCAACACTAGAATATTTTCAGTACTTTTGTTTAATCAATTTTTAAACCATTTCCCATCATCCAAAATTACTAAATATTTAAAACACATTATTTGCGTTCGATGACAATATATAAAAATAGGGGTTGTGGCCAAATCCAAACTCTTTACGACGTTGTCTTTTTATAATAAGTCATATTTAAAATCATTTCCCATAGTCCATGCGTGCAGAAATTGTATGTGCTTATATATAAAAGCAAATGGATTGTGGCCATCACTTTAAGATTTTACACCGCTTAAACTCAATTAAATTTCAAACTACTTTTCATACTACGGTTAAAAAAAATTATGTGTGACAATATTATGTAGGTATATAAACGATTGCTTATTCCTTCACTAATTAACATTCTTGGCCAACGGCGGGACATAAAAGCTAGTAAACAAATAATTGGGCGGGCTTATTGCCATTAAGAAGTTTCTTCCAACCTACAAGATTAAAAAGCCAGACAACATAATAGGTAATATGAATAACATAAGCTAAATGATTAATAGCATACAAAGGTTCATGGCAAAACATCGAATTCTTCTCTATTATTTTTTGATACTTTTGAGCTGGGTACCTAATTAATAATTAAAACATACATCCGACAAAATACCTAAAATCTCACATGGTATAGCAATGAGGTTCACCACTCATTTTAAATGTTTCCTTTTTAAGTATGACAAGGCTGATGTGTGAAGATACACGCATGTTTTGTTCTTCCATTTATAAGGTGATGCACATCCATGCACATGTCGCTGGTAACCCCACCTTCTATGATATGCCGAGTATGTACCTACATATGTTTGTATGAGCATAAAATCGTATAAATAATAATTATTGACTATTTACTGTTTCTGATATTGCGGAAATAGGTACCATACATTACATATATACATAACACCACGCCATGTCCCTAGCGGGGTAGGCAGAGAGAACCCAACGCCACATATTTCTATCTTGACACACATTCATCGCCTCGTCGACATTCATACATCGTCTTATACATGTTCGTCTGTTATTCATGCTTCTGACATTTCCGTCTTTCAAAATACCGTTCACATGGACGAGCCATCCCTTCCTTGGGCGTCCCCGACCTCTCATTCCATTCCTGTCCACAATGTATATTTTCTTCGTCAGGCGTTCCTCATTCATTCTCCCCATGTGCCCAAACCATCTCAATGTGTTCACTTTCATTCTCTTAATGACATCTTTCTCTATGTTACATTATATTGCCAATAATCTGAACAATGAACAACAAGACAATATACCTATGGAGAATGTAACAGAAAAATATTGACTATTTACTGTTGGAGATTTTGATATTACGGAAATAGGTACCTTACATTATATTGCCAAGAATCTGAACAATGAACAACAATACGATGTACCTATGGAGAATGTAACGGACAAATATTTCATAGCGACATCCTCCGAGGGTATAATAATGTCAATTATTTGATACATTTTTCATCAAATAATAGAGTTAGGAAATAATAATATTATCATATAAAAATATTTCGCGAAAATATTATATCGATTGAGGACCGTAGTATAAGTGAATAGGTAATATAATACACTCTCATTTTCCCTCTGATATATTATATTAAAAGAATTTTTACTATGTACATAGGTTCCTACTTCCTACCTACCTACATAATATGTATGTAGATACTTTAGCTTTAGGTTCTGGAATTTCAAAGGATGTACCTATATCGGACACTTTATAAAAGCTTTCATGAAATTATTCATAAAAATTTGCACTTTACATTTTATCCTTTACATCGATTGTGATGAAACTCACCATACCTATTTTGTATACATTTCTATATAACTACCATAAATGATTACTTACGTCCCAACCTACATTTCATTTATGATCGATTCCCGGTGGAGACACAGTTTTTAATTGTGTTGTCAGTCTCGATCTGTGAGTCACCAGTCTCCAGAATGTGGCAACTTGTTATTGGATGCGTGTTAAATTAATATTTGTCATAGTAGGTACCTACCTATTAGTTGCCCGAGAAATAATATAAAATAATATAATAAGTGCTTTTGCTTCACCATTTTCTTTAATTTCAAATATCTCTCTATTGGTGTATTCCCAATGACAATGCACGTTTAAACTGTATTAATTCGAAATTATGGTGTAATTTATTGAACAGTTACAGGAAACAAATCAGACTTTATACGATGACTTTAAATTTTCAAGTTTTAATCTTTATATACTTGATGGTTTCTTTAAATAGGCTTCTAAACCGTTAATGTAAAATAAATAAATAAATAAATAAATAAATAAAAGTATTGATTTGACGTTAGTATAGAATAGCGGGATCGTACAATGAAATTTTAATTTTATTCGGATAGATGCAAAAATTATATTTTACTGTTTATACAAGTTTTCATTAAAAAAACCAGTAAAAATCATTATAATGTACATTTACATGATGGCACTGTGTACAAAACATAAATACTTTAAGAAAATTAATTAAAGCATTCAATGTATGCAAGTGGAAAATCGATTACAAATTTAAAATGTGAAGAAAACTTTGGATAGGGTTCCCCATTTTTTTTATTTACTTGTTTCATTGAGATAAAGTGTAATCATCTATTGGAGATTATATTGAGACAAAGTGTTGCCATTTACTGGAGATATTGACATGAAGAGTTGCCATCTATTGGAGATTATATTGAGATGTTGTGTTGTCACATATTGGAGACTATATTGAGATAAAGTGTTGCCATGTTGCCATGGAGATTATATTGAGATGAAGTGTTGCCATTTACTGGAGATTATATTGACATGAAGAGTTGCCATCTATTGGAGATTATATTGAGATGTTGTGTTGTCATATATTGGAGACTATATTGAGATGAAGTGTTGCCATCTATTGGAGATTATATTGAGATGAAGTGTTGCCATATATTGGAAACTATATTGAGATGAAGTGTTGTCATCTATTGGAGATTATATTGAGTTGCCATCTATTGGAGATTATATTAAGATAAAATATTGCCATCTATTGGAGATTATATTTTTTGTGAAATGAATTAAATCATTATCAAGCCTCGATTGCTGCTCGTAGATTGTTTAAGCTTTTTATGTTTCCTTCTTTCAACATATCATTCATATGGTCATGTCATCCCTTTCTGGAGCGGCTCCTGCTATTCACTCTATCTCTTATACCCATGCATTTTTTTTTATCAATCGTTCATCGTTTATTCTTTCAATATGCCCAAACTTGCTCAAGGAATTTATTTTCATTTGAATTATAATATACTTCTTTACCTTTTATTTCTCATTTTTAGTTACATACTCTTCTTAGTTATCTCATTTCTACGGCATTTATTCTACTTTCGTGCGTCTTTTGTCAAGTCCATGTTGCACTAACATACATCAAAGTAGCATTATGCACGGCAATTTTGGCTTCCTTTGAGATCCTTGTTGGATGACATTGCTGGTCTGAGTGCTCCGTTTATTCTATTACCCGCCATAACTCTTATTTCAATATCTTTAGCAGGTCTTCCATTCCGTGGCTACTCCCCATGTGTATATTCGTCTACTTACTTGTTCTATATATGTAGTTATTCGTTCTCTCTACTTTCAGTTCTTTCGAATAACAATATCTTAGATTTACTAACATTCATTCTCAGTCCATTCTGCAGACATCCTTCATACAATTTACATAAAGTGTATATATTTTCATTGATGCATGCACCTAATGTATTTCAACATTATAATCAAGTTATACGAACACTTTAATTTTATTGCGTAAAGGGAATTTTTGCGAAAATACAGTAAGTTAATATAACGTATTGTGCGTGAGTAATGTTTGTACCAATCTATTATGGATGTGCAATAAAACCAACTGCAATTCAGATACATTTATTGCCAATGTATGTATAGCAATTTATTAGTTTTCCATGAAACAATATAAAGTTTTTTGCAAATTTTCCACACCATTACGATATATTTATAGGTATATTATTTACTAATATTTACCTTTAGGTCAAAATTTACAATATCATTATTTGCAATGATTCACTTAAACGTCTTTAGTTAACGGTAAAGTTATATTATGTGGTTATGTAACAGAATCCTTTGTTTCGTTTTTGTACTTATATTACTTATACTAATTTATATATAAAGGAATAATTGTTGGTATAATACAGTTTAGTAGTATGTATGTAAAGTTACTGTTAGTTATCTTTACTGGGGGGCAAGTCTGGTTCAGTCGGCGAAATCAAAACCACCGTGATTACCCATATCATGGATATAATTATTATATGGAGTTCTACAATATCTTTAGATGTCAGAGAACTCCATACAATAATTATATCCATGATGTGGGTAATCACTAGGGTTTTGATTTCGCCGGTCGAACCAGACTTGCCCCCCTGTTATTTTCAATAAATTGTTATCAAACTTCCCGACCAGAAAGAGTCCTGAAACTTTTATAATTTGTGTATTCCCGATGACAATACATTTTAAAACTTTCAAAATTTATAAACAAATACACAATTTTGTATTTCACAAGATTTAATTTTATTCGGTTAGTTTTTTTCAATATTTTGATTGTAAAAACCTTTCAAATCATAATAATATACCTACCAACATCTAAACATGATTTAATTGTGAACTACATTGAATCTAGTTGCATGTAACACATGGGATCCAACTTTCGATGGCGATGGAGATGACATAAATAATACATACCAAAATAATAACCCTTAAATCATAAATATTTAATATATTTAGTTTTCTATACAAAACTTGTACCTAGGTCAGGATAGGAAAGTCTGGAGGTCAGTCATTTTTACCTACCCCGAATATGTAAACAGCTCGATGATATGTATTCATAAATGGAGATTAAGATTCGAACTATAGAGAATCCCCGTAGATATTGTGTATTTTGCCATACAAATTGTATGGAAAAGTTGAGATGATCTACATACTATCTACTTTGAAAAATAAATAATGTGAATTCGTTTAATTTATTAAGTAAGTGGATAGAAGTTGTGTGTGTTGTCAAACTTATGAGAAAATGTAATAAACTCTAATTCATGTGACTAGCATGATTTAATATTTGATTCCAGAGTTAAATTTCCTCTACCAGTCTTATACTAGGACTAAAAGTCAATAATAACACAAGCCACTATCTTAAATTAGGAAATATTAATATATTTTGATAACATGAAATATTGTATGTATTAAAATCTTAAGTCTCTATGTATATTTAAATGCCGAAAAAAGTTTCATTACAATCGGATCAACGGTTTAGGAACGCATAACGTTAAACAAAATAATATAATTAATAATCAAACACAATTCCCTAATAACCATATATTAAATATTTTCCCAATACAAAATTTAATTAACCAATAACTTCATTGCACCCCCCACCCTAAAAAATAGTTTAACCCAGCCCACACTCCACCCATTATGTTTACCTTAAGTCTATATATTGTATTTAATTTTAGTACAAATACTTTGTATCCTCCTGAGGAAGGGAACTTTGTTCTCGTATCATGTAGAGGATTATAATTGTAGTGGTGTACACAAAGTTGTGTTTTATTTCATTAAACATTAAGATTTATACTTAATGTATATTTTACCGACAAAAAATTCATTAAAATTAAATTTGTTTTGGTTAAACTAAACAAAAAAGTAAATACACTGAAGTTTGATACTAACTTTTGTATCGGTCTCTCGTTGACAATCTTCATATTGTTCTTTAACTTTTGATATGAGGTTACAACTTTATAACCCGAAATTCATTCAGAACCAGAGAAACCCGGATGGTTAGTAGTGACGAGATAATGCAAGGCCATGACCAATGACCATGGTCTTGGTCTTGCATTATCAATTGAGTTTTGGTCTAACAACTTGTAGGTTTATTTTTCTTTGAAAATGCAGTCATTACAATGAAATATGTCAAAAAACACCAATCAATAATCTTATATCAATAGTACGTCGCTAATTGCTTACTTTTCAATTAAAAATAAATAATTATTAAAATGAAACACTGTCTTTGGATTCTACAATATATTTTATACTTATGCCGATGTCTATTTTGCCTTATTAGGGCATTATCAAGACTATATAATAAGGCGAAATAGCTATCGCCAAAAGTATAAAATATATTGTAGAATCCAAACACAGTGTTTCATTTTAATAATATTGACAATGGAATTCTACCAAATAAATAATAACAAACTTAATAAAAATATATAAGATTATAAAATTTAAAAAGGCCCAAAGAATCTTGCATTAAGTCTCGCAAGATCAAAACAAAGATTATAAGACTTTTGCTCATTATTTTTGTTTAAGAAATTGACTCTTGTCAACAAACTCACCGATGCACGCGGTGACTGGAAGATTTTTTATATTTTTAATGAAGGTATGTACCTGAATATTTGGCAAAATAGTGATACTCTCACATCGTTAGAGTGTGTAGACCTCGTCATAGAATAAAGATATATATACTGGACCTCGTCAAACTAAAGTTTGAGGGTGAAGCAATAGGCGCAGAAACCAATTTTAGTAGAGGGGTGTACTCTGATTTGAATCAACCAATAAGATCACTTGACGTACAATGTTTGTGTCGCGAGTTGCGTGTTATTCTTTACCTGACCTTTCCTAAAATACAGTAAACCAAACTGAGTGTTTCGGTTGTGGTAATTAAATAAATAAATAAATTGCATTATTTATTAACGATGTTTTTATATAAGTTAATACCTACTGTTAATACCTAAGAGTTAATATAAATTATTTTAATGTTTATTTACGATTTAAGTGTTAATATATATTTTTGTACTGTTTATTTACAATACAGGTATTAGTACCTATAAATTGTCATGAGTATTATGATTGTGTTATTACAAATTTTATAACGCGATCTAGATTTTCTGACTATGTAAAAGAGTATTTTTTAATTAAGTGTTAAATTTGTTAATTAATGACTAGTATAAATACCTATAAATAATTGTGTATAGCAAGTTCATTATTATTTTTTTGTGAAATACATTTTTCTAAGCGGAGACATAATATTTTACCTTTCTTTATAAAATATATATTATTAACTCCATCGAAAGTAATATTAATATTCTAAAAAATATGTATAAGAAAACGCTTGACTCCCAGCTTCGGGATGTTTACGGAATTAGGCGATTCACGAACTTCGGGGATCTGCCCAATGTAAAACTGTCACGCGCAAACTCTGGCTTTTTGAGGTCTACAATAGAATAGTATTTCATGAAAGTGCAAGAATTGTCAATCTTTGTAATAAAAATAGTGGTCACATTTAAGCTTGTTTGTTATATGTATGTTAGAAAATTCTTAATCCGAAGTACAAATGACGGTTTATGAATCATACGAACATATTCACCATCTAAGATAATTTTTTTAAAGATGTAAAAATTAAAGTATATAAATAACTTACCTTTTCTATATGAATTGATCTATTTGAGACTACACATGCTTCGTATATTAAAATCCACCAACAAATCGTTATGTTTAAAATGATTTCACTTGTATTTAGGTATAATGATCCATTAAAATGATCCATTAAAACCGATTCAGTAACAATTGATACAGTCCAAGAATGGAGATGACCATTTAAATACAAGGATTATATGACATTAGTTAACTAAATAGAAATATTGGCTATTGTTTTCATTTCATTTCCGTGTTCAGTTGACCATTTCCTTGGAACATTCAGATATTATCACTCAGTATATTCTAACAAGGTACCTACTTACATTTATTCAAAAATTATCCAACTATAGGGGGTAAATTAATTTCAATAAAAATATGTTTGAGAATTAAGAAAACAAACGTCTACGAATAAATACCTATTTATTTTAATTTTATTCTGTGATTGGTCTAGTGTCGTTTCAAGTCCTTTCAATGTTGACCATCACTTGAGTTGAGAGCACATCTCCAGCGGCTTGAAGCGGCTCCTCCACGGTCCTTATCTCCAGACATTCTCCGATCGATTGCTAACGATATAGTTTTACCAAGAACATGATCGAAGTAGACCGAAGACCAGTCTTGAATATTTGTTCAGCACTATTCCTCTCTGCAATGCTGTTGACACTCATGATCCAAAATACACTATGAATAAAATATGTTTTATTAAAGGTTAGCATAATATAATTGAGTACAGTTCACTGCTGTTTTATTTGGGAAAGTTCCATTGCGGGGATATGTACCTAAAACTTATATAAAAAAAATTATTATTATTATTATATGTATGCGAAAAATGTAGCAAATGTACGATTTTACAAAAAAAAATACCTTTGTGAGGTTAACCTAATATATATGTTACTATTATAGTTTTACACTGAAATATATGTTACTAGTTGCATACAAAACTTTTTATACTCAGAATTTTGAATTTTTGATTCAGTCAGGGGTTATCAACTTTTGAATTTTTACTTTATTTTTCCACATATCTCAAAAACCATAAAAGTAGAAAATTAGTATGAATATAAACAAATACAAAATATAATTTTTTTTTGCGAAAAATTTCCAGAGTTTCTCAAATATTGTTTATTAAGGAAAACATCAGACTAGGTATTATTAATCAAAAAATAATGATTATGTTTCTACATACCTATATATTTCCCTTATAATAGGACGACGGTTTCGGCTGACTAGGCCCTTATCAACTAGGCCCTTATGAACATAATCATTCTTGTTTGATTAAAAATACCTAGTGCAATGAAGTTCTACACATTAAACACTGTCAGTATTGACAAATTAAGAAAAACATCATTTTATCATAAATTTATGTGTTTAACTGCTTGTATTTCCAAAATTTTTAAAAATATCGAAAAAGCTGAAACACCCCAACTAGATAATTTAATTTTATATAAAAAATTTGAACACTATAGTTGTACATCTCAAACTTTTTTAAACAATTTTTATAAAAATTGAATGTAGTGACGACATCGCTTCATACAATTTGTATGGCAGTCGCCAATACACAATATCTATGAAGATTTAATAGATACTTAATATCCAAACATACATACATACCATCATGCTGTTTTCATATTCTGGGTAGGAAAAACAGACTGACCTCCATACTGTCCTATCTTGACATACATACATACCTGCATGTTTTATGTAGAAAACAAGATATCTTAAAATTATTATTAATTTGAGTTGGATCTCATGTGTTGCATGCAACTAGTAGAATAAGTAAAGTGTTGTGTGGGGTAGGTACTACAAAAATAGCCCATTTATAATGGGATGAAGAGTGATACGCTTTCAAATTACTTATCTCACAAATTTTATCTTTATGCTTCAGATTAAATGCATGTTTTCTGTATGAGCAATCACGCTGACAATTCAAAGTTTTTACTCCTCACTAACCCAAAGGGGATATAGTGGGGAATTATGATTTTGCAATTTTTAAGGCTATTTTTTTTATTCCAGATTATTAAGTAGAATCATACTGAGATTGTATTCTGAAAGTTTCAACACAATGTATCTGCGTGAGTGTGTGTGTGTGTGTGTGTGTGTGTGTGTTGTGTTCTATGTAGGGCGTGTTTATTTCATTTATCGATTATAGACTAAAGTACTCATTCCATTCTTTTTAAATTTTGCAAATATGTATATCTAATACTCGCTTAGACTCCATTAGAATTTGAAGGATATCTGAATAGTGCTTCTCAATTTTTTCAACTGTCTCATATTTGAAAGTGACCCCAAGCTCAGGAAACTTGAAATTTAATTTTTTTATTTTCAAATTGGTAAAAAGGCACATCACTTTCATAAAATGGCACTGAAGAGTTATCAAGTTTTCATAATAAAATATTTAAATAAAAAAAATTTAACAAACTCATTTCATGAAATTGCTTTCATAAAATGGCATTGAATAATCATGATTTTTTTATAATAAAATATTTAAATAAAAAAATATTTAACAAACTCATTTCATGAAA
Organism: Molanna angustata; assembly: GCA_963576475.1. Classification (NCBI taxonomy): domain Eukaryota; kingdom Metazoa; phylum Arthropoda; class Insecta; order Trichoptera; family Molannidae; genus Molanna; species Molanna angustata. The sequence goes on along the minus strand of OY754982.1, from coordinate 134,556 downwards.
ATGATGAAAATTTTCCATACAAAATTTGAAAACTTTATAGAATGACTTGTTAGTGAGGAGTCTAGCGTTGTCCACAACCCTCTCGTTTTTAATATACTTAGCATTATCAATTTCTTACAGGCTGGGGAGCTCTTTGTTGGAGATAAACTTGGTTTTTTTTTCGAATCTTCTTTTTCAGAAGATGTGATTCAGAAAAATTCGTTAACCTACGTGATGTTGATGAACCTAACGCTTCTATATTGTCATTAGCAATCAAAGATCATCATTCTTCATCAGCATCTGTCTGTACTTGAGGTATGTATTGTGTATTGTCCTGTGGCCAAAGATAAAGTGGACACAATAACCACCAGTTCTAATATTATCACAATCTCAGGAATCTCATCAGTTTAGGTTATTTCTCTTGTTTTGTATTTGCAATTTCCCGCCTTAATTTTCATACTTATTCAAATTCAGAATCTGGAAAATACCATCCAGTTAATTTAATTTTGGAGATCGCGAGGGTGAATCTATGAATATAATTTTGAAATGAGAAATTGCAATAAAATAAATAATTTTGATAGATTTATTTATTCATTTTAATTATTTCGATTTGTTAAGACAAATAATATTATACACATTAAACACATTTTTAAACATCATGGGGAAAAATTGGTATATAATATAATTGGTATTAGTCGTTAATTGTTGAAATGTATTTGTATCTACAATAAGCTATAACAAAATACAATACTTTTCAATAACATAATTATAATTAGTTAATTCAGTGGTTCTTAATTAATGTCCCGAGTTATTTAAGGAAAGTTGTGAAAATCACACTTCTAATAATGATAACGAGACATTCATAGGCTACAATCCACTGTTTATAAGAACATGATTTTTAATCCTAATAATTCATTGGTAGGTACTTATTAATATTTATTTTAAAGATTATTTAAAACTCTCATTAAATGTAACAAAAATATACTTTTACATATTTACGTAAATTTCATATTTTTTGCATAACAGAGCAATCAGGCGGAATTAGCTATTATCAGATAGATAACCCTGAATTTAATTGACTCATATCCTTAACTTTAATCTATATAATACTATTTATACGTATATCCTTACATTTACATATATGTATAAAATCCTGAACCAAAATAAATTTCCTATCTTTATATTTACAAGAAAATCTTAATAAAACTCAATATAAATAAAATTAAAATTAAATTAAAATATAAATAAATTTAAAATATAAAATAGTAGGTACAAAGAAAGAAATTTCTATTAGTAAAATATTGAACAATGCCAAAACACAGTAGAAATGCAGTACCTATGTATCAATGAAATAAAACACATTTCTGTCAATTATAACAAAGTTCATTAGGTTTCTGCTCAATCAGAAACATCACAATAAAAAGAATGAAATAAAAAATTAAATATTTGGATGGTTTATAAATCTTGAAATATACATACATAAATGCCGATAGTTGTAAATCAATAAATTAACCTGCACTATCTCATTATAATCCCATGACGTGAGTTTTCTGTAACAAATAAATTATTTCATAAACCTGTTAGTTTTAGTTATTCTTGCAGTTGCTATATGTTACATATGTATGTAATATCTAAGTGTGTGTAAAAGTATCCTTCATTCCTAGTTTTCTGATTCATATTCATACCGACAGAATTGGAATTAATACATACATACATACCATCACGCCATGTCCCTCACGGGGTAGGCAGAGAGACCCGAACGCCACATTTGGCATACATTCATCGCCTCATCAACATTCATACATCGTCTTAAACATGTTCGTCTGTTGTTCACGCTTCTTACATTTCCATCTTTCAGAATATCGTTTACATGGTCGTGCCATCCTTTTCATGGGCGCCCCCCGACCTCATATTCCATTCCTGTCAGCTTTGAATATTTTCTTGGTCAGGCGTTCTTCATTCATTCTCCCCAAATGGCCAAACCATCTCAATGTGTTAACTTTCATTCTGTTAATTACATCTTTCTTTATCTTACATTCTTTCCTCGTATCTTCTTACTGTAAATATAAATTAATAATATTCAATGTTGGATTTTTTTTAATATTGTTGAATGGTTTTATAAATATTGCTCTATTTGCTATAAATTAGTGAATAAAACTGCTGTCATCTTGCCTTTCTAACTTAAAGTTCTGTAGATTACGACATAGTAACGACACGAAGTTATATAAAAATGTAGCGTTAAAGTGTCCTTACATGTTTATGTATATGTAGGTACTATTTATGTGAAGATTTGTAGTAAAGAAGATTGTAAAGTATGATTAAAGAGAAAACATTATGTAAATGTATGAACAAGTAGTACCTAGTTGTAATATTTGTAGGTCTTAGTAATCAAATATATTAATATCTATATACAATCACGCCGTGTCCCTAATTGGGTAGGCAGAGAAAAAAGAACGCCATATTTTTATATGTTGGTAAGCAACCATCGCCTCATCACATTAATACCTACATGTTCCAAATGAAGAGTTTATAAAAAAATGAATTTCTTCGGAGTCGTAGATGTAATTTAAACATGAAAGTAGCAGAAGATAAAGGAAGATCACAGTCATTGAAAAGCTGATACGAATATTTTATTTTACAAATCTAATCTAATTTATTTACCAAGGAATGAGAAACAGGAATGGATACGCACAATGTGTTAGTATAATTAAGATTATAACACAATCAGCATTAAATACAACAAAATAATAAGGAATATGAATTCAAAGAAATAACATTGTGATGTTAGGTATTTGTGGCAGTAAATTTTTTTTCATAGTGAAATTAAAAACTTAACGAATAAATTGGTATTTTCGTAAAAATCTAACTAAAGCTGGTATGGTTTCAAATCGTGTATTCGTTATATTGTAATGCATATTAGAATAATATTTGAAATCACGAATAAAAAAACAAGCTATTTATATACATACTTACGTAGATTAAGGTAATTAATTATTCATGAATTATAAGCATGTTATAATATTATGCTTTATTTTTGAGAAAGTAAACGCCTGAAATATACATACGGTAAAGCAATAATGTAATCATTATTGCGCCTGCAGACTTGAAGAAAGATAATAATTTATATATCATACTATTTATGAAGTTTCTTTATTGTTTTGAATATTATGTGATGTTTATTCTTTGTCTTGCATTCGTTTATTGTGGTTGATAATGATATTTCAAATTCACATTTTTTTTAATAATTGGAAGAAACTTTGGATTAACTAATCTAAATTTAAGGGAAAACAGCGGTGCAATTCAAAATGAAATTCCAAAGATTCCTGGTTCAAAGAAATTAAATGTAGCAAATATATTCCAACTGTCTATTTGTTCAAAAGAACATTGTTCTCTTAAAATATCGACAATGTTTCAAGCCAGGATACGCGAGATTGTATGTAGGGTCTATATTTTTCGCGGTTTTACCAACTTTGAAGTCAAAAAACACCAACTTAGAGGCTTCGCAGCATATATGTCCCATACGGATTTACTCAGAATTCGGAGTGTGTGTGTGTGTCCTTATAACTTTTGATCCGCTCAATTCACAGAGCCCAAAATTTCAGAATATATAAATAGTTATAGACCTACAACACTTTTATACTCAGAATTTTGAATTTTTGTTTAAGTCAGGGGTTATCAACTATAGAATTTTTACTTTATTTTTACATATATCTCAGAAACCATAAGAGCTAGAACGCTGAAAATTGGTAAGTATAAACATAGACAAATACAAAATCTCAAATTAGTATTTTCAATTTTTTTTTAGATTTCCTCAAACATTTATTATTTAGAAATGTTTTTTTCTCAAATTTTTTAGTCGGGGGTTATCAACTTTAGAATATTTACTTAATTTTTCCATATATCTCAGAAACCATAAAAGCTAGAATGCTAAAAATTGGTATGAACAAATACAAAATCTCAAATTTGTTTTTTCAAAAAAATTCCAGAGATTCTAAAATATTTTTTATTAAGAAAAACATTTTTTTATGATAAATTTATGTGTTTAGCTGCCTTTATTTCCAAAGTTTTTAAAAATATCAAAAAAAGTCGAAACACCCCAACTAGATAATTTAATTTGCTATAAAAAATATTTACATTGTAGTAGTACCTACATCTCAAACTTATATAAAAATTGAATTTAGTGACGACATTGTTTCATACCGTGGCCAATACACAATTTTTAAGAAGACTAAATAATTTGATACTTAATCTCCAAACATACATACATAATATCATCATGCTGTTTTCATAGTCTGGGTAGGAAGGAAGTACTGACCTCCATACTATCCTATCTTGACATACATACCTATATGTTTAATATAGAAAACAAAATATCTTTAAATATTTATTTATTTGTGTTTTTGTTGATAGTTGGATCTCATGTGTTACATGCAACTATTAATTAAATTGTATTCAAAATGAAATATCGATGAACATATTCATTATATTCTACAATAAGTCTGAAATGACATATGACTGCCGATCAACCAACTTAATAATCCATCTTATATTTGTACATGGACAAGAAACAAGTCCTGGACGAATTAGATAACAAATTGTAGTTTACATACACTGGTGACCAGATATAACTATCATGTATCTACTTATGTACGTAGTAGGTACCTACATTATATCTTTTGTATATATAACGTTATTACAAAATATATATGTACATACTTATTAAATAAAAGATCAATTTTCCAGTCAATTATTGTGGTTATATAAATAATAATAATAAACACTTCCTTGCACCTTGCGCAAGTGGCGAGTTTTTTGCCAAATTGCAATTTCTTCAAAGTAACCCGAGTTTTCAGCCCAGAGAAGCTGAATTTCAATAAATCTCTCCTCTGCTGGAGATCGAACCCAGGATGCCCGCACAGAAGACCAACGGTTTACCAACTAATATAAAATAGACGGTTTTATACAACACAATATATTTTATATGTATAGTACCACAGGTATATTTTTAATATTTTGTTAATGTAGGTAAATATCTAATTACTTCTCGGGCAACTAACAGATACGTACCTAATGTCAAATATCAATTTAACACGCACACAATAACAAGTTGTCACATTCTGGAGACCAATGATATGTATCGTCTCACAGATCCAGACTGAAAACACAATCAAAAATTGTGTATCCACCGAGAATCGAACCCGGGACCTTCGACTCAGGTGTTGAGTATCTAATCAACTGAGCCACCACTCAGGTGTTGGATATCTAACCAACTGAGCCACCACTCAGGTTTCGGATATCTTACCAATTGAGCCACGACTCAGGTGTATCTAACCAACTGAGCCACCACTCAGGTGTATCTAACCAACTGAGCCACCACTCAGGTGTATCTAACCAACTGAGCCACCACTCAGGTGTCGGATATCTACCCAACTGAGCCACCACTCAGGTGTATCTAACCAACTGAACCACCAAAGCCGATAATGCCGTATATGCGAAATAAGTTAAGTAAACTAACTAAGAAAGTTATTCCACGATTTCCTAATTCCAATGGACATGTGGAATTAGGAAAACAATTAAACAATTAAAGCAATTAAAACAATTAAACAATTAATATGCAACATAATTTACATAAGTATGTTACGGAGTAATAAACATAAAATGATATCAAAGTCTTTATTTAACATACCTACATATGTATAGCTAAATCTTTTACAACTACATAATATATGTATGTGTGTTTAATTGAGTGCGGTCTGCCCAGGATAGAGCTGCGGATGTCTCACGGAGGTCTTTTTAATAAAAAAAATAATATGTCCTTGTTAAACAAGTACATGTACATTGTACATCTTCCTACGTTCCTTAAAATAAGCATAAATGCTTGTGCTATAGGTGTACGAAATCGGTTGAGGCAGGATTCGAACTCGCGACCACTGGATTAATAATCCAATGCGCTAATCGCTCTGCCATCGACCCATCTTATACCAGTAGGTATTGGTCAAAAGAGGGCTAGTATAATTATGATGGTGATGACTTATTTGTTTAGATATACATACCTAAACAAAAGCACGTTTTCTTGGTATGGATTGTAAATCCATTCAAATTATTGGGTCATCTTTAGTCGATTTCTTAAAACTTCCCTTGGTCTCTTTAAAACATAGATACTTTGACATGTCTCTTTCGTCAACCATCAGTTTTGTGACAACAGTACCTTTTGTCTCGTGCAGAGTTGTCGATAGTCTCTTAGTGTGTCCAGCCAGAGCACTGCTGGAGGAACGTCTTTCTCTCGTGTGTCTCATCTTGGACAGATCAACTTTGGGTTCAACGAAGTGTGCGCACGCTAATGATTTTCTCCTTTTGGCCGAAAAATTTCCTTGGAGGAGTATTTCTGATTCTTTCGTCAGGCATACATTTCCCGAAGATTTCTGTTTCAGAAATTCACGGGTGCTGGTATCAATATCCTCCCAAACGTTTAATCCTCTGTTTTCAACACCAACTTCGTCGGTAACTCTTTTATATTCATCATTTCCTAACAACATTTCTTCACTGATATAGTCATTCTTTGATCCATTGAAATTACTACTGTGAGATTCTTTTTCATCAAAGTTTTCTGAAATTGCTATTGCGGCGTTGTTAGTGTTAATAAGGGTATTGGAATTAGATGTTTTTGTGGTAATAAACTGTTTATTATGTAATTTGGTTATCGAATATTGATTAGTGTTATTTGTGAGATTCTTATATGGTTGACTGGAATTAGAAGTAAATTTATGTTCACAGATATGTGCTACTTCATTAAAGCTGGGATTTTTTGAATAAGAATCTGCGGATATTTCCGTAGAATCATCGTTATTAGAACTACCTGTTAGGGTTACTTTATTTCTTCCATTATCTTCTTTCGAGTTCTTCTTTCTGTCTCCGTATCCAGCGCTATATGTTATTTTATTATAGTCTTCGTCTTTGTATATTGTCACCGCTAGAACAGTATTATTGTTTGGATTGAGATATTCAAGTTTGATGTTATTATCGTTATATTGAGAAGTTTGTCTAGTGGGAGACATTATTGTGGCTTGTTTTTCTTGAATAGAATCATTCTTTTGATCGAATCCAAATATGCGCTTCACAGAAGAACGAAACTGTAAAACAAAAATGAGACAACAGGAATATTAAATTTCACATTCACATCAAAATATTATATTGTTTGAATTACAATAAAATCAATATGTTCTTGATTTTACATATAATCTTTTAATATTGTTAAACGTCGATAGCTATTTCTCCTTATTAGAGCATCGTCAAAACTACGTCTAGGATATATATCGGGGTAGGAATATATTAGTGGAGGGTTGAACCAGAGTATTTGTACAATGGCTGTGGGTGGAGACTATAGTTAAATTTGACAATTGACTGACCAATCCCTTGAATGCAGATAGTTGTATTATTTTATTGATATTTGTTATGTATTTTATTTTATTGATGGGTTATTTTCTAAATAAAATTAATTATAATGTAAAATGATGTTCTACCAAATAAATAATCACCAATTAATAGGTATTGTAATCATTGTAATGTTTTTTATTAGGCTGGCTTGATTATCCGATTCAAATTGACATTCTTAAATTATGATTCCATACAATTATATAAAAGAAGAAAACAATCTTTAATGAAAAAACAAATAGCCAAAATGTTTCTCGAAGACTAATTATGAAAATGTTTTCTGAGATAATCACGGATTTAAATAAAGAGTCAAAACAGTTTCTTGGAATAGACCTTCTTCAATAAACTAATGGTAGTATTTAACTTGATTCTCTTAATTATTAAAAAAAGATAATGAAGTGTTCTCTGTTTTACGGAAACAAATTTAGTCTACGTAAAAAAGTATAAAGGCGTAGAGGGTTTAATGGCATAAGTTTTTACTGCAAAACATGTTAATTTTTAAAACAAAACTATCAAACTTAAGTTACTAAAGTACCAAACTAAACACATCAATTAGAAAAGGACGGAATATTTTTTCAAAATATTTTGAGCACATGTGCATAATGGCGGACTTATTGCCAAATGGCAATATCTTCAAAGTGTTTTTATGACACGTACAAATTTATATAAATAAAATATATAATAAAAATATAAATACATATAAAACAAAAACAATAAAAAAACGGAGGGAACAAGGATAGGATAATGAGACAAATTTAAATATTATATGTAAGGAAATGATATTAACGAGGGATTAGTTGATAAATATAATTGGTTTAGTATTTTCTTAAATATTTGTAATGAATTTCGTTGATTTTATATTAAAGTAATAAAATTCAAACCTGAGTATTCATTCCAACATAAATAATAGGATCATAACAAACCTGAGTATTCATTCCAACATAAATAATAGGATCATAACAAACCTGAGTATTCATTCCAACATAAATAATAGGATCATAACAAACCTGAGTATTCATTCCAACATAAATAATAGGATCATAACAAACCTGAGTATTCATTCCAACATAAATAATAGGATCATAACAAACCTGAGTATTCATTCCAACATAAATAATAGGATCATAACAGATGGAACTCTTCGCTACCAGAGCTGGAACTACTCCCAATCCAGGTGAAACCTTTACAGTAAAACAAACAGATTCATTAATAACTATTTGTGTATTTGTCGGCTTCTGGTGGAAACTAAGGAAGATCTACACAAATTTATTCATTTCTTTTCATAAAAAATATCAATATTTAGTATTGCGGCTTTAAAATATTCAGGATTTATGTAGATTATGTAGACAGATAATTGACAAATAAATATTTCTAATTTTTTGACTGCTAATTCTTGATGGAATCCCATTATCACTTATATAAAATTAAAATAAGTAAAAAAAACACAATTTTTTTACTTTATTCCAGTAATTTAAAAATATTGACCACTGACGCGTTTCGCTCAAAGAGCATCTACTGAATGGTACTTGTGAATTAGTGGACCTTTTATTTATATACATAAAAAAAGGTTCGTAAGCAATGAATTAATATATACATATAAATAAAAATTGTGTTTTTTTTTACTTATTTTTAAATAATTGTATATAATAAATAAAAATTAATTGTTGTTATAAAACAAAATCGTTTATTTAACGATAAATGATTCAATGATGATTATGAACGTACAATGCACATTACATCAAAAATGGTGTGAATATGATCATTTTATTTAATTTTAAGCATGAACAAAACCCATAATATGATAATGTAGGTACCTAAATAGTTATGTATGTATGTATGTATGTATGTATGTATGTTGAAATATAAGTTAGGTACTAACCAAATCATGTGGAGCAAACTGTTCAATAAGAGCCAATATGGAGTATGGTGTCCATGCTACCAGGAATGTTACTATCATAACAAATACCATTGTGGTCACCCTAGATTCCGCTTTTGTCACCCTTTTTGTTCTCATTGAATTCTAAAAATATAAAAACTTACATGAATTACATTTTTTGTATACCCAAGTTGAAATCAATAGGTACATTATTTATTGGATGTGTATGGTTTCAAGTTCGTCAAACTTTATTGAAAAATATTCGTCGACTATTCATTCATTCATACTTTCATACCATTACGGCATTTCACAACGTGGGGTAACCAAAATATATTAATAGAATAAATAACCAAATAAAACAACGATATATTAACCGTAAATATGTGGAGAATATATATCTTAACTATACACTTCATTAAATAAGTTAATAATATAATATATTAATTCATGATTACGATAGTATCTAAATTTACTTAGTATAGTAACTTAAAAAAAGCCGCACAGCTTCAAGAATAATATACTTAAAATAGATTGATAAAACAAGATTGGTGGATTTATTTCTAAAACTGATTATTGGACATTCTTTTCCTTACATATTGTTAACATACATTTATTTTATTTTGTAAACATACAGTCTTCATAACAAGTACTATGCCGGATATATTATGTAGGTATGATGTGACGTGATGTGTTGTGATGTTGTGATGACATGTCACATCAGAAGAATCCAGATCTGTGGGGAACGGACACATCAGACATAATATACGTACATGTGCACGCACCAGTGATGTGCTGTGACGCGTCATAGCCGCAAGTATTTTTGTTTTATTATGAAATTTAATTGAAAGTATGGACGACCTTATTGAAATAGTACGACAATATAAAGTGAATTATGAAGAGATCAATCCATCAATTGTTATGGTAACTGTCATGGGAGGGGATTGGAGAAAAAATAAACAATAAAAATATCTTAGAATGTCTTCTGAATTTAATATTGGACTAACCCAATATCTTATTTATGTTTAGTTATTAATGTATAAAAATAATTATATAAAAAAATATATATGTTTATGTATAAAAATATCAAATAATATTATTTTCATACATCGATTAATATCTTAGTCATATAATGGATTTCAAAGTTAAATAATCTTGTGTAAATATTTAGCATCATAAATTAAATACCTTCTTCATAATCTGATGATAAAACATCGGGAAGTAATAACACTCCGAGAGATATGAATGAATTGATTCAAAATATCATCAGAAGACGTCAGAACACGACATATAAATATAAATGCTAGCCATCACGTCAGAGCACATCTCATCACAAATAAATCAGGATTTACAAAAGTATTCAGGTTCTCCATTTGTGGACCAATTCAATTTACAGAAACATAAAAAAAGATAAGAAAGAAGAAAACAAGAGATAAAAATTACCTTTTTTAAAGTCCTGATGATGTTCATGTAGCTGAAAGTGATAATGGTGACTGGAAGAATAAGACCCATACCGAAGAGGAAGAGGATGTAAGTCAAGGTGTTGAAGGTTTGTTCCTCCCAATTAATGGAACAACTAACAAACAACAAATATATTAATTCAATTTAAATATTTTTAAATTATTAAAAAAATGGTTTCTTCTTCATAGCGAGACAAAGTGCTGCTGGGCTGCGTAGAGCTTAAATAGAGTGTTTTGCTTGATTGGTAGATGTGCAAACCGCCCCCCTCCACGACAAAAAGTCAGTTACTGGACATTATGTATGTAATGATAATTTGAGGCAAATTTTATCTATACTTAAATTTTACATCGACTTTTACTTGTAAAAGTGGAAAGTTTGTTATTTGACCATATTCAAGGCTGGTTTTTACTTCAAATGTTCAACGAGTTTTGTATCACTTTTTGCATTGTACCTATGTTTTGTGTCCATTACAAAATTCCAAATCTTCCAAACATCATCTAAGTACCTACAACATAACACAGAAAGTGTGGTCATTTTAGAAAGCGTTTAATGTTTTGTTCTTTAATATATTTATTTATTTATAAATTATGAACAAACGCAGCTCTATTTCTGTCTAAATTTCCCACAGTGACATGTATTGTCGTATCATGTCGCGTGACGGAGGTAAACCTCAAATGACTGTAGATATTTACTAAACTACCCCCAAGAGGAATATGGCTCTGTAGATTGTGTTTATAACCAATCATTATTAGTCAGTATATAGACGAACCGTTTTTATATTGAAGAGAATAATTTATAATTTCAGTGTTTTTACTTTTTAGTATGTCTTAAATTTTTTTTTAAACCTCGAATGAGGTATTCGTTTTTGAAGTGACCGAGAAAATTATTTATTTTTATTTATGGATAAGACCATTAGGTACTTATGTATATGCATCATCAAATTGTGTGAATGAAGAAGTTACATAGGTATTATATTATCTTTCATATACTAACTATGTACTATTATATTATACTATTATAGGTAGTACCTACAGATGGATTATTTACATTCGGAGAAATGTGTGTGTAAGATTCACTAACAAATACAACATTTCTGTCTAATTGAAATATGATATTTTGTACAAATAGTCTGTGATTTACCAACATCATTTCTATATTTCATATTTCTCTCTCAACATACATTCATTCATTCAATTTATTCATCAAATTGCATAAATAATAATATAGCTAAAGGATAAAGGAAGATTGTCATGGCATACAAGTAACTTATTTGACTCATGTGCTGGCGTTCAGGGTTCTCTATCCTACAGTAAGGCAACATTGTTTTTCAATATCGTTCACATTGCGTTATGCGAAGGGGCTATGAAAGTAGCAGAAAGTATTATTTTATTACAGTAAGTGATAATGTATTGAAAGCGACGAAAATAAAGAGGAAATTAATTTATATTTTAAAGTACCATTTTTAATTTTTATTATTAGCTATATACCTACCACTGTTTGTTATGAGTCTCTTCACGACATGTTTCGGAAGCGCTGTCCTTCCATCAAAATAGTATATAGCTAATTAAATAATTATAGTGGTATATAGCTATTATAAAAGTTAAATATGGTTGATATTAATTACCATAAAATATCCGCCGAATCATTAAATGATATATTAAAGAATCTGTTTATCAAAAGCATTTATCTCAGCGCACAGACTTCACTTCTGTGATAGTAAAAAAGGTCACTACTAATTAATAGTTCGTTAATTAGAGGTGACCAACGCCAGGTTATTTAAAGCGACGAACACAAACAAACTAATCTTGAAGTCAATCCTGTACGTAGAGGGGGTGTTTTATAAATATGTCAGAATCTAAATAAAAATAAATTTAGTTATTTATTTAATTAAATCTTTCTGTACATTGTACAGTAGGTACATTATTATTATTAGACAATAATTAATAAATAATTAATAACTTGATGTAATTTACTCAAGTTTACGTACCTATAGTACCTACTCATTGCAAACTTAATCCAAAATTAAATTAAATTTCTGAAAATTAATTTTTTTGTAAAACTTTTTACGTTTTGAGGCGATGACAAGTTTCGGAATAATTTAGTTAGTGAAATTCGATAAAGGTAGGTACCTACTTTCAATTTCGATCAACAATAAATATGTCCCAAATACCTATATACTTATATGTATGTATATATTATCTATTATACATATAGACAGGATGAGGGAAACACAGGAACCACATTTGGAAATAAATTATTTCAATAAAAGTCTTCAATAAACTGAGAAGGAGAGGTTTGAGAGAGAAAGAGATGGCAGACTGATATCGATTTCCATGAAATTAAATGTCAAATATAAAATTTTGATTTGGAGTTAGGCAGGCACTACAAAACACTCAAAGGCGCTGAACACTTGACTTTTTCCGATGAATTAAGCAAATCCTTACAAATGTTAGAAAAGAGTCAGGGTAGATAAGTAGGTATTTATTTGGTATTATAATATATTTTTTTATATAAATAAACCTTTTTGAATGGTAATATTTTAATTATATGAGTGTTAAAGTATGACCTATGATGTAAAAATATATAAACTGACAGTAAAATTCAACTCGCATCTCGCAAACTCGCCAAGATCAATCAGTAAATGTAATATAACCGATGACGTTGTTTTTAAATATCTAAAAAACGTTGATGTCAACAAAGGAGCAGGCAGTGATATGGTACACCCCTTAAACATAAAGAATTGTGCTCATAACCTCTCCACACCTATATCAATACTTTTTAATCACTCTCTTTCCGAGCAAGTGGAAGGAAGCAATTATAACTCACATTCACAAATCTGGTTCCAAATCTGACATAAAAAACTATAGGCCCATATCAATTCTTTCCGTTCTCAGTAAAATTTTCGAGCGAATAATATACGACTAAATTTATTATCAAATCAAGCCCATGCTAAGCGAAAACCAACATGGTTTCTTACGTAATAGATCTGTAACATCCAATCTAATTTCCTTCACACATCGAATACTCACTAACACACACAACAGACAACAAACAGATACAATATAGCTACACTGACTATTCTAAGGCCTTCGACAGAGTTAATCACAACGTCCTCCTTAACAAACTTTACAGTTTGGGCATACACGATGATCTTCACCGCTGGTTTAGATCTTATATTACAAATCGCCACCAATCAGTTGTTGTCGGTGGATACATAACAAACTTTCTAGCCGTTCCCTCAGGTGTATCGCAAGGATCCCACCTTGGACCTCTTATTTTCAACATATATATCTTTGACATCGGAAACTGCTTATTACACACACAATACGAATTATTCGCAGATGATATGAAAATATCTTCTATAATCAGGAATCACAACGATTGCCTCAATATGCAAGCTAATCTTGACAGACTAACGGACTACTGCCTGACAAACAAATTGACGATACCTCGGTATAATCATGGATGGGAGCCTTACATTCAGCAACCATATAGATAAAATGATAGACAAGGCTTATAGAACTCTTGGATTCATACTCAGAACCTGCAAATCTTTCAAGAACATAAATACACTAAAATCTATATATTATACCATGGTTCGACCAATACTCAAATACGCATCCCCAATCTGGTCCCCAAGATACACATACAAACAACGCATTGAAAGAATACAAAGATTGTTCATAAAATACTTAAACCGTAAAGCATACCTCGAGTTCCCCAGCTACGACTGCGCGAGAACCCATTATAAAATCGACAGTCTCGAGAATAAACGCACATGATGCACAACGCACAGTAAATTACATGATGCTTCTGTACAACGTTATAAATAATAATATCGACTGCCTCTCAATACTCAATATCATCTTATTTAATATTCCTACTCGCAGAACTAGACATACACATTTATTCCACCTTCCAATTCATCGCACCAATTATGCACAAAACATGACAATTCATAGAATATGCGATACATACAATAACAGATTTCAAGAGTTTGACATATTCCACCTCAGTTCCACAACATTTAAATACTTAATACAAAAGAAGATCAATAACCGCTTAGTAAAGGAAACCTTGGCGGTATTAAATTCACTTTTTTTCCTTTTAGTTGAATATTATGTTTTGAATCATTGTAAACTTGAAATGTTGCCTTTACCTATATACCGACCTAAATAAATAAATAAAATGAAAATATATTAAACATCAAGTAAATAAAAAAAGAGGACACAATTTTCAAAGTTTTTAACATTGATACCTAAAGTAATAAAGCATTAATGCTTGGGTTTGTTTTAAGAGTTTCGAAGCCATTTAGATCAGTTGTTACCCTGAAGGTCCTTTACAACTCTTTTATTAGGAGTCATTTGAAGTTTGGATCTGTGGTTTGGAATAATCACTATACAACGTATATCGACAGAATCGAAAGAATCCAGCGAAAGTTTGCTTCTCATATTGATTTTCTCCTTGGTCTCAACTTTAGTACAATTACCATAATTTAGTAACTCTGGCAAACCGCATGACCCTAATTGATATTATATATTTGTATAAATTGGTCAACAATTTTGTGGATTCCTCAGACTTGTTGAAAAAAAATTGCTTTCACCAGATATTTTCAAATTTAAAACCATTTCCACCTAGTTTTATTGTATAGAAATATTATAAAATATTAGCACACTTGATGAAAAAATAAAAAAAAACAAATAGATATTAAACCACTTCCCATATTTCTGAAATATTGTTTGACAATATTATAAAAACGACTGCTTATTCCTTCATATATTAACATTCTTGGCCAATGGCGGGACTTTGAAACTAGTGGAGGATAAAAAAATATTTCATGTCAGTCCGTAGATTAGTTTCATCCAAACTGTCAATGTCAAACGTAGTTGTTTTATACAGCAAACAAATTCAAAAATAGAACATACGTCATAATTTTCTGTGATACGTTATAAATTGTACCTATACCTACTATCTAATTTTGTATGAAATACAAAATTGTTCAATTTTATCAAATGAATCAAGTTTTCACATACATAGTCATCGGTAATACACAAATTCTGAAATTTTTAGAGTTCTAACTGGTCGGCAAGTTAGTTAAAAATCGATTGCTAAATTTTATTACGGACAGACATTTGAAGTTGTTAGATTTTTATAATTGGAATATATTTACTAAATAAATAACTTGGAAAGGGTAACTCCATATTTAAGTAAACTACTTATAGGTACTTAATATTACTTAAATATGCCAACAATGATTGAGAAGTTAGTCTGTAAAGTAACAAACGATAATTAATGTCAAACAACATACATAATATTACATAATTTACCATTAACACGATCAAAGTAAATATTTCAAATTATTAATGAAATATTTCACTTTTAGTCAAATCAAAGATTTATTACACACGATCATTTTCCACAAACACGATGTAAAATTTATTACTCGAGGAAATAAAAGCGTTAACATGATCTTAATACTTCAAGTAGTTTAAAGATTCTTAATAAACAATAATGAACAATTTCAAATATTATATATATTTTTCCATTACCCATACTTTTAATGTTTCTCACCTATTGTCACCGAATAAAAACCGCGTTTATTTCCAATTTTCTAAATCACTTTTCTTTAATCAAATGAATTTGTAAATGTTCAACCAGTAATCAAATTTATTATTCGACTATAAATTATAATTTGTCTGTCTCATGGACACTAAAATGTCACAAATCACCCTATATTCGGGCGGGTTGCCGAACTTAAAGAAAAACTCCATTGCACTTGTTTTTTTTTGGGACACCAGCTATTAGGATTTGAGTCCATTATAGGTAGGTACCTACTCTTCTGAATGCACTACGTAGCTTTGGAGATGGTTTGCAATAATTCTCTAATAGGTATTTTTAAATAAAAAAATGATTTTGTTTGATAGACCAGTTGATAAAGGCCTAGTCAGCCGATACAAGGAAAATATATAATATGTAGAACCACAATCAATTTTGTTTTATCGAAAAATATTAGAAAGTCATCAGTAAAAGAAGGAGTGGGAGACGGTTTTCACATCTACCAGAAAAAAGCACAAAAAATCTGGGCAGCCCACAATATGTTTTTTTTGGCACTTACCGGTATCGTTTTTCTATGGTCATCATCAAAACGGCAAAAACTTTATCACAACCGGAAGAGTGTGGATTAGTGTAAGTACCAATGAAGAATTTTAATGTCACAGATTTTCAGAAGGGAGAATAAAAAGCTAAATACTATGTGAGTATATCATTTGAATAATCACCATTGAACACACCCGACAATAACGATGTAATTGGGAAAGTATTGGAGAGGAGTTGGGATATTTTGTAAAAGACACAAGAAACATTATTATACCTGATATTAGCAGCTTCGTTGACGAAGTTTCCCCATCCAAGTAGAGGTGGAGTAGTGAGAGCGAGAGAGTAGCACCAGATAAGTACAACAGCCAAGTATGCCCTTCTCATACTGAGATGATGTGAGAACAGAGGACGGGATACCATCATGTAACGTTCAAATGACAGCACGGTCAGTGTTGTGATGGATGTGATACCTGGTGGACAGGAGAACATAAATACATTATCATCTTCTAATAATAGATTGCATATTTGAATCAACCAGTAAAAATCTATGGATCATAGAAACATTGAAGTCCATTGTACAAATCAATAACTGGGGTATTGTGAGGTATTATATTATATCTTTGTGGGGTGGTTCAGGGGAGTTATGTGCTAATAGTAAGATCCATGTACTTAAGGCGTTGTTGGTAACCGGAGGAGTTACCACTAAGGTGTTGTGTCCAACTATAGTGAGCCACCACTATAGCGGGTGTGCGCTTAATACCAAATTACCAATTTGGAAGGAGACCAGTGTAGGTCATTTAAGATAATAGTAACCAGAGGGGTTTACTATATAACAA
This sequence comes from Molanna angustata, assembly GCA_963576475.1. Taxonomy (NCBI): domain Eukaryota; kingdom Metazoa; phylum Arthropoda; class Insecta; order Trichoptera; family Molannidae; genus Molanna; species Molanna angustata. Next base: position 116,880 of record OY754982.1, on the reverse strand, counting down.
TAGATACCTCAGTTAGGTTCTATGTTTTAAGACTCCAGAAGGGAATTTAATACAGAATGAACTCCTTGTTGTGACGTGTTGGAAGAGAGGTCACCAGAACAGAAAACTGTTCACTAAATAGAGTGTGAACTCTATTTAGTAATATTAAAAGTTCCAACAAGTCACAATCAAGTAAAAGTAATTTAGACAGGGTAAAGACAGGGAAGAGATGAGAAATAACAAATTGAAATGACAACTTACAAATTTGTATATTAGCACGAACACAGTTTTTATAAATTAACTAGTGAACCCCCGGCAAACTTCGTATTGCCTGTATAATTAAAAATCGTCCTCCATAACCACCCGTCGCTTCAGACTCTTCAATACCTCCCATCCCTTTAGTACTTCCCGTCCCTTCAGTACCTCCCGTCCCTCCAGTACCTCCCGTCCCTTCAGTTACTCCCGTCCCTTTCAGTTACTCCCGTCCCTTTCAGTTACTCCCGTCCCTTCAGTTACTCCCGTCCCTTCAGTTACTCCCGTCCCTTCAGTTACTCCCGTCCCTTCAGTTACTCCCGTCCCTTCAGTTACTCCCGTCCCTTCAGTTACTCCCGTCCCTTCAGTTACTCCCGTCCCTTCAGTTACTCCCGTCCCTTCAGTTACTCCCGTCCCTTCAGTTACTCCCGTCCCTTCAGTTACTCCCGTCCCTTCAGTTACTCCCGTCCCTTCAGTTACTCCCGTCCCTTCAGTTACTCCCGTCCCTTCAGTTACTCCCGTCCCTTCAGTTACTCCCGTCCCTTCAGTTACTCCCGTCCCTTCAGTTACTCCCGTCCCTTCAGTTACTCCCGTCCCTTCAGTTACTCCCGTCCCTTCAGTTACTCCCGTCCCTTCAGTTACTCCCGTCCCTTCAGTTACTCCCGTCCCTTCAGTTACTCCCGTCCCTTCAGTTACTCCCGTCCCTTCAGTTACTCCCGTCCCTTCAGTTACTCCCGTCCCTTCAGTTACTCCCGTCCCTTCAGTTACTCCCGTCCCTTCAGTTACTCCCGTCCCTTCAGTTACTCCCGTCCCTTCAGTTACTCCCGTCCCTTCAGTTACTCCCGTCCCTTCAGTTACTCCCGTCCCTTCAGTTACTCCCGTCCCTTCAGTTACTCCCGTCCCTTCAGTTACTCCCGTCCCTTCAGTTACTCCCGTCCCTTCAGTTACTCCCGTCCCTTCAGTTACTCCCGTCCCTTCAGTTACTCCCGTCCCTTCAGTTACTCCCGTCCCTTCAGTTACTCCCGTCCCTTCAGTTACTCCCGTCCCTTCAGTTACTTCCGTCCCTTCAGTTACTCCCGTCCCTTCAGTTACTCCCGTCCCATCAGTTACTCCCGTCCCATCAGTTACTCCCGTCCCTTCAGTTATTCCCGTCCCTTCAGTTACTCCCGTCCCTTCAGACCCTTCAGTACCACCCGTCCCGTCAGACCCACCAGTTCCTCCCTTCCCTTCATTACCTCCCGTCCCTTCAGTAGGTTAAGAAAAAGTTTAATTCCCGACACAATACTGGGAAGACCTACGAAGAGATGAAAGGACAGTTGGACCTTCTTTTTCCAGGATTCCAACTTCATAGGTAAAATGAACAAATACACGATAAAGAAGAAGAAGAAGAAAAAAGTTTGAATCCAGAAACCGTCCTGGAAAACCTGCGAAGAGATGGAAGGACAGTTGCATCTTATTCTTCTACAATACTCCACCTTCATAGGTAAAATGACCAAATACACAATGAAGAAGAAGAAGAAGAAAAAAGTTTAAATCCAAAAAATGTCCTGGAAGACCTGCGAAGAGATGGAAGGACAGTTGAAGCTTCTTTTCCCAGAGTATTAGGTCATTTTACCTTCATAGGTAAAATGACCTAATACCTTCATAGGTAAAATGACCTAATACCCGATGAAGAAGAAGAAGAAGAATTTTTTTTAATCCAGAAACCATCCCGGGCATACGCTCGACAATTCATCAAAGTTTCATTGCAATCGGATGAACGGTTCCCAGGATAATCCACCTTCATAGGTAAAATGAAGGTGGATGAAGAAGAAGAAGAAGAAAAATTTTTTTGATCCAGAAACCATCCCTGGTATACTCTCGACAATTCACCAAAGTTTCATTGCAATTGGATGAACGGTTTAGGAGCGCATTCAACACATACATACAAACATTCAAATTTATAATATAGATAGAAATAACAATTTCACACGCGAGAAGTACTTTAGCAGGTCGATGTTTTCACTAAGAAGTTTGACAGGTAAAGAGATACTATGTCATTTGTTGTTTTGTTTATATACCCTATTGTTTGGGAAATTAGGGGTCATTGTACTGTCGCCTGGTAAACAGCCTATAGGGGTATGTCAGTATGAAGATTTATTAATTGTTGCATACAAAAGTGAAAGTATCACCTTTGAGTCATTACCCTTTCTTAATTGTTTTGATTGATTATTTTCTTGTGACAGAAATACCATATACTTGATATAGGTATTTCTGCCACATACTAATATTTTTAGTAAGATTTTAAAATAGTAATAGCGTGGCGTTCAGTCCTCTTTATTTATTTATCTTTTTGTACAGAATATAAACAAATATAATTCACACAGGCGCACGGCGGGCTTAATGCCATCAGGAAATATCTTCCAACCAACCAGATTACAAAGTATGACAAAATTATATATGCACATCAACAAAAGAATGAATGCGAAAAAAAAACAAACATAATATACATTCTTCTTAAAATAAAAAAAAAACTCAGCCGAAAATGGATGGGGAAAGAACAAGGAGAGGAAATCGTGATCGAGTGTGAAGGAATAAATATTCTTTTCTAGTTTCTTCTTGAAACTCTTTGCCAACCCGAACAGTGAAACAGGGAGTTGTTATGAACAGAAAGAAGAGATAAATTGTCGATATTTTATTACAAATCGACAGTTGGAAAATAATGTTTGTTAATAATCAGGTATGTAAAGGTGTTTAATGTTTATACGGTATACGCTAATAAACCGTTCATCCATCCGTTTTCAATGAAACTGTCGAGCTGGTTTCTGGTAAACATTTATCTTTTCTGGGAGACTATCCTGGGAATAGGAGGTAAGTACAACTGTCCTTCTATCTCTTTGCAGGTCTTACGAGTAGTCTTCTGATGTTGTGGGTATTTCTATCTTAACAATTTTGACAATTCTAATATCATCATCCATGAGTGCGACGTGTTCTCTCCAGAAGTAAACATTAAACCAATTTTTTTTTATTCATTTAATATCTCAGAGAACAATTTATGGAAAATGATCGGCAGGAATACGAGTATAAATGTCATTTGACTTCTTCTCTGTAAAGAAGGAAGATCATTTTTAATTATACACAGGAAATTCGAAGATTGCCGGGTTTCGCAAGTATTAAGTAAAAATCAATAGAAAATACGACGATTAAATTTAATTCATACATACATACCATCACGCCATGTCCCTCACGGGGTAGGTAGAGAGAACCGAACGCTACTTATTTCTATGTTGACACACATTCATCGCCTCGTCAATATTCGTACATCGTCTGTTGTTCACGATTCTAACATTTCCGTCTTTCAAAATACCGTTCCTTGGGCGGCCCCGACCTCTCATTCCATTCCTGTCTGTAATGTATATTTTCTTCGTCGGGCGTTCCTCATTCATTTAATGCCACAGTATAATAATTTTGTGGAACAATATGGAGGTTTATCATTTTTATCGACAAATTTGAATTTAAATGCAAATCTAAACTAAATTATATGGAAAATGAATAATAATATTTATGTAAGTATTGATAATGCCGCAAAGTACCTAGTGATTCCTCGATGATGTGGACACCTACGTATGAAGTAAATTTGTACCTACTAGATATCAATATTATATAACGTTAGTTTCCCTTGGTAAATATCGTCCCTAGGAAGTTTCAGTAATAATATACAGACAGAAGCTGCTAATATACCTACCTACTATTATGGTTACACAACCAATATTATGAAGATGAATACAGATTCCCAGTGTAGGTAGGTTCTGATCTAATAACTATACAACCATCGTTTTGTAATTATTTTAACGTCATTGATGAATTACCTATTTAAGAAATGACGGAGTAGTGTTCTCAATGAAATAATAAAGTTTAAATTAATAATAACGACATGATTTAAATAAATCGTATTACTGAAGTCACTGAGGTATGACAGTAGCACATAGGGTCTCTAATATGATGTGAAATATGAAATGTTGGAATTAATTGACTTATTATAAGTTATACAATATCATATTTTTTGTGAAGTTAGGAGAAATCATTTCAACATTTCACATTTCTATGGAACAATTTGAAGGTAGGTATGTGTCAATGTTTCTTTAGTTTTGTAAGGCTGATGTGTTTCTCGAACAAAGTTAAAACTAAAAGTATACTTCAAATTTTTCGACTGCTAATACGTGATGGAATTCCACTATCAATATTATAAAATTACTTAAAAAAAAATAAGTAAAAACACAATTTTTTAACTTTATTCCACAATTTAAAATATTGACCACTGACGCGTTTCGCTCAAATATCATCTACTGAATGGTACTTGTGAATTAGTGGACCATTTATTTATATACATAAATACATTGCTAGCAAACCTTTTTTTTTTACTAAATATTATACATGAAAATATGAAATTATTTATAAAAATTGTCAGTACAAATATAAAAACATGAAACAAAATTTTTAAAGAAGATACATACAATTATAAATACAATCAGTAGTGGTCAACACTTTAAATTAGTGGAATAAAGTTAAAAAATCGTGTTTTTATTTATTTTTTTTATGTTATTTTATAATACTAAAAGTATAGTTAAAATACTTTGATTACATAAAATTGTTCAATACTTTTGGTTGTTTCATTGAAATCTAATAACGTCAAACAACACAATTTTGAACAATTTTATGAAAACAAAGTATTTTAACTACATAATATACTATTACTGATACCCAGCCTAAGAATTTAGCACCAGATGAGGGTGCGGGTCAATTCCAAAACCAATAAACATAAAACAATAATCAATATCTAGTGGTAAAAACAAAGAATTTGTTATTTTAATTTATTTAATCATATAGTTAATTAATGTCACGAACATATATCAGTTAGTTAATGTCACGAACATATATCAGTTAGTTAATGTCACGAACATATATCAGTTAGTTAATGTCACGAACATATATCAGTTAGTTAATGTCACGAACATATATCAGTTAGTTAATGTCACGAACATATATCAGTTAGTTAATGTCACGAACATATATCAGTTAGTTAATGTCACGAACATATATCAGTTAGTTAATGTCACGAACATATATCAGTTAGTTAATGTCACGAACATATATCAGTTAGTTAATGTCACGAACATATATCAGTTAGTTAATGTCACGAACATATATCAGTTAGTTAATGTCACGAACATATATCAGTTAGTTAATGTCACGAACATATATCAGTTAGTTAATGTCACGAACATATATCAGTTAGTTAATGTCACGAACATATATCAGTTAGTTAATGTCACGAACATATATCAGTTAGTTAATGTCACAAACCAAAGATACACGCATTTATTTCTCTCCTGATCTACAAACGCGAATTATACGTAGGTATGTTAAATCGAAAAGATTGTTGTTATTATTTAATACATTAACTTACGGGCGGTATTTACCTACCATTATTTGCTATTAATAACTTCATTCACATCTACTGAATAAAGTGAAATTAAAATAAATGTATTTCGAATTTTTAGTGCAGTGACTACCTACATTTTAGTGCAGTGACTACCTACATTTTAGTGCAGTGACTACCTACATTTTTATTTGTGAAGGAGCAAGAAAGTAAGAAGACGCATTGCCAGTACCTACATAAGTAAGCGAGACGAACGTAATTATATGGACGCATCCGCAGTACTCATAGAAATACTTCTGAACTAGACCTGTTCATTAATTCAGGGATCGTAAACATAAACGAAATTTAAACATAAATATTTAGGATTAGACAGGTAGGTAATTGTTTGTTGCATTAACCACTCTCACATTCTCGTATTGCTGATAATTTATTTAATGGTCAGACTAGACTGGGAGCAGTTTACAGAACCTCATAGAAGTAATGTGAGTGCATGTTTAGATGTGATAATATGTATGTATGTATGTAACAAGTCTCTAGAGAAAGGTTTTAGTTAACCTACGCGCCTGGTGCAAAATTACCTTTGGCTTTCCCAAAGTTAGGTACCTACATAAATTAATAACACAAACTCAAATTCTCATTCAAGTCATTCATCAATCAAATTTTCATTCAATTCATCAATCAAAGCTATGTACCTATACATATAAAATAGCAAATTATATAAATGCAAATAAAATAATTAAAACAATAGATAAGTTAATATGTACCTAACTACCTTTGTTTAAATATTCAACAAAGGTAGGGATACATCAAAATGGTTTAATAAAACCAGTAATATGAAATAAGACAATAGAGTTAGAAATAGAAATATATAATATATTATATTATAATACCTATTTGAAGTGAAAACTCCGGACCCTTTTTTAATCAAACTGCGCGCACGAAGGAGTTGAAACTTTACATATATTGAATACGTGTTACAAACAGATTTAACTTCATATGGAATACGTTTTACAAATAGATTTAATTATATTAAAAATCATTTCACGTCAAATCATAGATTGTTAACATTCATACTGCCGATGTTAAACACATTATATCATACGCAGATGTTTTATATAACAAATAAGGATAAATTCAAATACAACGAGTTAAAGAAAAATACATAATTTACTATGAAACAATATAAATCACTTTGCAATTTGTGAAAAGAAAACTTTGTTCCCCTTGATGAATAAGTAGGTACATAATTTTTTCCATCATAGATCAGGGGGGCAAGTCTGGACAAGCGGTGAAATCAAAACCCTTGAGTACCCATCTTACCACCCATCTAACCGTAGACGAAGATGGAATATAGGAGAATCCGGAAATCAGACATCTATGGGGCTTACGACTTGTCATCGGCTGGTTTACGTGATCACTTTAAGCCCTTGCGCAACGTTCACTAATTACGTATTTTGATAAAAAGAGACAATTTTTCAGGAGGCCAAGCGCGATCAGCGAGAGATTTGATTCCGATTAATTTATTTTAAAGCTTATTAAACAGATAAATGTGATGGGGAAAGGCTATAGTCATCAATAACATTATTAAAGAAAATGACAGAAGTATTGACAGATTCAACTTGAACATGAAACATGAGTTCATAGAAATCATATTTCATCTGATATACCAACGTATATCAATAACATTATTAAAGAAAATGACAGAAGTATTGACAAATTCAACTTGAACATGAAACATGAGTTCATAGAAATTATATTTCATCTGATATACCAACGTATATCAATAACATTATTAAAGAAAATGACAGAAGTATTGACAGATTCAACTTGAACATGAAACATGAGTTCATAGAAATTATATTTCATCTGATATACCAACGTATATCAATAACATTATTAAAGAAAATGACAGAAGTATTGACAGATTCAACTTGAACATGAAACATGAGTTCATAGAAATTATATTTCATCTGATATACCAACGTATATCAATAACATTATTAAAGAAAATGACAGAAGTATTGACAGATTCAACTTGAACATGAAACATGAGTTCATAGAAATTATATTTAATCTGATATACCAACGTATATCAATAACATTATTAAAGAAAATTACAGAAGTATTGACAGATTCCACTTGAACATGAAACATGAGTTCATAGAAATTATATTTCATCTGATATACCAACGTATATCAATAACATTATTAAAGAAAATTACAGAAGTATTGACAGATTCAACTTGAACATGAAACATGAGTTCATAGAAATTATATTTCATCTGATATACCAACGTATATCAATAACATTATTAAAGAAAATTACAGAAGTATTGACAGATTCAACTTGAACATGAAACATGAGTTCATAGAAATTATATTTCATCTGATATACCAACGTATATCAATAACATTATTAAAGAAAATGACAGAAGTATTGACAGATTCAACTTGAACATGAAACATGAGTTCATAGAAATTATATTTCATCTGATATACCAACGTATATCAATAACATTATTAAAGAATATGACAGAAGTATTGACAGATTCAACTTGAACATGAAACATGAGTTCATAAAAAATGTTAACATTGTAGATGTACACCTCAATTTTTTTTAACAATTTTTATAAAATATTAATTTAGTGACGACATTGCTTCATACAATTTGTATGGCAATCGCCTATACACAATATGTAAGAAGACTTAATAGTTTGATACTTAATCTCCAAACATACATACAGAACCATCATGCAGTTTTCATATTCCGGGTAGGAAAAGAGGACTGACCTCCATACTATCCTATCTTGACATACATACCAACATGTGTTAAAATTAAGTACTTGTGGATATTTTACGTAGTAGAGTAGAGTTCCATTTTAAATTATACATATTTAAAATAAAACAATTTGTTTTAAATTCTACGTATATTGGTTAGTTCGTCGATAGCTATTTCGTCTTGCTAGGGCATCTTCAAAACTATTGTACAAGACTAGTCTTGAAGATGCCCTAGCAAGGCGAAATAGCTATCGACGAACTAACCAATATACGTAGAATTTAAAAGAAAATTGTTTTATTTTTAATATAATGTGTTAAAATTTTCTATAATTTGGATTTATTAGTTTATAGTTTGATTCTTATTCTTCAACTATACCTACATACTATCGCTATCGACAGTTGGATCTCATGTGTTACATGCAACTAGTTTTATTTTATATTACTTCTCGTGCATCTAACAGGTACCTACTATGACAAATATTAATTTAACACGCACCCAATAACAAGTTGCCACATTCTGGAGACTTACGATATTAATCGTCTCACAGATCCAGACTGAAAACACAATTAAAAACTGTGTCTCCACCGGGAATCGAACCCGGGACCCTTGGATCAGCAGTCAAACACCTAACCAACTGAGCCACGAAGGCCGACAATATTTGAATTGAAGAAATAAATGAAATGTTGACATACCAAGTAAAGTCATGAAGAATCCATAAAGAACACACATTTTCCTTCCAAAGATCCAACGATGAGATAAAGCTGATATCAGAGTGAAGGGATTCCCCAATATGGAGACAGAGAAGTCAGAGCAGACCAAGTTGAACAAAATCAGATTGAGCGGAGTCCACAGCTGAAAATAAACAATAGGTACCTACGTTTCATACAAATTATAATAATATGTAGATACATAACTATATATCAATATTCATTTAACAACAAAACACTTCTGCATATTGAATATATACCTATGTATACATAACATTGAAAAAAATTATGGAAAAGATAAGTAGGTAGATTAATCTTTTTTGAATATGAAATCTATCGGCTTTTAAAACATCTCTCGGTATTCATATCTAAAGTAATAAAGCAATCAAAATGTTAGTGTCTGTGTGTGTGTGTGTGTGTGTATGTGTGTGTGTGTGTGTGTGTGTGTTTGTCTCACGCCTTCTGAAAAACCAAGAGCATCTAAAAATCTAATTTATGTGCGAACGTGTACCTGTATACCTGATGCAGTGTCACGCTAAAAATAATGCGATAAAAATGCTGAATTTTAAAAATATTTCAATAATTATTTTTTTCATACAAAATTTTCCAAGTAGTATCTGTCAAAAAAGTGTACATTTTGCACGCAAATATCTGTTAGTTTAAAAGTTAGAAGTACGTATTTACACGAAAAAAAATTACTTTCAAGTATAACTTAGCTTTTAAGTGAAAAACATGGTGAATATTTTGTATAATTATAATGTTTAACTTATTTTTAAAGTAAGCGTTTTGGACATAAATGCCGCCATTTTAATATCTTTTCATACAATATTTCATTTTCCTACCGAATGAATATGATCTTGAAAATAATAAACCTTTGAAATAAATATAATTATGAAATAATAAAATGAAACACAAGACATTACAGCAAGTTTTAAGACGTATATTGTAAAAGTCTGTTAATTATTAGTAAAGATATAGGCATAATAAAATTGCATAATTTGTATATAATATTTGATATTTCGGACAATTTTCATTTTTATGGCATCGAACAAACCAATGTAGGTACTTACATATTATTCAAAAAATGTCTACAAACCATTTGATATTTTTTACATGTTCTATGGTTACTATGGTAACGGACACATTCTGATATTCAAATAAAATTTGTTATAAATCGAATTCGAATTAATTTAGAACATCATTGTAGGTAGGTACCTACATACCTAATACCTACTACTTAAAAACCAACAATATACTAATTTCGTATAGGAAAATTATTAAACTATCTTAGGTAAACTACAATACACATGTCATTCAATCTACAAACTATTTCCTATATTGAATTTCTTCTTTTATTTAAGTAGACCTTTGGGTGATTTTTTATGCAAACTATTTCTTGGAGTTAAATTCTTCTTCCTCTTCTTTTGTGAAGTCATCTCCTACATATAGTCTAATTCATCTTCTTTTATGTAGCCCTTTGGGTGAGTTTTTATACAAACTTATTCCTATTATCTAATTCTTTTTCTTCTTATTTTATGTAGACCTTTGGGCCAGTTTTGATACCAACTATTTCTTTTAACGTAATTCTTCTTTTTCTAATTTTATGTAGACCTTTGTTGAATTTTGTATAAACTAACTTCCTATAGTCTAATTTTTCCTCTTTTATGTAGACCAAGGGAGAGTTTTCATACAAACTTTTCCTTTAGTCTAATTCTTCTTTATCTTCTTTTATGTTGACCTTTGCGTTAGTTTTTGTACAATCTATTTCCTGACGTATAATTATACTTCTAATATGTAGACCTTTGGGTCAGTTTTTATATTAACTACTTTCTTTAGTCTAATTCTTCTTTTTCTTATTTTTTGTAGATCTTTTGGTTAGTTTTTATACAAACTATTTCCTTTAGTCTAATTCTTCGTTTTCTTATTTAATGTAGACGTTGGGTGAATTTTATATAAAATATTTCCTATAGTTCAATTCATCTTCTTCTTCTTTTATGAAGACCATTTGGTCAGTTTTTTATATAATACATTTACTTTTGTTTAATTCTTCTATTGCATCTTTTATGTAGACCATTGGTCAGTTTTTATTACAAACTATTTGTTATAGTCTTATACTTATTCTTTTTTTTCATTTAGTCTTTTGGGTTAGTTTTAAGTCTTATAGTATATTGTATAGAAATATTATAAACAACATGCACACTTGACGAAAATACATAAAACGAATGGGATGTGACCATCACTAGAATCTTCTCAATACTTTTTTTCAATCGAAATTTACACCATTTATTATATCATCATATATTGCTTAATTTTCAATAACTACATATTTGATTTTGATGACAATATAATAAAAAATCGGGGTTGTGGCCATTACTGGACTCTTCACAACGTTTATATTCAAATTAAAAACTATTTAAGTCTTCTTCTGTAATGTAGATCAGTTTTATTGTGCAAAAATATAATAATCTATAGGTATGCACACTTGACGAAAAATATAAAAACGAATGGGATGTGACCAACACTAGAATCTTTTCAATACTTTTGTTTATTTAATTTTTAAGCCATTTCTCATCATCCAAAATTACTAAATATTTAAAACACATTTGTGTTTAATGACAATATATAAAAATAGGGGTTGTGGCCAAATCCAAACTCTTTACAACGTTGTCTCTTTATAATCAGTCATATTTAAACCATTTACCATAGTCCATGCGTGCAGAAATTGTATGTACCTACTTATATATAAAAACAAATGGGTTGTGGCCATCACTTGAACATTTTACATCGCTTAAACTCAATTAAATTTCAAACTACTTTTCATACTACGAATTAGCAAATATTTTTTGTGACAATATTATATAAACGATTGCTTATTCCTTCACTAATTTACATTCTTGGCCAACGGCGGGACATAAAAGCTAGTATCAAATAAATCAAAGCTTTTGTGTAATAAAATAAAAACAAAATGTTGATTCTACATACAATGTGGAATTGAATGTAGTATAAAAAAAATAATTCTTCGTCATTTATCAAAAAAAAATATGTTTTTATTTTATTGTAAAATAAAATTCTTACAAAATTTGTAATCGCGAACTAAGAATAAGATTTTTGTTAATTTATAAAATAAATAGAAATCCGTCAATCTTCGAATTGCCTGTGTATAATTAAAAATGTTCGAACTTTATTGGTTAACCAGTGATTTTTCGATATGATCTAAATTTATGTAAATCGAATATTTTTATAGTTGTATATAGGTACGCAAATATTGGATTTTTTTCCTTGTTGGGAGTTAATGATAATAATGCCAAATTTTTAACATCTTAATAGAGACGAAGTTGGAATATTATATGAGAACCAGGAACTCGAGGCACTTATAGGGCTGGCGACCTGTCATTGGCTGGTCTTCGTGACCAATTTATACGCTTGCGCAACGTTCACCAAACTATGCAAAAATATTCTATTTACATACACATTGGTACAAGCAAGTAAAGAAGCTAAAAATGAACTTGAAAAATGAAATCTGGTTCGGTTCAGGTCAAAATAGATAAATATAAAGAACTTTCAAAAATTGGGTTGATAGGGAACTCAATAAGAAGGCATAATTAGTAAATGTTGCGCTAGCGCAAAAAGTGATCACGTAAACCAGTCGTAAGCCCTGAAGGTGCCTTAAGTTCCTGGTTCTTCTATAATACTTCGTCTCTACTGAGATCTTAATAATTTGTCATATATTATTGATTGATTATCTAGAATCTAAATTAATGTAATCTAAAATTCCCTTCAATCCCTTTAGTGCCTCCTACCTCCGTTCAGTTCTTGCCGTCTCTTCCATCCCTTCAGTACTTCCTGTACCTTCAGTTGGTACCTTCCATCCCTTCACTTCCTTCAGTACTTCCTGTACCTTCAGTAGGTACCTTCCATCCCTTTAGTGCCTCCACCACCATTCAGTTTCTTCCGTCTCTTCCATCTCTCCATGGAAAAAAGTCAAAAGATATTTTCTTACGTATTCCTACGTAGATCATTTTCCTCCTTTGTGAGATATTAACTAAATAATTTTTTTTTTCAGTGTTCAGAGAGAGAGAGAGTCCATGTTAAATTCATAGACTACAATATAATTGTCAAATTGCAACGACAGAAATACTCAGCCACTGCCACAGAAGGCTACCCGGAACACCAGCCAAGAGATGGAAGGATAGTTGGACCTCCTTCTCTCAGGATAGTCCACCTACATAGGCCAAATTACCTAATACTCGATGAAGAAGAAGAAGAAGAAGAAAAAAGTTTAAATCCCATAGTTTCATTTGAATCGGATGAATTGTTTAGGACCTCATACATACAAGCATACAACCAACAATATTCACAAACATTAAGTTTCATAATTAGTTTCATTCTTTTATAAAAATAATCTCAAGTAAGAAGCAGTTTTATATTATGAAGGTATGAAGAGATGACAATGATAGTTCAAACAAAGAAATACAAACAAAATAATGTCGGCATGAGACTTTATTTGGCAACAAATGATTTTTAATAAGAAATGAAATTTGTATATTTGATAAGGGAAATAAATTTACGTTGCAAATATTTTGTAATTTCTTACAGACATTATCAGCGCTTCTGACACAAATTCAATATCATGTACTTTCCTGGCAGACTTCTTGAAATATTATAATGAAAACGAGTGGGTTGTGGCCAACACCGAACTCTCCACTACAAAGTGTATTTTTTTTTACTTATTTAAAGGTTGACAACCCCTAAACGCATTTCTATGAAGTTCATATCTATTTTAAATCTAAACAAATATTATTAAAAAAATCTATTAGAAATCTAAACAAATATTAAAAAATGTATGTTGAAAATTTTGACAGATTAAATTACAGAGAAAAAAATGGACGCATGTCTATGGAAAATTAATCAGTACAAAGTTAACTACACAAGTTTTTATAACACCCCATACACACAAAATCATCGTCACGAAACTCATAGTATACACTCTGTATATATTATGATAGTTCGATGTAAAAATATCTTTCTTTAAAGGTTGACAATCTCTGAATGCATTTTTGAGGTAGGTACATATATTAAAAGATCAAATAATTAAAAATTTCGATTTTCTAGACCGTGAGAACGTTTAAATTTTTTTAAAAGATGAAATTATAGAAAGAAATCAACAGATATCTATAGAAAACTACTCAGCTCTAAGTTTATGGACTTTACACAAATTATATCAATATAAAGATAACTGCACTTATAATTTGGGTTCTAGAATAGGATACGACGCGCGCCGCCGTACTCCACATATACAAACACATCACGACAAAACTCCTAAAGTACACTCTCTACACGATACCCGTTTAGAAATTAATCTTAAAAAAATATGCTTAAAAATTGAGAAATCAAGTGGAAAGTACATATACTGTTTTCCATTATACTGTAACGTAGTTGGTAGGTCCTACCTATGTATTTTATATTTATTCAATATTTCATATTGTGTTATTTTGTAATTTGCTTTAACATAATAAATAATTGCAAATACATATATCATTAAAAATTTAAAAGTCTTTCAACCTTTGTTCAAGGGCCAACTAATTCAGTGAGTGGAGATTTTGGAATAAATGTCGATTGCCCTGTCACATATAATATATGATAATGATACATAAAATATGATTCATCTCATATCATTATAGCAGTGGGACTGAGAGGTTCCTCTAACTATACAAATCATAGACGATAGACTTATTGACGTGAAGGAAATAGACGTAAACTTAGAGATTGATTTACTTTCCCAACTCCGAGATTTGTGACAAGAAGATATTGCATACAAAGTTGTCAATAGGCCGTTAGAGAAGATTTTAAAATTGTATTAGACGTCTTTGGGAAATTCGAATATAATATAAGTCAATGATATCAATTCAAATGGTATAAATTCTCTAACATTTAATTAACAATGAAAATATTTGCTAACACACAATTTTATGATGTACAAATCACAATTAGTATACTGTGAGACGGAAAACATTACAATTCACATATTTGGTTATTTTCTACTGTGATGTTAGCAGTAGGTATATAAATAACAGAAGCTTTGCGCGCGCCAGTTCGAATATAAAATGTGATACAATTTGAAGTAAAGTAGCGAGCGCGCCTGTTCTATTAAATATTTTATACAATTCGAGGGCATAACATTCACTGTTAACTATACCTAATGGCTTATACTCCGTTCTCTTTCATACAAATAGGATTTTATTGCGAAAAAACAAATGGATCGCAGGTTGTTCCTACTTATAATTACTTTACGTATTTTTTTCCAATGAAAAAATCATTTGAAATTGTATTAGGCTTTATCGAATTTTATAAAACGTCACCAAGCTTTGTTCTAAAAATCATTTGAGTTCTTTAGTTTCATATCATTCTTTTGAAAAACAACGTATTGAATCACTTTGATCTCTTTAAAAGAAAGCTTGCCTTGTTATTATACTATGTTTTAGTGTTACATTGTATTTCGCAAATAATGTGAATGACAGTATATCTAATTTTATTGATTTACCTATAAAAATACGTTTTACTAGATAAAGAAAAGACTCATAAATATATTTATGTTTAAAAATTATATTCTTTTTTTTGTAGGTACTTCATTTTTTTCGCAAATTATATGAAAAGTAAACTTTTTTGCTGGTGTTATTATATTAAATCACATATATTATGTTTTTGTATACGCGTAAAAATACTTGCTAAGGAATTATTAAATCTAAACAAAATGACATTTCCCAATTTACATTTAGGGCTTGCGTGTTCCGAAGGTCCTAGGCACGCCCCTGGCTGTATATTTCCGGCAAATAACTTGAGAATGTTTGTCGTGGATAGGGGCGGTTCGCACACAGGTCCATTTTTATAATATCCTTTCTAATACATATTCATGAAAAATATTCCGTATTTAAAAAAAAATACGATAGGGTAAAATACTATCCTGGTTGTGAT
Organism: Molanna angustata; assembly: GCA_963576475.1. Classification (NCBI taxonomy): domain Eukaryota; kingdom Metazoa; phylum Arthropoda; class Insecta; order Trichoptera; family Molannidae; genus Molanna; species Molanna angustata. Next base: position 100,772 of record OY754982.1, on the reverse strand, counting down.
GAAACAACCAGGATTAAAAGAAAATTAAAAAATAAATATTCAAATTGATAATGTTATTATTATTATTATTAATAGATAAGTAGCAGATCGGCATTTTCTTAATGTAGATACATTTGAATCTGAGAAGATGCAAATATTGGTTCCTGATAATTATTATTAGCCCTCGGGATATTTCGTTTAAAACCTTTATCAATTTTATTATTTCTGTAACGGTATTTCTATTGATGTAAAATCAGAACATGACAATTTATGTTCAATTTTAAATTGTTAACATTTTTATTTTACTATTATTCCAAACCTGAAAGATATTTTTCTAGGATAAACATTTTGTGAAGATAATATAAGTAGTAGAATAATTGAATTGAGAAATTTTAATTATTTTCATTTTATAAGCAACCATATTACGTAGAATGAAAATTATTCATCTGTACCATTAACATAATTTTGTAGTAGGCAGGTATATGTTTATAAGTAAAAAAATATTGAAATCCATTTTTTACATACCTACCTACATACATACCATCACGCCATATTCCTCGCGGGGTAGGCTGTGAGAACCGAACGCCACATTTTTCTATTCTGTCACGCATCCATCTCCTCCTCAGCATTCATGCATTGTCTCATACATCATGTTCGTCTGTCGTTCAAGCTTCTTAATATATTTCCGTCATTCGAAATATCGTTCGCATTCCGTCGTGCCATCCCTTTCTAGGGCGGCCCCGACCTCTCATTCCATTCCTGTCCGCACCTGTATATTTTCTTGGTCAGTCTTTCCTCATTCAATCTCCCCTGGTGGCCAAATCATCTCAATGTGTCTCACTTTAATTCTTATAATGACATCTTTCTTCATTTGTTTATTTAACAAATTTTGGTACAGAGTATATTATACATAATATTTACTGTAACACAAATACATACATACACTTATATACATACATCTATTTCACATATCAAAAATCCCACAAGGCTCAGCATGTTTGTGAGTATATCTTAATAAAATTAGAAATAAAAATGTTGATTGTTTGTTACATGTAAACAAATTTTTGATAATGTATATAAAGTGATAAATACATTTGAAAATGATAAAGCATATTACATAGAATGGAATAGAATATAAATACATAATACTGGTCTAAAAAAATTAACTCTTAGAAAAAAAAAACAAAATATAAATAACAGAAATAAAAACAAAATAGAATGGAAAATAAAGAATCAACCCTTCTGCGAAGTTTTAAACACAATACACCTCTAGAGTCTTATAGCATATGTATACGAAATACCACGTAAATCATGTGACAAGTCATACATACGTGGGTATAAGCAATCGCGAAAAATCAGCCTGGGTCGCGAAGTGTAGAGACGATTTAAACAACAGAAAATGAACATATCCTCTGGTCCAACACTCTCTCAACGAAGACATAAATCTTGATAACTAGTTGCATGTAACACATGAGATCCAACTGTCGATAGCGATAGTATGTATAGTTGAAGAATAAGTACCAAACTATAAATCCATAAATCCAAATTATTGAATATTTTAAGATACCTATATTGTTTTTTATACAACACATGTAGGAATGTATGTCAAGATAGGAAAGTATGGAGGACAGTCCTTTTTTCCTACCCAGAATTTGAAAAAAGCATGGTGGTATGGAGATTAAGAATCAAACTATTAAGTTAGTCTTCTTAGATATAGGCGAAACTATTAAGTTAGTGTATAGGCGACTGCCTATACACAAGATTGCCTATACACAGACTGCCTATACACAGACTGGAGATATTGTGAATATTGTATGAAGCGCCAAATTCAATTTTTATAAAAATTAAAAAAAAAATTGAGATGTACTTCAACAATGTAAATATTTTTTTTTATAGAAAAATAAATTATTTAGTTGGGGTGTTTCGGCTTTTTTCGATATTTTTAAAAACTTTGGAAATATAGGCATTTAAACACATAAATTTATCATAAAAAAAATATTTTTTTTTTAATTAAATATGTTTGAGAAACTCTTTTTTTCCTCTTGAGAAATTTTTTTTTTTGAAAAAATAAATTTGAGCGTTATAGCTTTTATGGTTTCTGAGATATATGTAAAAAAAGGGTAAAAATTCAAAAGTTGATAACCCCTGCCTGAAACAAAAATTAAAATTTTGATTACAAAAGTTTTGTAGGCCTATAAATATTTATATATCCTGAAATTTTTGGATCTGTAAATTGAGCCGATAAAAAGTTATAAGGGACACACACACACACACACACACACACACGCACGCTCTCACGCACGCTCTCACGCACGCACGCACGCACGCACGCACGCACGCACGCACGCACGCACGCACGCACGCACGCACGCACGCACGCACGCACGCACGCACGCACGCACGCACGCACGCACGCACGCACGCACGCACGCACGCACGCACGCACGCACGCACGCACGCACGCACGCACGCACACACACACACAACACACACACACACACACACACACACACACACACACACACACACACACACACACACACACACAGATACAGATACACGAAATATTTTACTCCGAATTCTTAGTAAATCCGTATACGGAACATACCTCTAAGTTGGTGTTTTTTGACATCAAAGTTGGAAAAGCCGTAAAAAAAGTAGACCGTGCATACAATCGTGTTCCTTCATACACGCGTCTTGGATTTAAACTACCTCTTCCTTCAAAAGAATTTCATTCTCTTGAACGAATCGACAGTTGGATTAATCTTAATAGATTTCGATAATGCACGCATAGTAGAAAACATTAATACAGAGACAATTAGAATAATATTTAGGGAGGCCATCGAAATTTATAAGAAAAGGAATGTAATAAAAAGGAATGTAATAAAAAGGAATGTAATAAAAAATAGAATAAAATATTTTTACAATAGAATCGATAGAAAAAAATGCAAAAGATTCATAAAATATCACAGAGATTGAACAAATAAATAACAACAGTTAAAATCTTATTGCAGTAAACCGACTGTCAGACAAAAAACAAATTGAAATAAAATTAATACAACAACTGAGACATTATTGAGCGTAAAGCCAGACCATCACCAGAAGACAGTCAAAAGCCATAAAGCGAATAAAGACGGGAAAACCCATCAACCACTATCGCTTAAGCGTTGATTTTTTAAAATTCTTTTGGTGAAAAGAACATTTTAAATTACAAACATAAATATTTATCAGACAAAAATTTGCCATTAATATAAAGTATAAAATGTACTACGTACCTACCTTCCGATGTACGAAGGAATTTACCTAATAAGAATGTTGGTAGATGAAATGAGTTAATGTTGGTAGATGAAATGAGTTAATGTTGGTAGATGAAATGAGTTAAAAGATGAAAGCATTGAAGAAATATAAAAAAAATACCATACAATATAATATTTCGTTACTTACTTGTTTATCCTTACACATGAGAATAATAACCATCAAGTTGAGGAAGAATCCAAAGAAGCCGATAATGAAGAGGACAAAAGCAGATGCTGCATATCCCCAGGACGGCATCAGTTCCACATAGTCCTCATGGTTCGAGTATGTGATTCTAGTGAAGGTTGACAATGTACTGGTGGTATAGTTTGTCACATCATTCACTGTTGAATCAGACATCCTTCTGCTTCCTACGACAACTCTCACATCTTCACTACATAATATGTAATATTATTCGTTATCAATGCTACTTCACTCATTATCTCACTGATATAACACATTTTTTTAACGTTTTTCAACTCCTTCAGAAAGATGTCAACAGTCAATTTTTTTCCAATAAATATGGTGTTTTAAATGTTGGAGAGGTCTGTGAAAATAATACCTACACAGTTCATTTTGATAGAATTTTTTCTTGGTATTCTATTATGCTAAAAGGTGTTGCTAAAAGAGGCGGAAAGAAAGGCGACGCATGGTGGAATGAGAGAGTAAAGTTTGTTGTGGGTGAGAAGAAAAAAGCATGGATGGCATTAATAGCAGCAAAAGGATCTAACAGTGAAGAAAGAGCAAAAGAGAAGTATAAAGAATGTAAAAAAATGGTAAAAGATATTGTAAAAAGAGAAAAAGATTTTCTGAAAGAGAAAGAAAGCCTGAAAATAGCCAATGACTTTCCTGGTAACATGAAAATGTTCTGGAAAGGCGTGGCGAAAAGAAAAAATGGAAGTGTCAAAGTATCGCAAGGTATAAATGATAAAGATGGAAAATTAATTATGGATGAAGATGGCGTAAAAGAACGATGGAAAGAATACTTCAAGGAGCTGTATGATTGCGGTTTGAGTGGTGGCATGAATCAGAGAGCATGGCAAGTATACGAAGATGAAAAAGATGAAATTACGAAAGACTAAGTGTTTGAAGCAGTTAAACACACGAAAGCGGGAAAAGCTGCTGGGTATGACAGTGTATCAGCTGAACTTATAAAGTATGGCGGCGATCAGATGTTGGAGTGGTGTCACTCTCTTTTCAACAAATGTTGGGAAGCAGGACGCACTCCTTCAGACTGGAGAAATGCAGTCGTGGTCCCCTTGTACAAAGGTAAAGGATCGAAGCTTGACTGCAAAAACTATAGAGCCATAAGTTTGCTAAGCTCAGTTGGTAAGATGTATGCAAGAATTTTGGATCAAAGAGTACGAAAGGTTACAGAAAGCAAGATATGGGATGTCCAAGGAGCGTTTGTGGGCGGCAGAGGATGTATAGACCAAATTTTTTCTCTGCATATGGTTACAGAAAAGGTCCTGGATAAAAACCAGAAGCTTTTTTGTGCTTTTATAGACCTTGAAAAGGCCTATGATAAAGTCAACAGAGAAAAACTATGGGATATATTGTCAGTGTACGGAGTGAAGAGCAAGAAGAGTATGAGAATAGCGAGGCATGTGTTCGTGTCAACGACACAGTAACGTCGTGGTTCTCTATAAATAGTGGCGTAAGACAGGGGTGCGTGTTGTCACCATGGCTCTTCAATCTGTACATTGATTTCTGCATAAGAGCCCTAAGGGATGAAAATAAGGGTCTGAAACTGAGTACTGTAACAGTGCGTGATTTGATGTATGCAGACGATAAAGTCCTGTTAGCAGAAAGCGTGGAAGAGTTACAGTATCTAGTAAGCATGGTATATGAAGGATGCATAGAGTACGGACTGAGGATGAATGCTAGCAAATCAAAGGTAATGGTCTTTGAAAAGTGTGAAAGCAGAACATCGTGTCAAATAAAAGTAGAGAATGAATGGCTTGAACAAGTCGACGAATATGTTTATCTGGGAAGCATGTTCCAACGGAATGGACGGCCTGATAAGGATATTGAAAGAAGAGTTATGGCAGGAAACAGAGTGAATGGAGCACTTAAACCAGTTATGAATGATCGTAACGTATCAAAGGAAGCTAAAGTTGCCATTCATAACGCAATTGTAGTGCCAACCTTGATGTATGCAAGTGAAACCTGGACATGGCAGAAGTCGCATGAAAGTAGAATAAATGCAGTGGAAATGAGATCGTTAAGAAGAATTTGTAATAGAACGATGTATGATAGAGTTAGAAATGAGGTCACTAGGAAAGAATGTAAGATGAAGAAAGATGTAGTAACTAGAATGAAAGTTAACACACTTAGATGGTTTGGTCACGTGGAAAGAATGAATGAAGAACGCTTGACGAAAAAAATATATAAGGCTGACAGGAATGGAAAAAGAGGTCGGGGGCGCCCAAGAAAAGGATGGCACGACCATGTGAATGATATTCTGAAAGAAGGAAATGTTAGAAGTCTGAACAATAGAAGAACATGCATGAGTCGTAGCATGAATGTTGACGAGGCGGTGAATGTATGTCAAGATAGAATAGTGTGGCGTTCTGTTCTCTCTGCCTACCCCGCGAGGGACATGGCGTGATGGTATGTATGTATGTATGTATGTATTCTATTATTTATAAATACCAGAATAACATGACTAGGTACTTAATAAAGATATTGGAGGATATAATTATTATTGTGTTAGTTGATTTGGAAATATATTTTTGGTATTAAACAATTTGAAAAATTTAAATACATTTTTATTATAAAAACTATTTGGAACATTTAAATATATATAATATCTATTGTTAGTATAAAAACTATTTGGAACATTCGAATACATTATTAGTATAAAAACTATTTGGTACATTTTAATATATTTTTTAGTAAAAAAAATCTTCAAGATACTTAGCTAACCAGAAAATGAGATGAGAGGGCTTCCAAATATGTTGTGTATAGAGAAATAATATGGTATTTTTAAAAGAAAAGCCACATACCTACATGCCACATTACATTCAATACCTATTAGGTTCTTCAAAGGACAAGAACAAAGATTCGTTGAGAGTTGTAGTTGGGGCACAATAATAGTCAACTAGACCACTCGTATTCGAATTCTACTTAAAAATTCAGTTCACCTAATAGTACGTATCATTAGAATTCTATTTTGTAGTGCCTCTCTGTATTAATTTAACACGCACCCAATAACAAGTTGCTACATATCCAGACTGAAAACAATTAAAAGCTGTGTCTCCACCGGGAATCATACTCGGGATAAATGACGATTTTTATTTAGTTGCGTCTACTATGTATGTATGTAATGTACCTACATTATAAATATATATGTAGGTACGTAGATACATGAAGGTTTCATAAAAATCAAATTAATAAAGTTTTAACAAAAAATGTTTTATTGTTACTAATTTAACAATATTAGTCTAAAATGAAACTATCAAAATATAAAAATTTTCGAATCATTCGCGTTAAGTAAATATTTATTTTGCCTATTGCATTTGCCTATGTACATACATGATATGAAGCTGATATATATCCCACACAAACACCTATATAAATTATTCCTGAATTTTCAAATATTCCAATAAACTTTTCATTTTTTTCTGTCCCTAAAAATCTCATTCGGACTATTACGAAAAACAGCCAAATTATTGGTTCAACCGTTCTCAAGCGATGCGATTTCCAACGAACATTTCATTTTCATTTATAGGTACAGATTATTTCTTTCATAAAATTCATGCTTTGTGTTTTAATTTTTATTTTCTAAAAAAAGATGAAATGTAACATAAAATGACTAGTTAAAAAAAGATATAAAGTATAATAAACCTTAGAATAATCTTCCTCTCTGTATCTTCCTCTTTATATTAAAATGTAAGCATTGTTTTATTAAAATGTAATCCTCTCTATTATCGTCATATCGAAAATGACAAAAGACTTGAAAAGAATGACGTACATAATACCTCTACCATGTACTTAGTATCTTTTTAATTACATTCTTTCTCTTTAACTTTCCACCCACCTATATATGTTGTCTAGGTACCTACCTACCTTAATAATTACCTTTGTCCTACATATTTTGTTTACGTCAATCAGCATCCATACATTGGACAGCCACACTAATACATATATTCTTCACTAATTTTACTTATTTATTTTTGTTTTGCTTCTTGAGAAAAAAAGAAACAGATACGTACTGTCAAATATTAATTTAACACGCACCCAATAACAAGTTGCCACATTTTGGAGATCTATCAACATCAATGGAGAAGCACTTAAAAATTTTCAATTCCTGTTATATCGTATTTCTTCCATTTGAGACAGCTTAAAATTATTCGCCAGTGTTTCCAAAAATAAGGCAAAAACACTTATAAACGCATTTGTTGTGTCTAGGTAATGCTTTATATAATTGTCTGCTCAAATGTCAACTAAATGGGTTGCAACTGTTAAGCACAGCTGCGAGGCATATCTTAGGGGTGGATAAAAGTTGCTACATAACACCTCTCCTAAACGAACTGAACTGCACTGGTTGAGGTGTCCAGAGCGAATAGATTACAAAGTGTGTTTGATGGTTTTCAAGGCTCTACATGACTTAGCTTCGCACTATATTCAAGAACTATGTCAGAGGAATGTACCATCCGAGAGACGCTTGAAATTGAGATCGTCAGAATCACAGAATATCAATTCTTTATTGGAATTGGATAGAGCTAATAAGGCGAATTACTTTGATCGTGGTTTCGATGTGATCGAACCTATTAAATGTAATAAATTGCCTTCTGAAATGCGTGGAGAGCAGAGTTTTGGGGCCTTCGGTGAATTTCTTAAGACTTCATTGTTTCGCAGAGCCAACAAATAAACAAAAGCGTCCTTGAAATGTTTTTTTTACGATAAAATATAAAATACTATAAAAATTTGATTATTATTATTATCAATCGTCTCACAGATTCAGACTGAAAACATAATTAAAAACTGTGTCTCCACCGAGAATCGAACCCGTGACCTCAGCAGAGTCAGATATCAAACCAACTAAGCCAAGAAGGCCGACAATCGAACATATACTATGTACAAGTATGTATATACATATATGTATTTTTTTTAATATGATCAGTGTTATTTTTATTATTCTTTTTTTTTTTGAACTCTCTTTTCATTTTTTTTTCTCTTTGTATTTTTTTATATTTCTTACTCTTTTATGTTATTTTTTATCAATTTATTTCTCAATAAATTAGTATTGTACCAATTTAAATTAGAGACTTCACGTTGCTCGGGTTGGTTGGAAAAAAATTGCCTTATGGCAATAAACCTGCCTTTGTACACATGTACATAAATTATATAAATAAATAAATAATTGTAACACTAACTAATGCACCTATATTATTAAATCTATACAAGTTATTCAAATACTCATGAGCAAACTCAATAAAGATAAGGTTACAAAATAATGATAATTATTTAATTGTAATAAAAATATGTTATCAATGGTTGGTACACAAGCAAAAATTCTTCATAATTTGAAATCGATAGTAACAAGATAAGACGGGTCGGTGGCAGAGCGGTTAATGCGATGAATTAGCAAACTAATGGACTCAAAACCAATTTCATAGGTGTGTGTACAGAAAATCTACGATAGCATGAATGTACATATCTCAAGACATGGCTACACTATATGTAGGTACATACCTACCATACTAAAATTTACATACCTAATATACATTTATTATTACAACTAAAATGTACATAATATACATTTATTATTACAACTAAAATGTACATAATATACATTTATTATTACAACTAAAATGTACATAATATACATTTATTATTACAACTAAAATGTACATAATATACATTTATTATTACAACTAAAATGTACATAATATACATTTATTATTACAACTAAAATGTACATAATATACATTTATTATTACAACTAAAATGTACATAATATACATTTATTATTACAACTAAAATGTACATAATATACATTTATTATTACAACTAAAATGTACATAATATACATTTATTATTACAACTAAAATGTACATAATATACATTTATTATTACAACTAAAATGTACATAATATACATTTATTATTACAACTAAAAACTACAATAAAATATGCGCCATCAAATTTATTCAATTTTTTGATCGTCATTAAGTGTTCCCTATATTTATATACTTACTAGAAAGTCAAGACGATATTCATACAATTTAGGAATCATAATTCCTCTCAATAACCATAATCTATTCATATTGAGAAGAAATTGCATTATTTTCAAATATTGAATACTTTATGGTACGTTTTAACAAATTTACAATATATTTAATAACTTTATATAAACCACGTATGTCATTGCATTTATGCGACCGGTTTCGGAACTAACCGTTCCTTCTTCAGGCACAATTACAATTAACACAGAATGTGACGGTGTGCTTAAAAGAATCGCATAAATGCATTAAATTACGTAGTTTATAAAAAGTTATAAAACAAAATAATTTAAAAATTAAAAAAATAAAATTAATAAAATAAATATAGTTAAAAATAAGAAAAAGTCTATAAAATGGAAAAATTCCCAACAATTTAGTTGATGGTAGAAAATAAAAGAATATTATCAAATCTATCATCAACTAAGTAAAAATAACTAGTACAACATGTGTTATAATTCGTCAACTAGTGATGAGCAAATACTAGTGATGAACAGATGCGGTCTTGGTCTTGCAAATTTTACAATGAAATATGACTAAAAACACCAACTTTATAGCATGTTTGTAGTACCTACGTAGTCAATAGCTTTATTTAAAATAAATAAGTTTATAAACTTTTCCCTAGAGACCACAAGACGCATGTCTTCCAAAACCTGTTCGTGATCTTGCAATTATCACAAGACCAAGACTGCAAGACTCACAAGACTTTTACTCATCACTACCGTAAAATATTGGTGTAAGTCACGTGACATGACAGTTCAGTTTACATTATCTCCGCCTCTATTTTAGTATTAACTATTTTAGGTCAGACAATAATACCTACAAGTTAATATTTATACTTACTAAGTTATAGAGACATAATTATACGTAACCAAATTGACTGCAACACGATGATAGTTTAGTGTCCAAATATGTATAATTTTTTAAAGACTAGGTAATATATATTTTTTTTAAATGTAGATGTCCTTGTTAAACAAGTACATATACATCTTCCTACGTTCCTTAAAATAAGCAAATACATGCTTGTGCTATAGGTGAACGAAATCGGTCGAGGCAGGATTCGAACTCGCTATCACTGGATTACTAGCCCAGCGCGCTAACCGCTCTGCCATCGACCCATCTTGATAAACTATTCAGATTTATTTCGTTCGTGAAATTCATGTCATATAGAAGTTTGGTCAACATCACAATACATAAAGATTTTCACAATCACATAAATTTCAAAATATAATCATCAGTGTTGCCAATATACGAGGAGGTTCATTGTAGTTTATATCTGTCTCCTGAGTCAGAGTTCGATTCCCAGTGAAGTTATATGTATGTACATCACAAAATGTGACAACTTGTGATAGTGTTCTTGTTGAATTAAAATTTATATAGTACTCACCAGTAGCGGAATTGCTTATAGAAGCTGAAAATCTTCGTTTGCATATGAACATTATGTTGGGAATTTTAAGTACTAGGTAATATATATTTTTTTGTTTGTTTTATTGCAACGACACAACAAGATTAAAAATTGAACCTCATGTAGATACGCTTTACAGGATCGCAAAAGTAAATATTATTTAGGTATGTGATTCAAAAATATTTTTCATGGCCACTGGAATGAACAACGATACTAAAAAATAATTAATTTTCGACATTTCCTGATTATCTTTCAGGGTTTGCGTTTTCCAAAGGTTCTAGGCACGCCCCTGGTACTTATGTGTTAGTTGTTCGAGAAAATTAATTATGTAGTTTTAATTCGCTCATTCTGTTAAGACATTTTATATAGACAGGTACATATAGATGGCGGAGCGACTGGCGCGCGATGGAATAGTAACACAGGTTCGAATTCTACCTCGACTGCTGTCGTACACCTATATATTCAAGGAAAACATATTCTTTTCAAAAAAATCTGTTTGAAATAAGAAAATTGTTTGATGATTAAAATAATTTCCAACTAAAAACATGATGTAATAAAAAAATTCAAAACAATGTTTTAGTAAAATATTAATTTGATCAATTCATAATGCAACCCTAATTTAAGGTCTACCAATATAAGGATGAACAAATTTTCAAAATGCCAATATAATGATAGACAAATTTGCACTCTGCGCACCCGACGTGACGTGCTCAGGAAGTTTGTCTCTAACTATATATGATTATAAAAAAAACAACAGGAAGTTGTAAATATACCAACCTTATTTGAGAATGTTTTATAAATTAATTGAAATTATATTAAATTCCCGAAAAACACATTGTTTTAGTAATACAAGAAAGAATATGTCCCAACTTCCAACCGACAAGATACAAAATGATGGGACACGAGTGATATTCCTTCCTATTTATGTGTTTGTGTTCGGGTCATTCGGTCATTTTCGTTGACTATCGGCGCACTTCTACACAATCTGCACCATAACTACTATACCTAGGTAAGTATGTATTACCTAAATATTAGGTAGGTTACTATTTCCCAAACATACAATCATACACAGCTATGTATTAGTTATTTGAATAATTTAATATACCAAAACAAAACAATAACAATTTTCCATTAATTCTAAAATAGTGACAAAAAAGTCGTAATTTTATTTTACACAATTTTAATTAACTTCACATAGGTACATATGTATCTCCGTAGGTACTGGAATTTTGAAATCGATGTTTGACTAACTTCACGATTAGTTGGAGCTCTGAATATTTCAAAATTTGTGTATTCCCAATGACAATATGTCCTATTCTGATTCGTTTCAGAGTTCGAAAACTTCTATAACCAACGGGTGACTATGGATAAAAGGATTTTATCCACGCGGTGTGACGAGTCCCGTACAAATGGAGTAAAATTTTTGACATTTCTCATATACTTAAATTCAGACAGATAAATTTAGACGAATCAGAATTGTACATGTTTAAACTGTGTTCAGTTAGTCACAAAAATACTTTACTCATTGCATAAAACCAGGAGTATTTTTCAAAAAAAATAATTACATTATTTCAAGGTGAAGAAAAATGATCAATTATTACTCTCCACACTATGGAATAGTGGTAAGTCATAATTTCACATTTTTTAAGCGTATTTTTACATCAATTTCTTAACGGGTATCATGTAGAGAGTGCACACTATGAGTTTCGTCGTGATGTGTTTGTATGTATGGCGTACGGCTTTCGGCGTACGGAATTATCTTTTTCGTGTCCTCTCTACAGCCCAAACTATAAGTCCGATAGACTTCATATTTACATCAAATGTGTAAAGTGCATAGACCAAGGGCTGATTAGTTTTCCATAGACAACTTCTAATTTCTTCTCTATGATTTCATCATTTACGTTATTTTTTTTTGTGTCCTCTCTACAGCCCAAACCATAAGTCCGATTGACTTCATATTGATATCATATATCTAATGTCCATAAACTAAATTATTAAAATTAATAAATTATTAGTTTTCCGTAGATATAATTAATTAATTTAATAATTTCCGTTAATTTCTTCTCTATGCTTTCATCTGTCCAAATTTTCAAAATGCTCTCACGGTCTGGAAAATCGAGGTATTTTTATACTGTTTGAATAACAACAACGCACCCATCAAAATGCATTCAACGATTGTCAAAATTTAAAGAAAAAATCTATGGTCTGCCATATCAATGTGAAATAAATTTCTTATTTGTATGAAAAATGTATATAATAGAAGTAAAATAGCTTCTGTATGGGAAAATTGAGTGATCAACTTCATATTGATATTGTATGTGTCTCTATAGACAAGTGTATATTTTACTCTCCACTTCTATCTTCCTCAAGGGGTAGGCAGTGAGAACCGAACACCGCATTCTTCTATCTTGACACATACATCGCCTCATCAACATTGATACACTGTCTCATACATGCTCATCTTGCTAGTAATGCAATTTTACTTAAAATTTCTCAACAGGTATCACGTAGAAAATACTTACTATGAGTTTCGTGACAATGTTTTTGTGTGTATGGTGTATTGTGAAAACTTTTGTCCTCTGGGAATTTTATATTTGTTTAAGAATCTAATAGAAATGTACTTCGTAAAAATGCATTTAGAGATTGTCAAAATTTCAAGAATAAAAAATAAACGCTTACTATGGTTTGGAGAGTTTAGTGTTGGCCACAACCCACTCGTTTTATATTGAGAAGAATGTATTTTTATAGGTTAATTCATAAGAATGGAAAAATTGTTTTTCATATTATTTGCTAATTACCGAAACACAGCATTATAATAAGACAAGCTTTCTTTTGAAGAAATAAAAGTTATTCGCGGATAAAACGCGGAGTCACGTGATAATATATATGTAATTAATAAATAATGTGCAGATATTGTATTATGAAGGTATGTATGTATGTACATAATTAGTCATGTCGTCAATTCAATTCAAGAAATAATATAATTTCTTATTCGTAGGTACTTATTCTTACCTTCGCTGATTCTACATAATATTATTAAACACATCATTTTAAGAAAAACGAAGATAATTCTATTTGGTATATAATGTTATTTTATTTATTTATTTAAGATTTGGTCGAACATAATATCAATTATAATAAATCAACCGTGCGCACCAAAATACCACAAGACACACACAGCCTGTCTGTGGGTATACCAATTAAAAAAATATTCAATATTATTTCGTTAATAATATAAGTTATTTATAAAAATAAAATAGGGCAGATTGTTTAGGCAGGAAAGAAATGCAAAAAATATAAATTATACAAATTATATATAAAAACATACATACACATATTTATATACAAAACATCAATAAGTTTACATGAATCAGCAGACTGATAGCGGTCCTACCAAATATTATACCCGCAGTCGATAGCAACAACACTTGGCAAGTACAAGGATATGCATGTCGCAGTCAATCTACATATTCTAGATAAAATTGAGAATTTTCAATTATGATTAAAAAGAATAAAATAATAACATTATTGAACTTTTACACAAGAGTAGAATGTTCTTTTTTAAATTAAAAAGTAATTTAATTTGTACGATAATTCTCTTTTTCTTTCTTTCTGTACTTTGTGCATTTATTAATGTTGTATATTTTTTCCTATCAATATATTTTTATTATATTAAAATAATACTAAGTAGTTAGCTGTAAGGTACTTATAGATACATAATATTGGCCACCTTGGGCGAATTCTAGTTAGATGGTCATATCGTAGTACCACGAATTAAAGTATGTATTTGTGAAAAAATAAATTAATAAAATATCCTACTAGTAATATTGTTGTAGGTACAAATACAATACAATACAATACAATGCATAGTGAGATAGAAATATTGAATCATGACATATTGTCATATTAAATTACTTAACCACAAGTTACTTAGTTAGTTAGTAGGTAGGTACCTATACTATTGACAATGATAACATTAATATCGTATCTTCTCTGATGCCTTCATATTTTTATATACATACTTATGTAGGTACATACATACCAAGAAGAATATATAAAATAAAATATTTTTGTAATACCTAACAATTAATAGATGTAATCACTAATTCTTTAAGAAAATATGAATTATTTTAAAAATTAATTAATATGAGGTATATTTAATATGAAAAAATATGAATTATTTTTCAAGTCGTCAGAAAAATATCCGTGGTTTTATTTGTTTCAGATTTATTTATTTATTATAGTTTTAAAAACATATAGTATCTATCGATTAGTAGGTACCTATAATAATCTTTGTAGACAAGTAGGTACAAATAAATTATATAAAATAATATGGTATCACAGGCCAATAATCTATAGAAATAACAAAAGCATTTTTTGGTGCACACCTTCATCAACATTTGGTAGCAATCAATAATATGGTATTTGAATATTTGTCGAATGGTTTTGAATAAAAAATTTAAACAGTTCTTAATACAAATATAAAACTAGTGGGTTGTGGCCAACACTAAACTCTCCACACCATAGTAAGCGTTCATTTTTGCTTCTTGAAAGGTTGACAATCTCAAAATGCATTTTTATTAAGTACATTTCTATTAGATTCTCAAACAAATATAAGATTCCCAGAGGACAAAAGTTTTCACAATACACCATGCACACAAAAACATTATCACGAAACTCATAGTAGGTATGTATTTTCTACATGATACCTGTTGAGAAATTTTAAGTAAAATTGCATTACTAGCAAGATGAGCATGTATGAGACAGTGTATCAATGTTGATGAGGCGATGTATGTTTCAAGATAGAAGAATGCGGTGTTCGGTTCTCACTGCCGAGGAAGATAGAATTGGATGTAAAAATACAATATCAATATGAAGTTAATTACTCAATTTTCCAACCATAGATTTTTTTCTTTAAATTTTGACAATCTCAATTTTTGATGAGTGTATTTTTATATATCGAAATTTCAAACAGTATACAAAAAACTAGATTTTCCAGACCGTGAGAGCTTTTTAATAATTTGGACAGATGATATCATAGAGAAGAAATTGACGGATATCAATGAAAAACTAATCAGCTCTAGGTCTATGCACTTTACATATATGATGTAAATATGAAGTGTATCGGACTTATATTTTGGGCTGTAGAGAGGACACAAAAAGGATAAATTCCGTACGCTGAACGCCGTACGCCATACATACAAACAAATCACGACGAAACTCACAGTGTGCACTCTCTACATGATACCCGTTAAGAAATTGATGTAAAAAAATAGGTACGCTTAAAAATTGTGAAATCATGACTCTCCACTATTCCATAGTGTGGATATTCAAAATGGAACAAGGAGGATAAGATACAACCATGCGAGCTAGAACGTACATTACCTATGTATGTAGGTACAATGATCTCAACATACATAGTAAAGTACCTATATAAAAACTTATTGCCTCAGATGGTTGGGACATCTCCAGCGCATGGAAGAGAACCGAATCCCGAAGAAGATTCCCAACACACGACCAGATAGGAGACCCAAATTAAGGTGGATGGATGCAATCAGTGTAATTAATTGGAAGGTGCAGACGATGGACCGGGTGAAATGACGGATAGTTCTTGAGGAGGGCAAGGCTTATGATTGATAATGATGATGATGATGAATACTATTAACTATGTACCTACCTATCTATGTTCTGTTTTGAGTCACGTTGAGTACATACCTACATACACGTGAAAATACTCACTGAGAAAAATATTAATCCGAGTCCTTGATTTTAAAATCCGTTGTTAATTGGATTACGCGCAGATTAAAAAGTCAAAACATTGAACTACAATCAGAGGTACAAGAACAAGGTCATAATAATATTCTGACGATGAAAGGTCGTACCTATAAATGCGAGAATAATATAAAACGAGTGGGTTGTGGCCAACACTAAACTCTCCACACCACAAATATTGACAGTGAAATATTTTATTCATTCTAAATTTTACTACCAGGAATATAAATTTTCTAACGATAGTATATTTTCATGTTAAGATAGACAAACTATTTATGCAGTATGGTGTAGAATTCTAATGTTGTATAAAATATTTTAATAAAAGCAGATAAATTTTGTTTTAAAGGACGTTAGAGCATTTTGACAATTTTGACACGTGATATCATATGAAGAAATTTTTGTTATTTATGGAAAGCTAATCAGTTCTATGTTCAAGCTCTTTACATTATAACATGAAATCAAATTACTGAACTTTTCCATACATAAGAAATTTATCTTATTATATACATTTTTATTCATACTAAATTTTACTACCAGGAATATAAATTTTCTATCGATAGTATATTTTTATGTTAAGATAGACAAACTATTATTGCAGTATGGTGTAGAATGCTTATGTTGTATGAAATATTTTAATAAAAGCAGATAAATTTTGTTTTAAAGAACGCGAGAGCATTTTCAAAATTTTGACACGTGATATCATATGAAGAATTTTTTTGTTATTTATGGAAAGCTAATCAGTTCTATGTTCAAGCTCTTTACATTATAACATGAAATCAAATTACTGAACTTTTCCATACATAGAAATTTATCTAATTACATTTTTATTCATACTAAATGTTACTACCAGGAATATAAATTTTCTTCCGATAGTATATTTTTATGTTAAGATAGACAAACTATTAATGCAGTATAGTGAAGAATGCTTATGTTGTATGAAATATTTAAAAAAAGCAGATAAATCTTGTTTCAAAGAGCGTTAGAGCATTTTGACAATGTTGACACGTGATATCATATGAAGAAATTTTATGATATCTATGAAAAGCTAATCAGTTCTAAGTTCAAGCTATTAATATTCTTATATCAATATGAAATAAATGAACTGAACATTGCCAAATATAAAAAAATTCTCTTGTTACATATAAGTTTCATACAAATATCCATTAAATAAAATTATAATTTTTGAAACCGTTGAATATTTTTCTTTTAACATTGACCAACTTTGAATACAATTTTATGAAGATTCTTGGTGTTGTATAAATAGTTGAAACCAAATTAAAATATCTCTAATTTCCAGGCCGTGAGAGCATTTTTTCAGTTTTAATAGATGAAATCAAAAAGAAACATTGAGAAAAAATGAACTGTTGTCTATGGAAAACTAATCAGCTCTAAGTTTATGGACTTAACACATGTGATATCAATATGAAGTCAATCGGACTTATAGTTTGGGCTGCAGAGAGGACACAAAAAAAAACAACGTAAATGATGAATTCATAGAGAAGAAATCAAAAATTGTCTATGGAAAAATAATCAACTCTAGGTCTTTGCACTTTACACATATGATGTTAATATGAAATCGATCGGACTTATAGTTTGGGCTGTAGAGAGGACACAAAAAAGATAAATGCTACGGCGTACGGCGTATACGCCATACACACAAACACATCACGACGAAACTCATAGTGTGCATTCTCTACATGATACCCATTGAGAAATTGATGTAAAAAAATACGCTTAAATTTTGCGAAATCATGACTCTCCCCTATTCCATAGTGTGGAGAGTAAAAAGTATTATGTAGGTACTTATTGAATGTCACATGTTTTGTACAATAGATAACAATTAATGGAGGATCATCTCGCATCAAGTCGATTACAAAAAATATATTTAAACTAGTTGCGTGTAACACATGAGATCCAACTGTCGATAGCGATAGTATGTATAGTTGAAGAATAAGTACCAAACTATAAACCCATAAATACAAATTATTTAATATTTTAAGATATTTTGTTTTCTATACAACACATGTACCTAGGTATGTATGTCAAGATAGGATAGTATGGAGGTCAATCCTTTGATCCTACCCAGAATGTGAAAACAGCATGATGGTATGTATGTATATTTGGAAATTAGTATCAAATTATTAAGTCTTCTTAGATATTGTGAGTAGGCTACTTCCATACAAATGGTATGAAACAATGTCGTCACTAAATTCAATTTTTATAAAAATTGTTGGAAAAAAATTGCAATGTGCTAATACAATTTCTATATTTTTTATAGAAAATTAAATTTTCTAGTTGGGGTGTTTCGGCCTTTTTCGATATTTTAAAAAAAAATTGGAAATATATGCAGTTAAACTCATAAATTTATCATAAAAAAAATATTTTTCTTAATAAAAAATGTTTGAGAAACCCTGGAATTTTTTTGAAAAAATTAATTTGACATTTTGTATTTGTTTATGTTTATACCAATTTTCAGCGTTCTAGCTTTTACGGTTTCTGAGATATATGGAAAAATAAATCAAAATTTCAAAAGTTGATAACCCCTGACTGAAACAAAAATTCACAATTCTGAGTATAAAAGTTTTGTAGGCCTATAACTGTTTATATATTCTGAAAATTTGGGCTCTGTAAATTGAGCGGATCAAAAGTTATAAGGGGGGGACAGACAGACACACACACACACACAGATACACACACAGACACACAGACACACACACACACACACACAAAACTCACATAAAATGTTCTACTCCGAATTCTGAGTAAATCCATGTATGGGAACATATATGCTGCGAGGCCTCTAGTTGGTGCTATTAGCATGCAAAAAGTCCACTACACCATACAAAATTTTCCTTCGTACACGCATCTTGGCTTAATAATGTCGATTCATTAAGAGAATTGAATTCTCATGAACGAATCGACAGTTGGATAAATCTAGTGAATTAAGTTACCTACTAGTTGCATGTAACACATGAGATCCAACTGTCGATAGCGATTGTATGTATAGTTGAAGAATATGTACCAAACTATAAACCCATAGATACAAATTATTGAATATTTTTCAGATATTTTGTTTTCTATACAACATATGTAGGTATGTATGTCAAGATAGGATAGTATGGAGGAAGATCCTTTTTCCTACCCAGAATATGCAAATAGCATGATGGTATGTATGTATGTTTGGAGATGAAGTATCAAACTATTAAGTCTTCTTACATATTGTGTATAGGCGACTGCCATACAAAATGTATGAAGCGATGTCGTCACTAAATTCAATTTTTAAAAAAATTGTTAAAAAAAAATTGAGATCTTCTACTACAATGTGAATATTTTTTATAGAAAATTAAATTATCTAGTTGGGGTGTTTCGGCTTTTTTCGATATTTAAAAAAAAAATGGAAATATAGGCAGTTAAACTCATAAATTTATCTTAAAAAAAATAATTTTCTTAATAAAAAATGTTTGAGAAACCCTGGAATTTTTTTGAAAAAACTAATTTGAGATTTTGTATTTGTCTATGTTTATACCAATTTTTAGCATTCTAGCTTTTATGGTTTCTGAGATATAGGGAAAAATAAAATAAAAATTCAAAAGTTGATAACCCCTGACTGAAACAAAAATTCAAAATTCCGAGTATAAAAGTTTTGTAGGCCTGTAACTGTTTATATATTCTGAAATTTTAGGCTCTGTAAATTGAGCGGATCAAAAGTTATAAGGGGGGGACGGACACACAGACACACACACAGACAAACAGACACACACACACACAGACACACACACAGACACACACACACAGACACACAAAATGTTCTACTCCGAATTCTGAGTAAATCCGTGTATGGAACATATATGCTGCGAAGCCTCTAAGTTGGTGTTTTTTGACTTCAAAGTTGGAAAATCCATGAAAAAAGTAGACCTCTCCATACAATTCTCGCGTATTCTGGCTTGATACATTGTCGATATGTTAAGAGAACAAAGTTCTCCTGAACAAATCGACAGTTGGACTAATGTGTTTATTTAGTATATTTTACAGTGAAATTTATTTTTAATTATTTAACTTCACATGTCTGTCATGTCTGTCTGTCTTATCTTCCGAATTCTGTGTTTCCATCTTCGTACAACCCGGGTCTTTTTAAAATCCGAATTAATAAACTCTTTTCTAGATTGCAAACCCCTCCCAACGCTACGTAGTGCGCTTCTTCGGAAGAGTAAAATGGACCCAAATCCTAATAGCTGGCGTCCCCTACGTAGACATGTTAAAAAAAAAAAAAAAAAAAATAGGTAGGTACTAGAATTTCCTGAGCATTTAGAGCTCTAAAATTCTTTCAGAATGATGTTAAAATAATCCATATTTAAATTGTTTTCAGCTTGATACATAATAATATATATGGTATTTACTTATTGCATAAAACCAGGAGTATTTTAATTCATTTCTTTTGACAGTAGCATTTCAACGCGAAGAAAACTTTGAAAAGGGAGTACTTTCATCTTATTATTTATTTATTTATTTTTATTATTGTAAACATTTCCTTCCTGCACCCAGTGTTTCCATTGCACAGGAAATAGAAACGTACCATACAATACCATTACGCCATTTCCCTATTTGGGGTAGGCAGAGAGAACCGAACGCCTGACTCCTCTCTCTTGACATACATTTCTCGCTTCGTTCACTCCCATACATCTTCTCATACACGCTCTTTTGATATTCTTACTTCTAACGTCTCCATCTTTCAAAATTCCATTTATGTGATCGTGCCAAATTTTCCTTGGCCGACCTCTACTTTTCGTACCTCTTAAATCAACCTTATACATTTTTTTTGCCAGACGGCCATCACTCATTCTTTCTATGTGGCCAAACCCCCAAAGGGCATTTATTTTCATGGTATTTACGATATCTCTTTCAATCATACATTCTCGTCTAATATCCTCATTTCTTATTCTATCATACACCGTTTTACCACACATTCGTCTTAGTGACCTCATTTCAACCGCGTTAATTCTACTTTCCTGCGTCTTCTGCTATGTCCATGTCTCACTAGCATACACTAGAGTCGGTACGACGATACCACGGTGTTCCGCGAGCTTTGTTTGTCTCGTAATAATTGGGTCAGCCATTACAGATCTTAATGCACCATTCACTCTTTTCCCTGTCGTTACTCTCCTTTCAATATCTATTTCCAGTCTTCCATCACGCTGAAATATGCCTCCTAATTATAAATATTCATCCACTTCTAATTCTAATTGTACATTTTCCACTCGTATCTCGCATTTTGGTCGTTTTCCGCTCTTCTCAAATACCATCACTTTAGATTTAGTTGTAGGTATTCATTTTCAGTCCATTTTGCATGCATCCATCAAATACCTACTATTTTAACCAAACATTCCAAAACCAAAACAAACATAGAAACGTGTGTGTGAGAATCGAACCTAGAACTCCATGGATACTCCAGTAAATTACCATTTCGGTACAGCGGTCGAATTGATAATACATATTGAAAGTAATAATATATAAAAAAAACAAACAGTGAAAAGTGTAAATGAATAAGAAATTACAAAGTTTTGGCTTGGCTTGGAAATTGTAAATCATTATGAACCCACCTATCCATTGTTTTAATATTATTTTCAAAAAAAAAAAAAAATCTCAATATGTTGGTAGTACCTACCTACAAAAATTCAAAAATCACAAAGGATTATATTTATTTAATTTTAGATATAATTATTTTGGACGAAATTCTTTATTTTTTTCTGACACACAATTGTTTTCATAATTATATAATTTATAAACATGATTTAACAATCAATTTACTTAGTTATTTAATATAAGCCAGCGAAAAATCCACTACAAATTTAATATGTGAAGAAAGCTTTGAAAAGGGTGTTTCGGATTTATTCACGTGTTTATTTATGTATATATGTATATTGTTGATTGATACCAATATTAAGCACCTACACATTTTTATTGTTTTCTAGGTTCTACCTATTTGTATAAAGAAATATTATTATGTCGGTATAAAACAAAGGAAAGTGATCTTGTAAAGATATGTAAATAGTTAAACTATGGTCTCAGTAGTTAATAGGGTAAATAATTTAATGAGGATTAGTACCTATACAATACCTACATGTTGCACTTTTGGCTTTTCACTTATAAGTCTATAATACTTATATAAAAAAAATATTTTGTTTAAATCACTAAATGTTTCAACCCGGATATTGATATTTCACCATTATTTAATTATAATGAACATATTCACGACAACTTTGTTTACTTAATAAAAATACGATTTTTGTCGATCGTTTTACTGAGGAGTAAGATACGCGACGTCTTATACTCGTCCATTATGACATATTCCCAATTCGCTTCTGATCCTTCTGATATTTTCAGTGATAAAACTTTTACCATAGATACCGCCGATACCGGTTTGCCGCCATCTGGTTTAGGGTGGTTAGCTGCGTTCGTCAAAAATACGAATAACAAACATGAATAATTAAGGTTTTTAATCTGTAATCTCTCTGAAGGACAATCCTTGAAAAGCGTCGCGTTATATAAAACATTAATTAATCTTATTTTCATAAATGGTAAAAGTTAAAATTCTAATTCTGATGTGTAAAAAGTGGAACTTTTCATTTATTTTATATTAAATCATAAAATCAATTTTGTATGTGACTAAAAAATAATAACTCACATAAACCTATTGCAATTTGCCGACAAATAACATGATAATTTTTGGTGGAGTGTTGAGGTGGTTTACACATTACCATGTACCTAGCAAGTTTTTAATAAAAAAAAGTAAAAATCCCAAAGTGTTGTTCTATGCAACCCATGTGATTTTTCAAGTTGTTTGCCGATAATTTTTTTTATTTTTTTTTATTTAAAAAAAAGGAATATGTTCTTGTTAAACAAGTACATATTCATCTTCCTACGTTCCCTAAAATAAGCAAATAAATGCTTGTACTTAGGTGAACGAAATCGGTCGAAGCAGGATTCCAACTCGCGACCACTAGATTCCATCAGCAGTTACTATCTGGGATCCATAATTTAAAATGTGTAGGTAACTAAATAAAACGAGTGGGTTGTGGCCAACACTAAACTCTCCACACCACAAATATTGACAATGAAATATTTTATTCATTCTAAATTTTACTACCAAGAATATAAATTTTCTAACGATAGTATATTTTCATGTTAAGATAGACAAACTATTAATGCAGTATGGTGAAGAATTCTAATGTTGTATGAAATATTTTAATAAAAGCAGATAAATTTTGTTTTAAAGGACGTTAGAGCATTTTGACAATTTTGACACGTAATATCATATGAAGAAATTTTTGTTATTTATGAAAAGCTAATCAGTTCGATGTTCAAGCTCTTTACATTATAACATGAAATCAAATTACTGAACTTTTCCATACATAAGAAATTTATCTTATTATATACATTTTTATTCATACTAAATTTTACTACCAGGAAAATAAATTTCTATCGACAGTATATTTTTATGTTAAGATAGACAAACTATTATTGCAGTATGGTGTAGAATGCTTATGTTGTATGAAATATTTTAATAAAAGCAGATAAATTTTGTTTTAAAGGACGCGAAAGCATTTTCCAAATTTTGACAGGTGATATCATATGAAGAAATTTTTTGTTATTTATGGAAAGCTAATCAGTTCTATGTTCAAGCTCTTAACATTATAACATGAAATCAAATTACTGAACTTTTCCATACATAGAAATTTATCTAATTACATTTTTATTCATACTAAATGTTACTACCAGGAATATAAATTTTCTTCCGATAGTATATTTTTATGTTAAGATAAACAAAATATTAATGCAGTATAGTGAAGAATGCTTATGTTGTATGAAATATTTTAAAAAAAGCAGATAAATTTTGTTTTAAAGAACGCGAGAGCATTTTCAAAATTTTGACACGTGATATTATATGAAGATTTTTTTTGTTATTTATGGAAAGCTAATCAGTTCTATGTTCAAGCTCTTTACATTATAACATGAAATCAAATTACTGAACTTTTCCATACAAAGAAATTTATCTAATTACATTTTTATTCATACTAAATGTTACTACCAGGAATATAAATTTTCTTCCGATAGTATATTTTTATGTTAAGATAAACAAAATATTAATGCAGTATAGTGAAGAATGCTTATGTTGTATGAAATATTTTAAAAAAAGCAGATAAATTTTGTTTTAAAGAACGCGAGAGCATTTTCAAAATTTTGACACGTGATATTATATGAAGATTTTTTTTGTTATTTATGGAAAGCTAATCAGTTCTATGTTCAAGCTCTTTACATTATAACATGAAATCAAATTACTGAACTTTTCCATACATAGAAATTTATCTAATTACATTATTATTCATACTAAATGTTACTATCAGGAATATAAATTTTCTTCCGATAGTATATTTTTATGTTAAGATAAACAAACTATTAATGCAGTATAGTGAAGAATGCTTATGTTGTATGAAATATTTTAAAAAAAGCAGATAAATTTTGTTCTAAAGAACGCGAGAGCATTTTCCAAATATTGACAGGTGATATCATATGAAGATTTTTTTTGTTATTTATGGAAAGCTAATCAGTTCTATGTTCAAGCTCTTTACATTATAACATGAAATCAAATTACTGAACTTTTCCATACAAAGAAATTTATCTAATTACATTTTTATTCATACTAAATGTTACTACCAGGAATATAAATTTTCTTCCGATAGTATATTTTTATGTTAAGATAAACAAAATATTAATGCAGTATAGTGAAGAATGCTTATGTTGTATGAAATATTTTAAAAAAAGCAGATAAATTTTGTTTTAAAGAACGCGAGAGCATTTTCAAAATTTTGACACGTGATATTATATGAAGATTTTTTTTGTTATTTATGGAAAGCTAATCAGTTCTATGTTCAAGCTCTTTACATTATAACATGAAATCAAATTACTGAACTTTTCCATACAAAGAAATTTATCTAATTACATCTTTATTCATACTAAATGTTACTACCAGGAATATAAATTTTCTTCCGATAGTATATTTTTATGTTAAGATAAACAAAATATTAATGCAGTATAGTGAAGAATGCTTATGTTGTATGAAATATTTTAAAAAAAGCAGATAAATTTTGTTTTAAAGAACGCGAGAGCATTTTCAAAATTTTGACACGTGATATTATATGAAGATTTTTTTTGTTATTTATGGAAAGCTAATCAGTTCTATGTTCAAGCTCTTTACATTATAACATGAAATCAAATTACTGAACTTTTCCATACATAGAAATTTATCTAATTACATTATTATTCATACTAAATGTTACTATCAGGAATATAAATTTTCTTCCGATAGTATATTTTTATGTTAAGATAAACAAACTATTAATGCAGTATAGTGAAGAATGCTTATGTTGTATGAAATATTTTAAAAAAAGCAGATAAATTTTGTTCTAAAGAACGCGAGAGCATTTTCCAAATATTGACAGGTGATATCATATGAAGATTTTTTTTGTTATTTATGGAAAGCTAATCAGTTCTATGTTCAAGCTCTTTACATTATAACATGAAATCAAATTACTAAACGTTTCCATACATAGAAATTTATCTAATTACATTTTTATTCATACTAAATGTTACTACCAGGAATATAAATTTTCTTCCGATAGTATATTTTTATGTTAAGATAGACAAACTATTAATGCAGTATAGTGAAGACTGCTTATGTTGTATGAAATATTTTAAAAAAAGCAGATAAATTTTGTTTCAAAGAGCGTTAGAGCATTTTGACAATGTTTACACGTGATATCATATGAAGAAATTATATGATATCTATGAAAAGCTAATCAGTTCTAAGTTCAAGCTATTAATATTCTTCTATCAATATGAAATCAATGAACTGATCATTGCCAAATATAAAAAAATTCTCTTGTTACATATAAGTTTCATACAAATATCCATTAAATAAAATATAATTTTTGAAACCGTTGAATATTTTTCTTTTAACATTGACCAACTTTGAATACAATTTTATGAAGATTCTTGGTGTTGTATAAATAGTTGAAACCAAATTAAAATATCTCTAATTTCCAGGTCGTGAGAGCATTTTTTCAGTTTTAATAGATGAAATCATAAAGAAACATTGGGAAAAAATGAACCGTTGTCTATGGAAAACTAATCAGCTCTAAGTTTATGGACTTAACACATGTGATATCAATATGAAGTCAATCGGACTTATAGTTTGGGCTGCAGAGAGGACACAAAAAAAAAACAACGTAAATGATGAATTCATAGAGAAGAAATCAAAAGTTGTCTATGGAAAACTAATCAGCTCTAGGTCTTTGCACTTTACACATATGATGTTAATATGAAGTCGATCAGACTTATAGTTTGGGCTGTAGAGAGGACACAAAAAAGATAAATGCTACGGCGTACGGCGTACGGCGTACGGCGTACGGCGTACAGCGTATACGCCATACACACAAACACATCACGACGAAACTCATAGTGTGCATTCTCTACATGATACCCATTGAGAAATTGATGTAAAAAAAATACGCTTAAATTTTGCGAAATCATGACTCTCCCCTATTCCATAGTGTGGAGAGTAATATTCCATAGTGTGGAGAGTAATAATAATAAACTGTTTTTTCTAGTATATAATTTTTCTTCCGATAGTATATTTTTATGATAAGATAGACAAACTTTTAATGCAGTATGGTGTAGAATGCTTATGTTGTATGAAATATTTTAAAAAAAGCAGATAAATTTTGTTCTAAAGAACGCGAGAGCATTTTCCAAATTTTGACAGGTGATATCATATGAAGATTTTTTTTGTTATTTATGGAAAGCTAATCAGTTCTATGTTCAAGCTCTTTACATTATAACATGAAATCAAATTACTGAACTTTTCCATACATAGAAATTTATCTAATTACATTTTTATTCATACTAAATGTTACTACCAGGAATATAAATTTTCTTCCGATAGTATATTTTTATGTTAAGATAAACAAAATATTAATGCAGTATAGTGAAGAATGCTTATGTTGTATGAAATATTTTAAAAAAAGCAGATAAATTTTGTTTTAAAGAACGCGAGAGCATTTTCAAAATTTTGACACGTGATATTATATGAAGATTTTTTTTGTTATTTATGGAAAACTAATCAGTTCTATGTTCAAGCTCTTTACATTTTAACATGAAATCAAATTACTGAACTTTTCCATACATAGAAATTTATCTAATTACATTATTATTCATACTAAATGTTACTATCAGGAATATAAATTTTCTTCCGATAGTATATTTTTATGATAAGATAGACAAACTTTTAATGCAGTATGGTGTAGAATGCTTATGTTGTATGAAATATTTTAAAAAAAGCAGATAAATTTTGTTCTAAAGAACGCGAGAGCATTTTCCAAATTTTGACAGGTGATAACATATGAAGATTTTTTTTGTTATTTATGGAAAGCTAATCAGTTCTATGTTCAAGCTCTTTACATTATAACATGAAATCAAATTACTGAACTTTTCCATACATAGAAATTTATCTAATTACATTTTTATTCATACTAAATGTTACTACCAGGAATATAAATTTTCTTCCGATAGTATATTTTTATGTTAAGATAGACAAACTTTTAATGCAGTATGGTGTAGAATGCTTATGTTGTATGAAATATTTTAAAAAAAGCAGATAAATTTTGTTCTAAAGAACGCGAGAGCATTTTCCAAATTTTGACAGGTGATATCATATGAAGATTTTTTTTGTTATTTATGGAAAGCTAATCAGTTCTATGTTCAAGCTCTTTACATTATAACATGAAATCAAATTACTGAACTTTTCCATACATAGAAATTTATCTAATTACATTTTTATTCATACTAAATGTTACTACCAGGAATATAAATTTTCTTCCGATAGTATATTTTTATGTTAAGATAAACAAAATATTAATGCAGTATAGTGAAGAATGCTTATGTTGTATGAAATATTTTAAAAAAAGCAGATAAATTTTGTTTTAAAGAACGCGAGAGCATTTTCAAAATTTTGACACGTGATATTATATGAAGATTTTTTTTGTTATTTATGGAAAGCTAATCAGTTCTATGTTCAAGCTCTTTACATTATAACATGAAATCAAATTACTGAACTTTTCCATACATAGAAATTTATCTAATTACATTTTTATTCATACTAAATGTTACTACCAGGAATATAAATTTTCTTCCGATAGT
This sequence comes from Molanna angustata, assembly GCA_963576475.1. NCBI lineage: Eukaryota > Metazoa > Arthropoda > Insecta > Trichoptera > Molannidae > Molanna > Molanna angustata. Next base: position 71,844 of record OY754982.1, on the reverse strand, counting down.
ATATTTTTATGTTAAGATAAACAAAATATTAATGCAGTATAGTGAAGAATGCTTATGTTGTATGAAATATTTTAAAAAAAGCAGATAAATTTTGTTTTAAAGAACGCGAGAGCATTTTCAAAATTTTGACACGTGATATTATATGAAGATTTTTTTTGTTATTTATGGAAAGCTAATCAGTTCTATGTTCAAGCTCTTTACATTATAACATGAAATCAAATTACTGAACTTTTCCATACATAGAAATTTATCTAATTACATTATTATTCATACTAAATGTTACTATCAGGAATATAAATTTTCTTCCGATAGTATATTTTTATGTTAAGATAGACAAACTATTAATACAGTATAGTGAAGAATGCTTATGTTGTATGAAATATTTTAAAAAAAGCAGATAAATTTTGTTTTAAAGAACGCGAGAGCATTTTTCAAATTTTGACAGGTGATATCATATGAAGAATTTTTTTGTTATTTATGGAAAGCTAATCAGTTCTATGTTCAAGCTCTTTACATTATATCATGAAATCAAATTACTACACGTTTCCATACATAGAAATTTATCTAATTACATTTTTATTCATACTAAATGTTACTATCAGGAATATAAATTTTCTTCCGATAGTATATTTTTATGTTATGATAAACAAACTATTAATGCAGTATAGTGAAGAATGCTTATGTTGTATGAAATATTTTAAAAAAAGCAGATAAATTTTGTTTTAAAGAACGCGAGAGCATTTTCAAAATTTTGACACGTGATATTATATGAAGATTTTTTTTGTTATTTATGGAAAACTAATCAGTTCTATGTTCAAGCTCTTTACATTATAACATGAAATCAAATTACTGAACTTTTCCATATATAGAAATTTATCTAATTACATTATTATTCATACTAAATGTTACTATCAGGAATATAAATTTTCTTCCGATAGTATATTTTTATGATAAGATAGACAAACTTTTAATGCAGTATGGTGTAGAATGCTTATGTTGTATGAAATATTTTAAAAAAAGCAGATAAATTTTGTTCTAAAGAACGCGAGAGCATTTTCCAAATTTTGACAGGTGATATCATATGAAGATTTTTTTTGTTATTTATGGAAAGCTAATCAGTTCTATGTTCAAGCTCTTTACATTATAACATGAAATCAAATTACTGAACTTTTCCATACAAAGAAATTTATCTAATTACATTTTTATTCATACTAAATGTTACTACCAGGAATATAAATTTTCTTCCGATAGTATATTTTTATGTTAAGATAAACAAAATATTAATGCAGTATAGTGAAGAATGCTTATGTTGTATGAAATATTTTAAAAAAAGCAGATAAATTTTGTTTTAAAGAACGCGAGAGCATTTTCAAAATTTTGACACGTGATATTATATGAAGATTTTTTTTGTTATTTATGGAAAGCTAATCAGTTCTATGTTCAAGCTCTTTACATTATAACATGAAATCAAATTACTGAACTTTTCCATACAAAGAAATTTATCTAATTACATCTTTATTCATACTAAATGTTACTACCAGGAATATAAATTTTCTTCCGATAGTATATTTTTATGTTAAGATAAACAAAATATTAATGCAGTATAGTGAAGAATGCTTATGTTGTATGAAATATTTTAAAAAAAGCAGATAAATTTTGTTTTAAAGAACGCGAGAGCATTTTCAAAATTTTGACACGTGATATTATATGAAGATTTTTTTTGTTATTTATGGAAAGCTAATCAGTTCTATGTTCAAGCTCTTTACATTATAACATGAAATCAAATTACTGAACTTTTCCATACATAGAAATTTATCTAATTACATTATTATTCATACTAAATGTTACTATCAGGAATATAAATTTTCTTCCGATAGTATATTTTTATGTTAAGATAAACAAACTATTAATGCAGTATAGTGAAGAATGCTTATGTTGTATGAAATATTTTAAAAAAAGCAGATAAATTTTGTTCTAAAGAACGCGAGAGCATTTTCCAAATATTGACAGGTGATATCATATGAAGATTTTTTTTGTTATTTATGGAAAGCTAATCAGTTCTATGTTCAAGCTCTTTACATTATAACATGAAATCAAATTACTAAACGTTTCCATACATAGAAATTTATCTAATTACATTTTTATTCATACTAAATGTTACTACCAGGAATATAAATTTTCTTCCGATAGTATATTTTTATGTTAAGATAGACAAACTATTAATGCAGTATAGTGAAGACTGCTTATGTTGTATGAAATATTTTAAAAAAAGCAGATAAATTTTGTTTCAAAGAGCGTTAGAGCATTTTGACAATGTTTACACGTGATATCATATGAAGAAATTATATGATATCTATGAAAAGCTAATCAGTTCTAAGTTCAAGCTATTAATATTCTTCTATCAATATGAAATCAATGAACTGATCATTGCCAAATATAAAAAAATTCTCTTGTTACATATAAGTTTCATACAAATATCCATTAAATAAAATATAATTTTTGAAACCGTTGAATATTTTTCTTTTAACATTGACCAACTTTGAATACAATTTTATGAAGATTCTTGGTGTTGTATAAATAGTTGAAACCAAATTAAAATATCTCTAATTTCCAGGTCGTGAGAGCATTTTTTCAGTTTTAATAGATGAAATCATAAAGAAACATTGGGAAAAAATGAACCGTTGTCTATGGAAAACTAATCAGCTCTAAGTTTATGGACTTAACACATGTGATATCAATATGAAGTCAATCGGACTTATAGTTTGGGCTGCAGAGAGGACACAAAAAAAAAACAACGTAAATGATGAATTCATAGAGAAGAAATCAAAAGTTGTCTATGGAAAACTAATCAGCTCTAGGTCTTTGCACTTTACACATATGATGTTAATATGAAGTCGATCAGACTTATAGTTTGGGCTGTAGAGAGGACACAAAAAAGATAAATGCTACGGCGTACGGCGTACGGCGTACGGCGTACGGCGTACGGCGTACAGCGTATACGCCATACACACAAACACATCACGACGAAACTCATAGTGTGCATTCTCTACATGATACCCATTGAGAAATTGATGTAAAAAAAATACGCTTAAATTTTGCGAAATCATGACTCTCCCCTATTCCATAGTGTGGAGAGTAAAAAAATGTGTGAACATACCTACATACCATCACGGCATATCCCACAATGTGGGGTAACCAGCGACAGGTGTTCGGATGTGCATTACCTTATAAAAGGAAGTACGACACAATTGATAGTGAGGACAATTGACCGTGGGGACAGTTGATCGTGGGGACAATTTACTGTATGGACAATTGACCGAATGGACAATTCACTTAGCGGAAAAGACGTCTGTTTTTAAATTTCTTCTTGTTCTTATTTTAACTTTTCAAGATGGATTTCGATTTTTAGTCATAAGAGGACTTAGATTACGATACCGCTTATCGTTTAATCACTCTCGCCATCTTGGATTTCTCGTGTAGGTGACGCGACCTCTCCTCCTCGCGTTATTTTTATTTAAATTCGGCGCCAAATCGGCTGACCACAAACAAACATTTGTGAAAAATAAAGTGTGTGAATAAAAAGAAAAATTTGACAATAACACATAACCTAAAATATGTGACATTACGAATGACCGCTCCGCTCCGGGGATGAACAGAACACATAGTTCTATAACGTTCCCTATGGAGTGGGGTAGGTGACTGCGACTTTCCTAATTACGAGTGACAGTCGAAGTTATACACGCGTCGTGTCGACACGGACCGCGCTCACTGTGGCCAGAGCAGCTGCAAACCGCACCAAAGGGTGTCGGTTAGGCTCGCTCCACATCGGCAGCCATGGATGTGACACCTGGAGTGTCGAAATGGATCGGTGCACCACCATTCGGCGAGAGAGCCGCTTTTCTGGACCGAAGCGGGTGCTGAGTTTGGAAAGTGTTCCAAACGCTGTTGGGTTGCGCTGGACCCTGGAGCAACGGCCTGCATCTCCTTGAGATTCGCCCCGCCGCCATTCGCTCCCGCTAATCGCCCGACCGGCATCTGCCGGTGTCTGGGACCCGAGGTTTCTGTCGCCGATAGCCTTGCCCCTTCGCCCATCGACGACGGTCCATTCCGGCATTGGCGGTGCATCAGCACGCCCATGGCCGAGAAGAGGAAATTATGTGTGCCCCAAAACAACAATATTTGTGACATTTTTCTCCGTGTGACAATAATTCGGCTGTGTTTGTTTTTAATTTATTTATTTTATTGAACTTATTTAAATTTTTGACGTCCAATATTGACTCTATCTATCTTAATTTGTGACGTCCTAATTTATTGACAATTTTATTTATTTTACTAGACATTTTAATAATTTTATCTTGTGACATGACCGTGCTGTCTGATACTTGACATTTGTGTATCGTCAGACCACGGCTTCAGTAATTATCGTTTACTTTTTTTATTCATCTCGTTCAGCGATTATCGTATGTGTGGAATATCAAATTCTATTATTGACATACAAAAAAGGTGAGCTCTACCTGCAAGCCTCTTGAGAGGAGGGTATCATAGGTATTCTGAAATAATAAAGAGGAATCGATTCGTCGTCATATATACGGTCAAATTTTTCAAAAACGAATTGTTACAATAAGCAATTTCTTAACTAATATGAAAAAGGAAAGAAAGAATTGATTTTTGATGCTTAAATTAGTTTACACACGGTGAATTGTCCATTTGGTCAATTGTCCATACGGTAAATTGTCCATTTGGTCAATTGTCCATAAGGTAAATTGTCCCCACGGTCAATTGTTCTCACGGTCAACTGTCCCCACTGTCAATTATCCGTGCGATTTGTTCCCAAGATCAATTCTTCATTTGTTCCCAAGATCAATTGTCCTCAAGGTCAATTGTCCTCACGGTCAATTGTCCACAGTCAATCGGCTACGGTCAATTGTCCGGACACACCTATAACGAAAATAATAGAAAATAGTGGAAAAATTATTATAAGCCGGTGTCTCACACGAAAAAATGTTTTCATTCAATAATTATAAACTAACGTACTGATACCCTCCTCCCAAGAAGCTTGGAGGGCGAGCTCACCTTTTTAAATGTTTTACAAAACACAAACGTCAGACCGCACGGTTATGTCACAACATAAAATACTAAAATAAATAATATTGCCAATAAATTAGGACGTCACAAATTAAAATAAAGTTAATTATGGACGTCACAAATTTTGACAATTCAATTGTCGTCCATGCGTTAGACGTGGTTTTTCTACAAGCGAAAATTGAACTACTCTTTTTTTAGGTATTTATTATCTCAATAGTATTCTATATAAGGCAGATAAGATAAAAGTAATGACACAAAGTAGAAACCAAATACATCGTCCGAGAGGCAGTCTGCAATACAAGGATAACTATTCGTTTGAAGTAGTGGATCAATTCACTTACCTGGGCTCCAGTCTGACCGAAAATAATGAAGATCCAGCTGAGATAAGAAAAATAATTACGGCAGCTAACAAAACATATTTTTTATTGCTCCCGGTTTTTCGCAGTGTCCACCGTAAAATTAATAAAAGTCACACTTTACAAGACCACAGTCAGAACAGTGTTGGCATATGGATGCGAGACATTGACCATAACGGCGAAGATGTCTGAAATGCTGAAAGAAAGGTACTGCGTAGAAAATGCGACCCGATGAAGGATGGCGATGAATGGCGCATTAGACGTAACGATGAGTTATAGGTTATACAACATATACCAGGCCCCAAGTATCTCAACATGTACAACGAACGCCAACCTCACGGGTGCCGAAACAAATCAAGACTGGATACCCGGGTGAGAGAAGAAGGGTAGGAAGACCAAGGCCGCAGTGGGAAGATGAGGTCAGAAAGAATGCGGCACAGCTTCTCCAGGAGAGGATCTGGAAAGTGGCTGCCATGGGATGGAGGCGAAAGTTAAAGGAGGCCAAGGCTATATATAGCGCCATCGAAGAAGAAGATTCTATATAAGGCTTAGGATGGAATTACAATAAACATATGTGTAACTAAATATATATTTATTTATTTTTTGTCAATAGACAAACATTTTTACATATTTAGGTTAACTAGTAACGCCCTAATAGGCAAGACCTGTGTTGGGGCTGTTACTTTTACACAATAGGGTAAAAAATTTATTTACACATATTATCTAACAAATAATAACGGCCTACTGATACAATCACATTATAAAAACAAAAGGGGAAAAAATAAACTATGAATGGCCTGATAAAAAATAATTTCCATACTTTAAGAATAAATTTATAAAACATATAAAATAGTTATTTAGCAAAATTTAAAATTATGTAGGTATTTGATGATTGTTAATGATTCATCATTAACAAACATTAGGTAGTAATCAGGATCATTTTAGTAAGTTATCAAATTGACATGATGTATGTAGGTACATAATCACATGATATATAATATTTATTTTAACTTACTCGATTGCCGTTGAATTACATAATTTCAATAACCTATCTACAATATCTATGATTTCATCATATGTTTGTCAATTGTCAAAAAAAATATAACATTTACCTATTAATTTTTAAACAAAATTCCTTTGGTTACGGTGTTTAACCATAGTTTTCAATTTGAATTTTAAAATAAATCATTAATTTAACAATATTATTATAAAAATACATAATAAGAAACATTTACTACGTTTTTTCACAGTCAATATTGATTTATTAAAAACAGTGTTTATGCTATAACTTTTATATTAATGTTGACGTTTTGTTAAACTATTTTTAGTTAAATTGTTATTATAGTTATTTCAAAGTATTTTTTGTACATGATATAAAGAGTTTGTTGATGTTGTTATGTAATAATGCCTTCACCAATTGTGGAAACAGCTACTTTCGAATTAGATGGTAAAAATATAACCTATTATTTTATTTTTAGCATCATTCGTCATTTCAAAAATATTTACTGTAATGAAATTATGTATAAATAATAGTTTACTCTCGAAGTTTTTTGTTTATGATGACGATGAAGGTATTTTAGAATAATGTTTATCTATGGAGCTTTTGTTCAATTTTCGTCTTTTAGTATTAAGGTTGTTTTATTGAAATTCAATGCAAGATTTCATAAGACATCATTTACTATTGACACATTAACATGTAGGGGGAGAGCCGTGGCCAGAGGATGCTCAATTGTTTCAACCATATGAAGTGGAGCAGATCTTACTTCCTGACAATGCTAATTGTTTGGCTGTGCAAGCTTTTCTTAAGGTAATAAACTTTATTTTAAAAAACTATAGTCAACTTTTAGTATGGTTTATTTAAATTTTAGTTGTGAAACATATCTTTCATATCGGCCTTCATGGCTCAGTTATTTAGATTTCTCGGTGGTCAAAATTATTTTTATTTTTGAGGTTCTTTTTTCAAACAGTATACAACGACTTGCTCATGCATGATTCATGGTGGTAGTTCTTGTTTTCGTCCGATGAGCAGCCGCTCCGGGGATGAACAGAACACTTAGTTCTACAACGTTCCCTATGGAGTGGGGTAGGTGACTGCGACTTTTTCTCTGCTCATGTATGAGACATTTGTTTGGGGTCGGTTATTTTTATTTTATTTTATTTAATTAAGCACAGACACAGGCATGAATGCTCAAATATTTCTGCGCATAATAGCTTATATATGGGAAGTACATATCATAATAAGTACCTATTGTTTGTAGGTATATAAATTTCCTACCTACACTACACTATGCAGTGTACGGAAGGTGCAGTGTCTATTTTACATGTATATAATTATTATGTTGCGGGTGGATGTTACATAGTAAGTTTAGAGTTGTAGATTTAAAGATTAAACAAATGAAACATGAAAATCAACAATAATTAAACATGAGATAATGAACAGAGAAGTTATACATAAATTTAAACGAAAGAATGAAGAGGTTACGAACTGGGATATTATGTGTTTTTTGAAAGTTAATTTGGAGTTTGAGAATATGTCAATATTATTAATTTGATGAACTGAGTTGTATATTCTGATTAAGCGAGGAATTGGAGAGAAATAACCGATATTCGTATTAAAGAATTTTAAGTGAAAAATATTTGTAATTGTGGTATTTCTAATTGGTACTGTTATTTGAATTTGTGGAAGGATATTTGGTACATCTAACTGATAAATTAATATTTTATATAGTATCATCATATCTGCGATTTTTCGTCTATTGTTTAATGATATTAGTTGAAGATACACCAGCCTGTCATTATAACATTCAAATTGATGGCTTATCCCCTCTCTAAAAACCAAAATTCGTGATAGTCTTCTTTGGACAATTTCTATTGTTTTTATGTATTTATCGTAATTTGGAGACCAGATTGTGGATTCATATTCTAGTTTACTGCGTATTAAATATTTATATAGTGTTATAGTAATTTTAGAGCTATTAAAAATTTTTGTTATTCTTGAAATAAAACCTAACATTTTGTATGAACTTTTTCTTATATCACCTATATGGATAATATGAAATTTTAATGTCCTATCAAATATGACGCCTAAATCGTTATCTGATTCTACTCTTTTTAGATTAACTTTATTAATATGGTAGTTCTCTATTACTTTTTATTTCAGTTATTGGTGAATGTGATAATCATACATTTAGATACATTAAGATATAGGTCGTTATCATTGCACCAATTTTGTAAAGCATTTAAATCTTCTTGAAGCAAAGAAGAATCCTTTGTGCATTTAATAACACGGTAGAATTTAAGATCGTCCGCGAAAAGTGTGTATTGGGACCATTTGATTTTTGTTGTTATGTCGTTGATAAAAATAAGAATGGAACCCTTTGGAGAAGTTCAAACTGTCGCCCTTGATATCTCCAAAGCCTTCGATCGGTTTGACACCCAGGTTTTTTAATTAAACTACCCTTTTTGGACTTTCCCCGTCTCTTAAAACTTTCTGAAAGAGTGTGAAGTCATGACTGTAGTGGACGATTGCTCTTCATCTCCCCATTCTATCAATGCAGGAGTCCCTCAAGGGTCCATTCTATCTCCGACCCTTTTCATCCTACACATGACTTGCTTTCATGCACATCCATCCATTGTTATTCTTTTGACAGCCCTCCTAAACAGAGTGATATTTCAGAAGGTCGGAAAAACCTATATCTTAAAATAAATAACTACCTCCATGCTATTAATACTTGGGGTGAAAGAATTCTTATCTCTTTTAATGTCTTAAAAACCTAAGCCTGCCTAATTTCTGCGAAGAGGAACCCTAATGAATTTCTACTGAAGTGTCTTTCAACTGAAGCACCCTACCTAAGAACAAATCTATCGACCACCTGCTTGGAGTATCTATAATAACCAGTTACTCTTGTCTCCAAAAAATTGAGCGTATTATATAGAACGCTCAACACGTACCTATGTATTTTTCAAAAATTCAAATATTTATTCTCTACAAAGCGCAAATATGCCCAATTATTGAATATGGTAGTCACCTCTGGAGTGGCGTCCCCCAATACCTACTGAATACCCTCGATGCTGTATCATGTAAAAAAGCAAATTTTCACAAGATTTTTGACAGGCTGTATTTCGGTGAAAAATGGCCATACTGAAACTTATTGAAGCTATAAGCATATTGAAGCTAAAAGATTCTAATTTCAGCCTAATTTTTTTAGGAGCTGCGGTTCTCGTACAATCCAAAGCAAACACAGCTCTAAAAAATAATATTCAAATTTTTTGCCATCGTTAGATCTAATCTTCACATTTTTTGATGAATTTTGGGAATATGGTAGAAATGTAGCAGCAGAGGGTCCACCGAAACTAGTAAATTTTTTAAAGTATTCTACGAGAAATAAAAGTTGGGAACCTCTTTACTAGTATTTTGCAATGACGTTGAAGTAGCTACCTCTATGATATGATTAAGATCCACGTTTATTTGAAATTATGAAAATTAATTATGGTTTTAAAAAAATAAGATGAAATATGTAAATTCAAGTAGGTAATATTTTTTATGTTTTCAGATGTTAGGTTTGCCATTCACTGTACAGATGCGATGGAATGCAGAGTGGATGTCTCCAGGAGGTCGAGTTCCTTTTCTTCGGTGTGGAGCATTTTTGGTAGCTGAGTTGGAGGGAGTGGTGGGACTCTGTGCAGAGAGGGGCCTTCAACCGACTTCCACCCCTGCTCAAAGAGCCGATACTAGAGCTTTTATCTCTACTATACATTCTGTTCTCTACCATGCTGAACTGTATGTTTGTTGGTTACACAATGATACTTTTCAAACTGTCACAGCACCGAGATATTCCTACGTATTTCCCTGGCCCCTTGGTTGGCTGCAAACTCGAACTAAACGTTCCAGAGTCTTAAAACGATTACAACTCTTTGGATGGTACAACAAAACTTTGGAAGAAGTTATTGATGAGGTATTTATATATATTTAATTAACAAAAGTTTTTACAAAGTAACCCACTATTCATTGACAACTAAACACAAAATAACAATACAACTAGACTTCATAATTCAGGAATTGTCATACGTTTAGAAATATTTCTTTTCAGTTTGAAAATTTGTAAAGTGTAAATAATCCAACTCTATGTAAAAATGCAAAATGTAATAACAAAACCCTTTTATATTAGATAAATTAGTTTATTGCAATTTTTTATTAAAAATGTACTTATTTTGTGTAGTAAAATTTAGTGTTGTCCACAAATAATTTGTTTAGTTAAAAAAATGAGTAGGTATGTCCTTGGCACAATATAATTAAACAATTTTGAAAACAAGTAGATGGAAGCAGAATTAACTGGATTGGATAAAGAGGAAGCAAAAGAACTATGGAAAGTGCCATATAAAAATAAATATTTTTCTGTCTTACTTGATTTTTTTATATAAACTGTTTCCATTCATATTTTTCATAAACCAGTTACATTGTTGTTTCAGTAGTTAATATTTTTTCCATTAATTTTACTATCTCAATTTAAGACAGCAGTAATACAATATTTTTAAAGGAGAAACCAGGAAATTATACCTGGAATAAATTCAATTATCAATCCTGTTAATTAAGTGATTTAACTATAATAAATTTTTTGTTAGCTGTATGCAAGGGTTCATAGAGTGAAGGAGCTGTTCCGGTTAGCTCAGGACATGTCAGAGTAACAATCGACATCGGGAGGGAATAGAATGGAGAGAAGAGATAATATGCAAGGGTTCATAGAGTGAAGGAGCTGTTCCGGTTAGCTCAGGACATGTCAGAGTAACAATCGACATCGGGAGGGAATAGAATGGAGAGAAGAGATAATATGCAAGGGTTCATAGAGTGAAGGAGCTGTTCCGGTTAGCTCAGGACATGTCAGAGTAACAATCGACATCGGGAGGGAATAGAATGGAGAGAAGAGATAATATGCAAGGGTTCATAGAGTGAAGGAGCTGTTCCGTATAGCTCAGGACATGTGAGGGTTATAATCGACAACGGGAGGGAATAGAATGGAGAGAAGAGATAATATGCAAGGGTTCATAGAGTGAAGGAGCTGTTCCGTATAGCTCAGGACATGTGAGGGTTATAATCGACAACGGGAGGGAATAGAATGGAGAGAAGAGACAATATGCAATGGGATATTGAATGATTAATAATAGTGAATGTTTTAAAATTTCTATGAATATATTTCAGGTGGATAAATGCTGCAGAGCGTTAAGTGAACGTCTCGGAGACAAGGAATACTTTTTTGGATCAACGTAAGTTAATAATGAATTAATAATTTTGTAATGAGTTAATAATTTTTTTATCTTTAAAGATATAATAACTTCTTAAGGGCCTGAGTATACTTGGCAATGCATACCGGCCAAAAATCCCATACCTGAGTATACTCGGGCAAGTATAACATGCAGAAAAGTCCGGACACATCCGAATTATTTCAGTTGAAAATAATTATGATTTTTGGTATTTAGGAGAGAAATAAAAGATTGTCTTGCAAGTGTTAGCATGAAATCATCCCTACTTCAAATTTCATGATGTTCAGTATTACTTTAGGATGTGGTGACATTTATGAATATTTCTATTTTTACAGTATTAGACATAAAAAAATTATATTTAATAAATCATCCTAGTATTTTTCAAGGTATTTTTTTGGGTATAAAATGTCTTTATGGATTTATTAATACTAGTGATCACGTAGGGGAAAAGATTCCAACCTACATATATCAGATCCAGTCTTCCCATCTATTTGGTCCACATATTCCTGAACAAGACACTTATTCACTAATTTGATGCATCTTTCAGCTGCTTGTGTGTGACATGGTATCCTTAAATTTCGGATTTCAATTTATTGTCGTCTGGCCAAAGCTTCTAAAATTATTTCAGTTTAAATAATTTTAGGGTGGTCAAACTGTATTTGATCTTGTGCATCAAAATTTAATTCAGATAAATTAAAAACTCACAGAGGAGTAAACAGTAGCGCTATACGTATCTTGAAATTTCTTTGAAGGGAAAGTATTCTGATGTGCTGTTTATCTTCCACTAACTGGTAAAAAAAAGGACTGATTTTACGGTAAAAAAAAAGTTGCAGCTTTGTTACTAGTATTGATAACAGTACAGTTACAACCAATAACTGCCATCAAACTAATTGAGTTATCAATAAAATGAACATTTTTTTTATAAAAAATGAATATGTCCTTGTTAAACAAGGACATATACATCTTCCAACATTCCCTAAAATAAGCATAAATGCTTGTGCTATAAGTGAACGAAATCGGTCAAGGCAGGATTCGAACTCCCGACCACTGGATTACTAGCCCAGCGTGCTAACCGCTCTGCAATCGACCCATCTCAATTTATTGGCTATTGTTCTAGCATTACTCAATTTCATGGATATGATGGCCCAATTATAATTAGATAAATATAATTAGGCCCCAGCTCTTTCAAGACAGTATATGTTTCTAAACTATTTTTTATGAAATACATATTCATATATTCTTGAAAGTCAGTAATTTTTTCCTCTTTCAAAAGCCTTTATTCACACTCTTCGTATTTTGGAATGATCAATAATATTATCTGCATTTTCTTTTGTTATTAAACCAATATCTTGAAGTGTGGCAGAGACAATGGTAACACCATCCATGTCAGAAACTGTGAAACGATCCAAGTTTCTAGCAACTGCCACATAAGAGTTGTTGTAGTCCGAAGATACTTCCTCTGGTGTAGATACAGTGGATGATGTCTACCGTATATTTACTGTTTGACTCTCAGTATTGGTTTGTTGAGGTTTGTGAATGTTGGTTGTTGCCAGAAGTGGACAAATATATTCAATTTTATAATTTTTATTCATAATTTTTTTTTGCCATTTAAAAACAAAGAAATTATAACTATAAAAAAAAAACTGGAGCCATCGTAAGGTGGCGTTTCTGACAGATTGTAATAGTGTTGTGACACACTTAAAATAATTAACGAAAAAATACAGTTGGATGGATTATTAACGTAAAAAAATATTAAATTTTCCACTATAATATGAAACCTTGTTATTGTATTATGACAATAAAATAAAAAAACGCTATAGTAATATTATGTTTGTATATTCGTAGTATTTATAGTTACAAAATTTATAACAGTATCAATGTTCGAAATCCAAAGCCTGGTAAAAAACAAAAAGCGTGAACAAAGTCCAAATTAACGAGCAGGGGTCAAAATATAAAAGTATCAATATCTGAAATCCAAAGCCAGGTAAAAAACAATATCGTAATCACAGCGAAACAAATTCGTTCTTTCCGTAACAACATTAAAACAAAACTGTCAAAACTACTTACTATAGAGCAATTTGAAAAATTATTTGTGTCATGTACAACAGTGTGTAACAATAAGCATGACATATAATATGATCTGACAAAAACTGAAAAAGACATTATGTAATAAAGATAATTATGTAATAAAGATGTAATAATTTGTAAATAATAATCCCAGTTGCAAGAAGCCTCATGTAGACAGGTTATCCAACATTCTCCCAACGTCCGTCCTCAGTCTGTTTAGTGACTTCCACATACGCTACTCCACGTTGTGGCCTGGGGGAAGACTCTCCTTAGGGCGGACAAAGTTATCGGGGGCTCCTTGCTGCCATAGACGGAGTCTTTCCTGCTCAGGGTGAGATGGAAGTGGCTGCGTTGATGTCAGGAAACTTTTGCGTGATCTTGGTCTTATGTCAGGGGGGGCGTGAACATTGCGCCTTATGTGTGGTGGAGCGATACTCGCAAGAGGATACAGTTTCTCGACTGCAGTAAGCTTAAGGCATCCTGTGAGTGATGATTAGGCAGGTATCATTTAAAGCACTGGGCAGAATGTCCCCAGTGGAAATACGAAGCGCCATGGCTGGGGTGCGGAGCAGTGATGGTTGGGCACAGTTATTACGTGTTGATACCTTTTGCTTTGTATTGATGCAATGTTTTTTGAAAGTCAGTGTACGGTCCAAAGTTATGCCAAGATACTTGGGTGTGTCGCATTGTTCTATGGTCTTATTTTCCCACGTTAAATTAAGTTTTCTGCTCGTATCCCTGTTTCTCAGATGGAAACAGCAGACTCGAGTTTTGGAGGGAGTGGGCCTAAGGTGGTTTTCTTTGTAGAAAAGCGACATTGCACTAAGTTCTTGAGTAAGTACCTCCTCGACTTCATCGAATGTTGTTGCCTGAGCTGCCAGGCCTAAGTCATCGGCATAGATAAAAGAAACCTGCCTGTTGAGGGATTGTTTGTGGTTCAATTAAGAGTGCGAGTCGGTTTAGAATTGTGCGTTCCAGGATCTTGAATAGGTGGCACAACAGTGAGATTGGGCGGTAGCTTTTGGCTTCATCAGGGTTCTTTCCTGGCAAATAGACTGTTTATAATTTTGATGATAAATTAAATGTTTAGGTATAGTTAAATTGTTAATTAAACTGTAATATTTTCACAGTATATTTCATTAGTACCTATATTCATGATCGACATTCTTTATTCCCCTCTAATTCATTCTTTTTTATTCATATACATGTTATTTATTTATATTCAACAAATACAAAAAGGATTTTTTTTTAAATTGTCAATACTGACGGTATTTACATAAGTCAATTATATTGGGTATTTTTTAAAATCAAACAAAATTGATTTTTACTCTACATATATATTTCCTTACATCAGGATGACCGTTTGTTGACAACTGATCAGTTGATAAGGGCCTAGTAAGCCGAAACGGTCATCCTGATATAAGGAAAATATATAAGTAGAACTAAAATCAATTAAGTTTTTTTTTATAAAATACCTAGTACAAAAAGCAATGTTTTGACATTATGAATACATTCTTTAATTCATTTGGCCCACTTTTGTTTATTTCATTGGCTAATTCAACTTCAGAGTATTTCACACGTCCAGTATTTCATGATACTTGGATTAATAACTTGATCTACAATAGACCGTCAAAGAGTCTACACTGGTGGTGTAGATTGTATTAAAGAGTCTACACTGGTGGTGTAGATTGTATTAAAGAGTCTACACTGGTGGTGTAGATTGTATTAAAGAGTCTACACTGGTGGTGTAGATTGTATTAAAGTTTTACACAAACTAAGATATTGTAGAAATGGTAGAATAAACAAATAATATAAAATAATACATATTCTATTTCAGACCTTGTGAGTTGGATGCTTTAGTATTTGGTCATGTGTTTGCTTTGGTAACAACAGAATTACCAGGAGAAGGCAGTAAGTTAGCTGCTACAGTTGGAAGATATTTAGATCTTATTGACCTCGCTGCACGAATTGAAGTCACATACTTTAAGAAGAAGGATATGCAGATGTTAAAAAAATAATTATATAATATGTACTTATATTGCAGATTTAAATAAAATAGTTTTGTATAAAAATGTTTTCTTTAGTTTGTTGTTTTTTACCTTAGTGAGTAACATTATTAATATTTTGTCCTGAGTATATTCTGTATACTTAGTACAAAGGTTTCATACCATCACGGCATAAACTCAAAACCAACAAACTGTGCATTACCTTATAAAAGGAAGCACAACACATGTGTGTATCTTTACACACCTGATAAATAAATTACATTTCAAATATCTAAGTCAATTTTTATTACTTGTATGGGAATTTTTCTATCAGAAAAAATACTTCTGATGGCCGTACAATTCCAGTAGAGCTTTAGCCTTTTATGACGATGACGATGACGACAACTGTGTGCTCTAAGAGCATGCTCTTTGAGTATCTTGGCTGATGTATGTTGGTTGGAACCTGCATCGTATTATGTATATAAAAATTACCAAATACTGGACTCATCAACCTCAGATACACACTGAGGGTTTTCGATGGTTGACTATGTGTTATGTTAAAAATGTCAAAACAATGGATTTCCAAGTCCTTTCACCAGCAATGGACTCCACAGTCAACACTTTCGTCACAAATATTCTACACATTCAGATCTCGGGTGACATGGTCCATCAGAGGTCTCTTGCCCACTGGGTTATTTCGCAGGATGCGTTTTGTGGCTCTTTCTTCCAATCCAAATTCGATCAAATTTGCTTTTGATCATTAGATATTTTATTCACATAAATTATTGTGTCATAAAAACAATTAGCTTCACCAAATGAATATGGTTGGTTGGAAGATATTTCCATAAGGCACTATGCACAGAATGTTTTAAATAAATAAAAAAAATGCAGTAGGTATTTATGCTTTAATACTAAAAATAGATTATTTGTACGCAGGCAACTTGTAGGTAAGTTCTAAATGATAATTTGACTGATCTCACTAGTGACTACCCAATAAGGGTAGCCCTGTCTATGTGCGAAATTTCTCAGTGCTTTTTGATCTCCAGGTATATTTCTTTGAGTGTCATGCACTTGGACTCAGAACCATAAAGGATTACTGGTGGTGGACTTTATCTCAACGAACGTTCGTCTCAATATTCAAGAATATTTAATTTATAATATTGACATTGGTAATAAAGAGATTTGTTTCAACAAAAAAAAGGTTTATTGAAATGTTTTTGTACAAAATATATAATAAATAGATAATATTATGTGTTTTGGAAAGATGGTAGCATGGAGTAGAAGAAGGCCAATGCTGGGGACATATCAGATGGTATTGGTAATGGAGGTGGTCGCAGTGCTGGTGGGACATATGTCTGTAAACCACCCATTGGAGGATACGGATCCCAACTTGCCTGCATTATTTCCTCAAGAGGTTTATTCTTTAATAAAAAAGACACTAAGTGAGACAGCATTATTATATCTAACATTACTACTAAATATTGTAACTTTGTTATTCTACAGTTTATTTTATAACAAAAAATTTAAATAAATAAGCAAAATATTTCAATACAAATAAAGCAGAAATCTATTTATTTCATTTTACTCACTGCTGTGAGTTTGTGGAATGTTCACTGATTATTTCATTTTACTCACTGTGAGTTTGTGGAATGTTCACTGATTATTTCATTTTACTCACTGTGAGTTTGTGGAATGTTCACTGATTATTTCATTTTACTCACTGTGAGTTTGTGGAATGTTCACTGATTATTTCATTTTACTCACTGCTGTGAGTTTGTGGAATGTTCACTGATTATTTCATTTTACTCACTGTGAGTTTGTGGAATGTTCACTGATTATTTCATTTTACTCACTGTGAGTTTGTGGAATGTTCACTGATTATTTCATTTTACTCACTGTGAGTTTGTGGAATGTTCACTGATTATTTCATTTTACTCACTGTGAGTTTGTGGAATGTTCACTGATTATGCCTTTCATTAAATAAAGAAAATTGTATAAGATGAATATCAGTAGGTATGTAAAGAAGATTACCTGTAAAGGTGCAGAATCTCTAGCAAGAAGGAGATGTCTGCGGATATTATGAGAAAGTCTATTGACGGCTGCTGTTGCTATTGCAGTCTTCTCTTCTAAAGAGACACAATCCTTTTTCCCTTCCAATAGACTTTTAGTATTTTTCACAACCCATTCCCTTATGTCATCTTTCCTCCACTGTGCAGCACATCGTTTCACATAAATGTCTTTCAGTTGCTCAAAACCACCAGATGAGCTGTTCAATAAAGGAAAAGTAACAACAGCCAATGAAACAAAAAGATGAATCCCAATGAAATAAAGTTTGATGAAAAAACATTAAAATTATAAATACAAAAAACATTAAAATTAAATAAAATAATCTCAATGTTTTTCACTCAAACGCTAAGTAACTATATGTTATTCAACTAAAAACGCACTTCTGAAATTGAAATAAATAAATATTAGCTTAAGAAAAAGTAAGTACACATTTTGACGTTTCATTTGTGACAAAATTTGTAGGAAAATTTATGAAAAAATGAAAAATAACATAGGTTAACATTAAAAAGTCTATTTTTTATTTGCCTAAGTTACTCACTGGTCGCAAAGGAAGCGATATGCAGAATATTTGACCTTTAAAGTTTGCTAGTTGTTGATTGAAAACTTCACTAAAAAAATACCCACATACATACATAGATGGGTCGATGGCAGAGCGGTTAGCGCATTGGGTTAGTAATCCAGTGGTCGCGAGCTCGAATCCTGCCTCGACTCATTTCGTTCACCTTTATGCTTATTTTAGGGAACGTAGGAAGATGTATATGTACCTACTTGTTTAACAAGGACATACCTATTCATATTTAAAAAAAAACGTAAATATAGGTACACACATATAACTTTCTAAAATATTATGGTGGGGATTTTGTTTTCTTATACAAAACATATGTCTTTTTTCCTACCCCAAATAGGTAAACGGCTTGATTTTATGTGTTAATACTATGAAGATTAGTCCCCATAGATATTAGTGTATTCTGCCATACAAATTGTATGAAATGATGTTGACTAATTTCAATTTTTCAAAGTTTGAGATGTATTTTGAGATGCTGTAATGCATTTGTTTATAATAGAAAATGAAATTATTTATTTGGGGTGTTTCGGCATTTGAAAAAATGTTTTTCTTATAAAAAAGGTTTGAGAAACCCTGAAACTTGTGTATGTCTATATTTATACAAATTTTCAGCCTTCGAGCTTTTAAGGTTTTTGAGAAATGTGGAATTATAAAATACAAATGTTGATAACCCCTGACTGGAAGAATAATTAAAAATTGAGAATAAAAGTTTTGTAGGCTTAAAATTTTTTATATAGTCATGATTTTGGGATCTGTGCATCAAACAGATCAAAAGTTATAAGGGGGGCAGACACACAGATAAAAAAAATTCTAGCCCCAATTGTGAGATTATCCATATGTATAAAATACAGGCTGCGAAACCTCTATGTTGGTGATTTTTGACTTCAAAACTATGAAAAATGTAGACCCGGCACAATATGTTATTAATTAATTATGAATATGAAAGTATTATTATACAACCTACTGATTTGTACCAACATACTCTAGGAAATGATTTATTGGCAACATTTACTAACCTTTGATTATTGAAGATATTGTGGTTTCTGATTGTCGACTCAAATTTAAATTTATTTTCTTCCTCCAGTAATGGTAATAATAACCGAGGGTATAATATTATTGCTTCTTGTAATGCTTCATTTGCACCATCTGATAAACATAAATACATATACATTACATACCTACATGTCATGTTCTGGCAATAAATATATATTATATTGTACTATTTTATAACACTAGTTGCATGTAACACATGAGATACAACTTTCGATAGTGATAGTATGTTTAGTCAAAGAATATGTACCAAAATATAAACCCATAAATCCAACTTTTTTAATATTTTAAGATATTATGTTTTCTATACAGTCCTTTTTGTCTACCCAGAATATGAAAATAGCATGATAGTATGTATGTATGTATGTATGGAAATTAAGTATCAAAGTATCGAGAGTCCCTGTAGATATTGTGTAGTAATTGTGTAGTGTAAACTACCATAGGTACTAATAAATTATCACTGCATTAAATTTTTATAAAAATTGTAAAAATAAATTTTTGAGTATTTCTACATATTTCGCATATTTTTTATACAAAATTAAATTATCTAGTTGGGGTGCTTCGGATTTTTAAATATTTTTAGAAATATAGGAAGTTAAACACATAAATTTATCATAAAAAAATGTTTTTCTTAATAAAAAATCATTGAGAAACTCTGGAACTTAAAAAAAAACAAATTTGAGATTTTGTATTTGCCTATATTTATACAAATTTTCAGCGTTCTAGCTTTTGTGGTTTTGAGACACATATGGAAAGATAAAATAAAAAGTTAACCCCTCACTGAAACAAATGTAAAAAAGTTTTGCTGGACAAAATTTTCCATATTTTCTGAAATTGTAGGCTTTGTGAATTGAGCGGATCAAAAGTAAGACGGACGGACACACACACACATATAAATGTTCTACTCTGAATTCTCAGTAAATCCATGTGTAATACATACAGGGTGTCCCAGAAGTCGACGTCAAGCCGGAAACGGGTAACAGGCTAAGTCATAATAGTAATCAGAAAAATAAAATAAAAAATCTATGTTATGTATTTAAAAAGTTATAGGTATTTAAAAAAAAATTGAAAAAATCGACACTCTGTGACGGTTTTTTCACTCCTGTTACTAGGTACAGATATATATTTTTTTTAATATTTTTTTTCTGTTATGTAAAACCGAATACTGCTTCTTTAAATTCTGACCTAAAATTTTAAGCCAGCTGCTCCAGCTTGGAAGTAAATCTCACTTTTTGCCCAACCAAAGATTCAAACTTAATACTTTGCCCAGTTTTAACTGACCATACTGAAAAAAAAATATACTAGGTGAGTTTGGCAAGTAACTTCAAAAGTTGGCGCATTTAACAAGGATTCCAAAATGGTATGACACTTGATATTTTATTTCTTAGATTGCGGACATTTTTTCTTTTCCAATAAAACACAAGTTTGAACAATTTTTTCTTACTTACTTAAAAATGATTTTAATGTACCCGTGGCTTTCCTCAAGGCCGTAACTTTAATATTCCAGTTAGAGTGAGACGGAAAGAGTCATTTTGAGAAGTGTGAGCGAGACAGATAGTGACTCTAACGTGATAGAGACGACGGTGAGGATCATCGATAGTGTGAGAGAGACAGTATTCGGGATTACATAGCAGAAAAAAAAATATTAAAAAAAAAATATATCTGTAGTAACGGGAGTGAAAAAACCGTCACAGAGTGTCGATTTTTTAATTTTTTTTTAAATACCTATAACTTTTTAAATACATAACATAGATTTTTTATTTTATTTTTCTGATTACTATTATGACTTAGCCTGTTACCCGTTTCCGGCTTGACGTCGACTTCTGGGACACCCTGTATATGCTGCGAAGCCACTAAGTTGTTATTTTTTCACTTCAAAGTTGGAAAAACCGTGCAAAAATTCTACTACTGCATACAATTCTCTCACACTGTACGGGACTAAGATTAATTCTGTTGATTTATTAAGAGAAATGAATTCTCTCAAACGAAGCGACAGTTGGATAATCTTACAATTAAGTAGTTGATAAATAGATTTGATACATACCATCATGCCATGTCCCTCACGGGGTTGGCAGAAAGAACCGATTATCACTTATTTCTATCTTGACACACATTCATCGCCTAGTCAACATTCATACATCATCTAATACATGTTTGTCTGTTATTCATGGTTCTAACATTTCCGTCTATCAAAATACCATTCACATGGACGTGCCATCCCTTCCTTGGGCGGCCCCAACCTCTCATTCCATTCCTGTCTGCAATGTATATTTTCTTCCTCAGGCGTTCCTCATTCATTCTCCCCGTGTGGCCAAATCATCTTAATGTGTTCACTTTCATTCTATTAATGACATATCTTCATCTTACATTCTTTCATTATGTCCTAATTTCTGACCTTGTCATACATTGTTCTATTACAGATTCTTCTTAGTGATCTCATTTCAACTGCATTTATTCTGCTTTCTTTAGTAAAATAATAATAATATTTAAATATAAGACTATTTTTTATCATAATGTTTTATCAATCAAATTATATTTAACAGAGAACTGAGAATTACAAATTAACACATTGAATTGACTTTAATAACTGCTTTGGGTAAGTACTAATAATATACCTACCTACATATACATATATTATACATATGTACTGATAACAAAAGAAATAGATATATTATGTATGACAGTACCTCGAGATGAAAGAAACATTGCTAATGCTCGTGAATATGTAACATTAGGTAGGAGTGCATCAGAAGTGGTTACAGTGGCAAAGTAATCCAACAACCACGAAGGTTCTTCTGCAGCGAGGGCGGGGGCGTCCAAGAGAAGTACTAAAGCCAGAGGATCAGAGGGATCCAGGACAAGACCGAGACGACACAACTCGAGAGATGCTCGAGGAGCTCCACGTTGGAAGGACATCACTGCTTGATGTAACAGACTGATGTGGAAGCAGCGATTCATTTGATGAGAGTACAGAAGACGACAGTCACCACGACTGAAACTGAATGATGGATGCAAAATACTTTCCAGACCATACAATGAGCGCCATATTAATTCCATTTCCATTTCACTGTCATTGGAGGCTCGGCTTATGTTAGAACACTGAAATAATAAACACGTTGAGTTCAATATATTTTACAGACCAAAGAAGCACCAATTGAATGATAAATATTTATTTATAATAATATAAAAAATAACTCTACTGGAAATTAAATCCATGATGCCATTGTAATATTTATATAAATCACAAAACTTGGGACAGTAAAATTATTTTGGAGATGAATAAATTGGAAAATGTCATCTAGTCCACTATGAATTACTTTAGAATGTTATCTATAAGTGCGTTACCATATGCAAATGAAACATTGGGTGGGAAGAAAATACATGAAAGTAGAATTAACGGGGGTAATTATGTATGTAATGATTAGACAGGTACACAAAATTGAAAGAGATATATAATTATATGTTCATATATTAACTAGTAGAATTCTTACAAATTTGTTTTTTTAAAAGTAATAAATAAATAAATTAGTACTTTTCCACAATATTTTTTTATTAAAACGACCGAACGTTTTAACATTTGTTTCTTTTACTTAAATAACATTCCTTATTTATTATTTCTGACTGAGGATGATGGGTCATACATACATAACTGTTATTATTTACTTTTTTATAATAATCATTTCCACTGAAGATAAAATGTCACTAACCTGAATGAGGGAATCAACATGAAATGGGTATTGATTCAGAAAACCAAATAGTTCAGTTGCGTGTGGAGAATAAATCAAATCTAAAAATTGATTCTGGATATTATAGTAAGTTTGATTGTGTTCAAAGGCAAAATATAGAATTCCATCTTCATTTTTTATTTGCTTCATAGAAATTCCTGAAACCAAATATATTATCAGACTATTACACATATGTAATAACATACTAATACATAGGCATGTAATAACTTATAAAGTATAGTGTTTGAAATTATTACGAATATTATAAATGAGATGGATTCAATCCACGTAAGAGTTATGAACAAAGAGCCTGAGTTACACCATCATATGGGAAAGCAATAATTAGAACTAAATATAATCTAATAAAGTTGCCAGTACCTAGTTACATACATAGTGAGGGGGAGTAATGGTATAGATAAAGTGGTACTTATAATTTAACGATAGATGCACATTATTTTATTAGTGGGGAAGACACAAATATTTGAATAAGTTATCGCCTCCTTATATGATTATACTTAATAACTCATACGTGGACTAAAAACTATGTGATTTAATATATTGGTAATAATTTCATTATGAACTTCCATTCTGAATGAACCAACATGAAACTTAATGATATAAAGTGTATACAGATACCGAGAACCAAGTCGACTTATGGACAAAGAAATTTTCATTTCCTTGGAGTAAAAATTTTCAATTTGCTTCCAATTGGATTGAAGAAAACTACAAATATAAACAGCTTTAAATGTGGATTAAAGAAGTGGGTAAAAGAAACAGACAAGACAGTAATAAATAAACAACTCTACGTTAACATACAATGACACACACGCACACCTAAACAATATACCTATATAATTATAAGCTGCTTCAGAACAGGTTTTTAACCAAGTGAAGCAGTTTACATTCCGCATCTAGTTCTTAAGGATCTTTTTTTGTAAAAATATTGTATTGTTAACTTTGATGTGTACCTTTTATATTATTTCTTATGTTACAAATAAAAAAAAAAGTGTTTATTTTATTTAGGTATTTATTTATTTTAGCTGTGAGACACCGGCTTAGAATAGTGCTTCCACTCTTTTCTATTATTGTTTTCGAGTGTCCCGTAAGAGCCGGGTAATCGAAAATACAACAGGCAACAATAACATCTCACATAGTTCAGCAATGAGGTTAACCACCCATTCTGAATATAGTGCCTTTTTAGGTGAGACGAGACTGGTGTGTGGGTATACACAGATATGTTGTGCTCCCTTTTATAAGGCAATGCACACCTTTCGCTGGTTACCCCACATTGTGGGATATGCCGTGATGGTATGAATGAATAATTTATTTTGTATTATTTCTCTATCTATACTAACAGGTACTATGTATGTCAAATACTACTTCAACACGCACCCAATAACAAGTTGCCACATTCTGGAGACTTGGGATATTTATCATCTCACAGATCCAGACTGAAAACATAATTAAAAACTGTGTCTCCACCGGGAATTGAACTTGGGACCTTTGGCTAAGCAGTCAGATATCTAATCAACTGAGCCACAAAGGCCGAAGTGTTAGTTTAACTAAAGAATATTCTTACAAATACCATCACATATTTCAGAATTTATAATTCAATACTGCAATCTGTTTTTTTTCCTTCTTCATGTGTCCTGTTGGGTTCCCCAACATTGACATTCACTTGGCAGAAACTCTCCCTTTCCTGTGTGGTAAGTTACAGGTCCCCTACACTTGAGAATGTTTCTGAGGCAGGATAGCTGCTTCCTTCCTTCCCTTCTACGGCCCTCAATGATCAACTGATGGCTTGAGATGTTGTTGTAACATAAATAATCTTAAAATCATTTAATATTGATAAAATAAAGGGGCACAAATAGGAAAAGACCATTTTTTTAAACATCGATACATAGGGGAAACCAGTTATTAGGAATTGCACACTACGTAGTGTTAGAGAGGTTATGCAATCTGATCAAGAAAATATTAGTTTGAATCTTAAAAATATTTGGGTAAAATAACCGTGGAAACACATCAGACTTATAAATTAACAAAAAAATAAATATATACCAATTGGGATTCCGTAATATGCCCACTCAGGTTTTGGAGTCACTAGTCGTGAATTGAAGCCTTTAGAGAATTTCTTTTGTGAAGGTCTTTGCCTGCAAGAAATAAAAATCAAACTAAGAAACATGAAATGTTTCAATAAATTTAGTGCCTACATATGTACATATGTACCTATTTAAGACGAAAAAAAAAAATTTTAAAAAGAAGGCAATAAATATTTGTTTGTAACCTCTCAAGGCCCATGACATGACATGTATTGAAATATCATTAGAGAACGAGAAACTATGACACTAAATTATTCAATTTCAAAACTAATGAAAGTAAACAGCAACATTAAAAACTATAATTAATATGAAACAAAATATACTTAAGGTTATTCATTTCAGTGATAGGATCAAGGAGGCGGTTCTGAATGTTGAGAAGAGTTTTATGATGAGATACGAGTGGTTCAGGTGTAAACTTCACTTCTCCTAAAATGCGATTGACTTCACGAAGAGAACGATCTACTTCATCCTGCAATTTAAATTTTATATCAAAATAAAAATGATAATATTAAATACTTAAAAAATAAAACAATATTGAACTTTATTCCACTAGATCAGGGGTCGGCAAAGTGCGGCTCCAGAGCCGCATGCGACTCTTTGGCTACTTGAGTGCGGCTCTGGCACAAATATCCACGGACACGAACAAGGGTTTCAGGAGTTTAAAAACAGTAGAGCGACCTTAGCATTCGTCAAAAATCCTCTTAATGCTACGATAACTGAGTTGAAATTTTCTCCTTTTGGCATTGACATTGGTAACTTTGAAATACAATTGCAGGATTTAAAAAACAAGGATATATGGAGCTCTAAATTTCAACGTCTTTGTATTGATTTGGAAATATTGGAGAAGAACAAATGTGATCTTAGTTCACAACACAAGTGCAGTCTGATTTGAAAGACCTGGAGAAGGAAGACATGATCATTTTCAACGTCTGTAATAGTATTCCTTACTCTTACGATCAGCTGAAAAAACTCGCGTTTGCTGTTCTTTTCCTTTTTATCTTTTTAAGCATGAACTTTATCAAGAGTAAACTGAGAAATCGTCTTATTGATGAGAACCTGGAATCATGCCTAAAATTAAAAACAACAACATACAAACCTGACTTACTGAAACTTTCCAAGCAGATGCAAGGACTTTGTTCGCATTAAGTGTTTGTCATTCATTGTCATGATTTAAATTTATGGATACTTTTCTTTCATATTATTGCTTAATAACGAATAAATCTTTATTAAGTGTGAAATCAAGTTTTATTCAATGTACCCGTAATTTAATGAAGGTCTTAAATCATAATAAAGGTTTACTAAATTAAAAAACAGATTTGGCTCTCAGAATTTTTTTGAATCGTTGTAATGTACATATTTGGCTCTTTGGCCAGTAAGTTTGCCGACCACTGCACTAGATAATTAACATGTTTCGCTCAAATAGTATCTACAGAATGGTAATTATGTAGTAGAGTAAAAACATTCATTGCTAAAATCTATTGTGTCTATTACAGATGTTAGCTTGAAATGTGCAGTACAAATAATAACTGGTCATATTGTCCCGGCGACTTTCAAAAGTTAAATATTGCGTTGTTTATTTGTTTCAAAGATATTAAATAGGTAAAAACAAATAAAGTATTTATACATGACGATAGTATTGTATAGTTGAAGAATACACACCAAACTATAAACCATTATATCCAAATTATTGAATGTTTTAAGATATTTTCTTTCTTATATAAAACATGTATGCCAGGATAGGATAGTGTGGAGGTGTCTTTTTTCCTATCCAGAATATGTACACAGCTTAATGGTATGTATATGTATATACGGAGTATCAAACTATCAAGAGTCTATTTATTTTTATTTTTTATTATTATTATTATGTTGCTTCTCGGGCAACTAACAGGTGCTATGTCAAATAATTATTTAACACGCACCCAATAACAAGTTGCCACATTCTGGAGACTTACGATATTTATCGTCTCACAGATCCAGACTGAAAACACAATTTTAAAAACTGTGTCTCCACCGGGAATCGAAACCGGGACCTTGAATCAGCAGTCAGATACCTAACCAATAACCACGAAGGCCGACTATGTAGTGTATATTGCCAAACAAATTATATGAAACAATGTTTTCACTAAATTCAATTTTTACAAAAGTTATTTAAAAAAGTTTGAGATGTGTGCATTTTCTACTAAGGTTAATACTGTCGATTTATTAAGAGAAATAAATTATCGTGAACAAATCAACTGTTGGATAACATATGTATATGCTGCAAAGCCTCTTAGTTGGTGTTTTTAGACTTCAAAGATGAAAAAACCATGAAAGATGTAGAGCTGACCATACAAAATCTAACGGATCTTGGCTTTAAACTATGTCGATTTGTAAAGACAAACAATTTCTCTTAATTTAATTTAATTTAAAATAAATATTACTTTTTTATTATGAAAATACAACAGCAAGGTAGGTATGTTGATCCCTAAATACAACAGCAAGGTAGGTATGTGGATCCCTAAATACAACAGCAAGGTAAGTATGTGGATCCCTAAATACAACAGCAAGGTAGGTATGTGGATCCCTAAATACAACAGCAAGGTAAGTATGTGGATCCCTAAATACAACAGCAAGGTAGGTATGTGGATCCCTAAATACAACAGCAAGGTAAGTATGTGGATCCCTAAATACAACAGCAAGGTAGGTATGTGGATCCCTAAATACAACAGCAAGGTAAGTATGTGGATCCCTAAATACAACAGCAAGGTAGGTATGTGGATCCCTAAATACAACAGCAAGGTAGGTATGTGGATCCCTAAATACAACAGCAAGGTAAGTATGTGGATCCCTAAATACAACAGCAAGGTAGGTATGTGGATCCCTAAATACAACAGCAAGGTAAGTATGTGGATCCCTAAATACAACAGCAAGGTAGGTATGTGGATCCCTAAATACAACAGCAAGGTAGGTATGTGGATTCCTAAATACAACAGCAAGGTAAGTATGTGGATCCCTAAATACAACAGCAAGGTAGGTATGTGGATCCCTAAATACAACAGCAAGGTAGGTATGTGGATCCCTAAATACAACAGCAAGGTAAGTATGTGGATCCCTAAATACAACAGCAAGGTAGGTATGTTGATCCCTAAATACAACAGCAAGGTAGGTATGTGGATCCCTAAATACAACAGCAAGGTAAGTATGTGGATCCCTAAATACAACAGCAAGGTAGGTATGTGGATCCCTAAATACAACAGCAAGGTAGGTATGTGGATCCCTAAATACAACAGCAAGGTAAGTATGTGGATCCCTAAATACAACAGCAAGGTAGGTATGTGGATCCCTAAATACAACAGCAAGGTAAGTATGTGGATCCCTAAATACAACAGCAAGGTAGGTATGTGGATCCCTAAATACAACAGCAAGGTAGGTATGTGGATCCCTAAATACAACAGCAAGGTAAGTATGTGGATCCCTAAATACAACAGCAAGGTAGGTATGTGGATCCCTAAATACAACAGCAAGGTAAGTATGTGGATCCCTAAATACAACAGCAAGGTAGGTATGTGGATCCCTAAATACAACAGCAAGGTAGGTATGTGGATTCCTAAATACAACAGCAAGGTAAGTATGTGGATCCCTAAATACAACAGCAAGGTAGGTATGTGGATCCCTAAATACAACAGCAAGGTAGGTATGTGGATCCCTAAATACAACAGCAAGGTAAGTATGTGGATCCCTAAATACAACAGCAAGGTAGGTATGTGGATCCCTAAATACAACAGCAAGGTAGGTATGTGGATCCCTAAATACAACAGCAAGGTAAGTATGTGGATCCCTAAATACAACAGCAAGGTAGGTATGTAGATCCCTAAATACAACAGCAAGGTAGGTATGTGGATCCCTAAATACAACAGCAAGGTAAGTATGTGGATCCCTAAATACAACAGCAAGGTAGGTATGTGGATCCCTAAATACAACAGCAAGGTAAGTATGTGGATCCCTAAATACAACAGCAAGGTAGGTATGTGGATCCCTAAATACAACAGCAAGGTAGGTATGTGGATCCCTAAATACAACAGCAAGGTAAGTATGTGGATCCCTAAATACAACAGCAAGGTAGGTATGTGGATCCCTAAATACAACAGCAAGGTAAGTATGTGGATCCCTAAATACAACAGCAAGGTAAGTATGTGGATCCCTAAATACAACAGCAAGGTAGGTATGTGGATCCCTAAATTCAACAGCAAAGTAGGTATGTGGATCCCTAAATACAACAGCAAAGTAGGTATGTGGATCCCTAAATACAACAGCAAGGTAGGTATGTGGATCCCTAAATACAACAGCAAGGTAAGTATGTGGATCCCTAAATACAACAGCAAGGTAAGTATGTGGATCCCTAAATACAACAGCAAGGTAAGTATGTGGATCCCTAAATACAACAGCAAGGTAGGTATGTGGATCCCTAAATACAACAGCAAGGTAGGTATGTGGATCCCTAAATACAACAGCAAGGTAAGTATGTAGATCCCTAAATACAACAGCAAAGTAGGTATGTGGATCCCTAAATACAACAGCAAAGTAGGTATGTGGATCCCTAAATACAACAGCAAAGTAGGTATGTGGATCCCTAAATACAACAGCAAAGTAGGTATGTGGATCCCTAAATACAACAGCAAAGTAGGTATGTGGATCCCTAAATACAACAGCAAAGTAGGTATGTGGATCCCTAAATACAACAGCAAAGTAGGTATGTGGATCCCTAAATACAACAGCAAAGTAGGTATGTGGATCCCTAAATACAACAGCAAAGTAGGTATGTGGATCCCTAAATACAACAGCAAAGTAGGTATGTGGATCCCTAAATACAACAGCAAAGTAGGTATGTGGATCCCTAAATTCAACAGCAAAGTAGGTATGTGGATCCCTAAATACAACAGCAAAGTAGGTATGTGGATCCCTAAATACAACAGCAAAGTAGGTATGTGGATCCCTAAATACAACAGCAAAGTAGGTATGTGGATCCCTAAATACAACAGCAAAGTAGGTATGTGGATCCCTAAATACAACAGCAAAGTAGGTATGTGGATCCCTAAAGCAAACTGTCACTATGATGTTATTGTTTATGCTATTCAGACTCATTTGTGAAGAATAAAGAATATATTTGATACATTATTAAAACAAATGCTTGGTGAATTATTTTAAGTAAAATTCTCTATCTTGCTGTGTGGCATTGGTTTCAGTTTGGAGTATTGAGTAAGAGTCGGGTAATACAAGAGGCAAAATAACATCTCACATAGTTCACCATCCATTCTGAATAATGCCATTTTAGGTGAGACGAGACAGGGGTATGTATTATGCTTCCCTTTTTTAATAAGATATATATAAAATAATATACAAACCTCTTGAGAACCCAGATATTCCTTTTCATGTTCATCCAAATGACAATTTGTGTCAACATTTTTGCCATAGTCTTCATTCTCAATATTATTTTTTTTAATAAACTGCAACACATAAATCATCATACATCATTATATTCTGATTTTATTTACCAATGTAGGAAGAATCAAATGAGTTTTGAATGTGTTGAATATTTCTGACTTTACATACCTATATTAAGTAATGTACAAGTATATCCATGTATGTATATAAAAATTGACACTAATTTATATGTACATATGTTGGCAATGAACTCCTATATCGTCCATCCAATTACAGTGGACGCACCAGCCCCAAATCAGTTGAGGACAGAATCAACTTCGTATTGATAGTATTTAATAACTAGTTGCATGTAACACATAAGATCCAACTGTCGATAGCGATAGTATGTATAGTTGAAGAATAAAAATGAAATTATAAACCAATAAATCCAAATTATTTAAAATTTTAACACATGTTGGTATGTATGTCAAGATAGGACAGTATGGAGGTCAGTCCTCTTTTTCTACCCGGAATTTTAAACAGCATTTGGAGATTAAATATCAAACTATTAAGTCTTCTTACATATTGCGTATAGGCGACTGCCATACAAATCGTATGAAGCGATGTTGTTACTAAATTCATTTTTTATAAAAATTGTCTACAACAGTGATATTTTTTATATAATACTAGTGAACCCCCGGCAAACTTCGTATTGCCTGTATAATTAAAAATGGTCCTTCAATACCACCCGTCGCTTCAGTACCTCCCATCCCTTCAGTACCTACCTACCGTCCCTTCAGAAGCACCCGTCCCTTCAGTACCTCCCATCCCTTCAGTACCTACCTACCGTCCCTTCAGAAGCACCCGTCCCTTCAGTACCTCCCATCCCTTCAGTACCTACCTACCGTCCCTTCAGAAGCACCCGTCCCTTCAGTACCTCCCATCCCTTCAGTACCTACCTACCGTCCCTTCAGAAGCACCCGTCCCTTCAGTACCTCCCATCCCTTCAGTACCTACCTACCGTTCCTTCAGTACCTCCCATCCCTTCAGTACCTACCTCCCGTCCCTTCAGTATCTCCCGTCCCTTCAGTACCTCCCGTCCCTTCAGTACCTCCCGTCCCTTCACTAACTCCCTTCCCTTCAGTAGGTTAAGAAAAAGTTTAATTCCCGAAACAATACTGGGAAGACCTGCGAAGAGATAAAAGGACACTTGGACCTTCTTTTTCCAGGATACTCGACCTTCATAGGTAAAATGACCAAATACACGATGAAGAAGAAGAAGAAAAAAGTTTAAATCCAGAAACTGTAAAGTGAAACTGTGACAGGTGAAGTTAAATAAAAGTTGGTAAAAAGAGTAAGTACTTGGCAATATGTTGGTCTTCGTGATCTTTTGAATAACATTTATAATATTGAAAAGGAAGAATAACAATTTGATGGCAAAGATTATTGAAGGAGAATTTGAAAAGATTATTATTATTTATTTTTATTATTATTATAACAGAAATTTTTTATTAAAGTCAAAATAAAATTTATGTTCTAGGTATAAATGAAAACACTAATTAGTTTTAGTTTCACTATTTAATTTTAACACTGGCACTGACCGGTATCGATCTGAAGATCATCGTCAGAGTGCGCGAAAATGAAAGTGAACAGAGTTTAAATAGGTATGACTGAAATATTGGTACACAACCTTTTTTTTTTTGTAAAGTTCTATCAGTTCGATTAGTATTGCCAGAAAGAACTGATGAAGAAAACTGGCAAACAAAACAGTATGGTAAATATGTGTGATGTATACAAAGTTTAGCAAATATATAAAAAAAATAAAATAGTTTAGCAAAAAAATAAAAATATAGCTTTTTACAATCCAAAAACGTTAGGCAAAATGCTCATTAATAATAAAGATAAAATAGACCCCATTGAAAATAACGGTATATATTCTTTAACATGTGGTTCCTGTCCAAGTGTATACATCGGCCAAACGGGAAGACAATTTAAGATCCGTATTAATGAACATTTACGTTGTAAAAGACTTAATCAGGACTCATCCAACTTTGCTGCACATCTTAACGAGTTTGGTCATGACTTCTCCATCGATAGTAATACCAAAATTTTACATATTAACCCTAAAGGTAAAAAACTAGATCGTTTGGAGATCTTAGAAATAAATCGTTTGAAATGTGATAACAGCAAAACTTTGATAAATTTACAGACAGACTTCTCCCCTTCACCGTTATTAAAACCAATATTTTAAACAATCTACATTATATACAGTTAATGTGGGGTTATTCCAACACTTATCCTTTATTGTTTGTTTACTTTCGATATAAAGAATTTTACTGCCGGCCACTCTCTTTGTTTCAGATACCTGCACACATTTGGTCTTCACTACATGCACTACATACACAACCTCTGGATACTCAATAATATTTATATTTTCTTATAATTCGTTTCAATATTGTATAATGTAAAATCAGTTTTTCTTTCTACTTCAACATTGCTAAACTTTGTATACATCACACATATTTACCATACTGTTTTGTTTGCCAGTTTTCTTCATCAGTTCTTTCTGGCAATACTAATCGAACTGATAGAACTTTACAAAAAAAAAAGGTTGTGTACCAATATTTCAGTCATACCTATTTAAACTCTGTTCACTTTCATTTTCGCGCACTCTGACGATGATCTTCAGATCGATACCGGTCAGTGCCAGTGTTAAAATTAAATAGTGAAACTAAAACTAATTAGTGTTTTCATTTATACCTAGTATAATGGAGTTTCACCACGAATTATCCGTCGACAAAATTAACAAGTTAAATTTATGTTCGTTTTCCTATGTCCATCAATAATTTTTTTGTAAGATATCAAAAAAATAAAAAAGTTTAAATCCAGAAACCATCCAGGGTATATGCCTGACAACTCACCAGAGTTCAGGATATACATACTTGTATAGGTACATCCAGGGTATATGCCTGACAACTCACCAGAGTTCAGGATATACATACTTGTATAGGTACATCCAGGGTATATGCCTGACAACTCACCAGAGTTCAGGATATACATACTTGTATAGGTACATCCAGGGTATATGCCTGACAACTCACCAGAGTTCAGGATATACATACTTGTATAGGTACATCCAGGGTATATGCCTGACAACTCACCAGAGTTCATGATACCTATACATAATTGTATAGGTACTTACGACCTTTAATTATATATATTGAGATAATACTACTACTAATATATCTTCTGATACAAAAATGCATTTTATATATATGAGGTGAAATAAAATTTAGAATAATCACCTTCTTAACAGTACATTTTTTTTTGTTAATTTTTTTTTTCTTCATTTCATCTTTAGGAGCAGATATAATCTCTTCTTCTTCATCTTCTTCATCACTATTATTGGACTCTGAAGAACTAAGAAAATTTGCAGCCTGAAATGTTATTAATAAAATATATGAATCACAGGAACCACAAAATCTTATAAATAATATAATATATTAACTTGAATAAACAAGTTGTATGTAACACATGAGATATTGCATTTTCCTAAACAATTACAAAACATGTATGTCAGAATAGGATAGTGTGGAGTTCCAACCTTTTTTCTAACCCTATATAGGTAAAAAGTTATGTTAGGAACTATAAAGAACGTTTGTGAATATTTGAATGTTGCATGGGTAAATTGTGTAATGTATGATGATGTTTGACAGTAGTAGTGTGTGTCAGTCAGTGTGAAACTGTGTGCGAAACAGACAGTGCGTAAGTGCGTAGAGAAGGTTCGAAACTTGTTCAAAAGTGTATTAAATAAAAGATAAATAATGAACTAAGAAGAATAAACAGTTTTTCTTACAGTTAATTGGTTTGTATGTACATATGTATGAAGATTAAGACACAAAGATCCCCGTAGATATTGTGTATTTTTCCATAGAAATATTATGAAATGAAGTTGGCATTAAATTAAATTTTTACATAGGTAAGGTATTAAAAAAAGATTGAGATGCAACGTGAACATCTAATTGGGGTGTTTCTGCATTTTTGTTAATTTACAAAATCTTTGGAAATATGCACCTATAAGTACTTAGGCAGTTGATGATAATTTTAAAAAAAAGTTTCTTATTAATAAAAATTGAAAAACACTGAAATCTATTTGTGAAAAATAATTTGAGATATTATATTTTTCTATAAAATTACAATTTTTATCGCTTTTAGTTATATTTAGATACATGAAAAAATAAAAAATAAATTAAACATTCATAACCACTGACTGAAACAAAAATTCTTAATACATATAAAAGTTTTGTAGGCATAAATTTTTCTAAAACCTTATATCGAGACACACACTATTCTAC
This sequence comes from Molanna angustata, assembly GCA_963576475.1. Lineage (NCBI taxonomy): Eukaryota > Metazoa > Arthropoda > Insecta > Trichoptera > Molannidae > Molanna > Molanna angustata. Next base: position 36,832 of record OY754982.1, on the reverse strand, counting down.
TCCAAATTCTGACTCTGGATCAAAAGTTATAAGGGGACACACACTATTCTACTCCAAATTCTGAGTTCATCCATATAGATATAGGAGAAAGCTTACTCAAAAACAAACCGCAATCAATACACACAATCAGGAAAGATAAAAAACAAAATGTAATGAAGGTATTTTTGATCAACCCCCATACTGTTATGTCCTATGACAAGGTAAAATATTTCACTGGTGAATAAATATGTGGAAGTCTTGAATGCTCTTCATACATTATGAAATAAATTAGGAGATTCTTCCTAGATCCAGCCAGGAATGTCAATCCATACATTGGACAGCACGAATAGCCTAAGAACTATGATTACATTGATTATAAAATAGGAAGTTGATATTACCATTTGAAACGCATTTTGCCTTTTTTGTCTTTCACTCCTGGCGACTGGTACTAGATCTTCTTCTTCGATGTCATTAATTTCATTGAGACCTGGTTCTTTCTCCTTGCGAAGTTTGCGAAAAGCTCTCGACATGGTAAAAAAAGTGTGTGATTAAAATTAAACTTTAAATATTTTTTTAAAAACAAGCTAAAAAATAACATGTAAATAAATTGAAGTATGTATTGTAATCATACGCAGACATTAATCGCAAAATGACATTTGACGTCACAGATTATATGAGTTTGACGTTCACGTTTAACCAAAGACAAATTAAGAGCCCTGTCCATAGAAAAATGCATAATATGCATATTATGAACTGCGTTCGAGAAATGAGCGGTCCCAAGCGGTCCAGAGTGATGTGGCAGCAAGGCTCTCTGGAATCGTTTGTTTTCTTCTTAGACAGCCCGAAAGGTAGGAGAAAAAATGGCCGACACATAAGTTGACACACACATTTACCCATAAGTCCACTAAAAAAGACAATAAATGATGAAAATATAAACACCAATATGATTATGTGAAACCTTGAATGACATAATTAAGACTATAAAATCAAATAAAACAGTAACATGTGCAGAGTAAACTAAAAAAACCACGAAAATTTTTCTGACAGTACATCTCAATGTATTTATATTGATATCAATTTTTTTTCCCCCCTTAGCGCTTTTGTCCCATTTCTATCGGGGTACGCTTTGACCATGATCCTGCAATTGGCGAGTCTGGTTATTACATTGAAGCGACTGCTATCTGACCTTCATAACCCTTAGAAAGGGGAACCAGACAAATTGGATCATGGCAACACATAGCTAGTGATATAAATCCGCACATAGTTTTTTTTGAAAATCCAGAGGTGCGTGCCCCGCCCGGATTCGAACCGTCGACCTCACACATGTGAGGCGACGACCTTACCGCTGGGCTATCACCGCTCTATATTAATATCAAATAACTTAACAAAACAATATTACAATGTGATATTTACATAAGTATTGTGATCGATATATTGCCATCCATTGAGATAGTAAAGAAACCCAAAACCCATCATTATGTTGAAATTTTATGTTGAAATAATTGTATTTGTATAATGAAAAACTTAGGTACAAAAATATGTTCTTCGGGGGGATGATGGGTGGACTTTCGCTTCTTAATTTATTTTTATATTATTATAATTTATCGATTCTGAAATGGATTCGATTATCGATGACACTGATTTAAATTCCTTAATAGGAAATCATTCATACTCAACCTGTAAACCAGACGCCGTCAACTCCTTGAGGGTGAAAATAATTTTAAACCTTAATATTCGAAACTTTAACAAAAATTTTCACGAACTTATTATAATGCTAGAAGACCTAAATTATGACATCGACATAATCATACTAACTGAATGTTTTATATCTAATGACTGCCCAATTCAACACATAGTAGGTTATAATTCTTATGCAACAACCCTTAACCATACAAAAAATGACGGAGTTATTGTTTTTATACGGGACACTATAAACGCTACTGTTACAGAACAAAATATCCCCAACGTAAACTGTCTTCAGATTAATATTTCCAAAAACCTATGCATTCTTGCCATTTACCGGTCACCATCAGTCCATAATATCACTCCATTCTTGACTAGTCTCAACTGTATACTAAAATCAATCACAAACATCGCAGACCTTATAATGATGGGTGACTTTAATATAAATATTTTAAATAATAACCCCCATCCACAACTTTTAGAATATGAAACTCTCCTTACACACTACGGTCTCCAAATTGCAATAAATGAACCTATTCGTGTAACTTCAGACTCCAAATCTTGTATTGATCACGTAATGATAAAAACAAAAAAAACATATACAACTATTATATAAGAAACGACTATCACCGACCACTACACAACATTTCTTAATCTATCCCTTAACATTACTAAAACAAATACCGACTTCCCTATTGAAATACAAAAGAATGACTACGACAAACTTAAAAACTCTCTTCAAAAACAAAATTGGAATAATATTACCTCAATTGAAACTGTCGACTTAGCATGCAACGAATTTCAAGAATACCTTTCAAAAGAAATCGAAAAACACAGCATTTACATAAAAAAAGACTTTGTACATAAAAATAAACCACTTAAAGCATGGATCACACCAGGAATCATAAGAAGCATCCATTAAAGAAACAAATTACATAAAACAATAACCAGAAAACCATATGATATGATACTACTTAGCCTCTATAAAAAATACAGAAATATGTGCTCTGTTATAATAAGGAAAGACAAACAAATTTATTACTCTGCGAAAGTAGCTGAAAGCAAAAACAATCCGAAAAAAATCTGGAATATAATAAATGAAATCGCAGGAAATTCTCCTTCTAAACTCAGCGCTATTAAAAATCTATATCATCACTAAACTAAAAATCAATAATATTAATACAACTTTCGCTGATAAACCAGATGAAATAGTAAACTCTCTCAATTCATTTTTCTCTAAAATTGGATATGATTTAGCCAAGAATATTGTTCCGCCCAACCATAACTTAACAATGCCACAGGTAATTCGACAAACAAATACTAAATTTACTCTTGAATGTGTATCAAAGGAAGAAATAGACAAATCAACCAGTAAATTAAAAACTAACTCTACCACAGGAATAGACAAAATATCCTCAAAAACTATTGTTGCACTAAAAAACGAACTGATAACCCCACTTACATACTTAATTAACTTATGTATTATCGAAGGCACTTTTCCCAAATCAATGAAACAAGCTCAAATAGTACCAATTTTTAAAGATGGAAATAGTGATGATATAAATAATTACAGACCTATCAGTATATTAAACTCCCTCTCTAAATTAATCAAAAGAATAATAAAAAACAACTCAATCTATCTTGAATTAAATTCCCTTCTGTCTGAAAATCAATACTAATATACATAAATGAACTGTGCAATATCCAAATACCCGGAACCATAATTAGTTTTGCAGATGACACCATTCTTCTATTTAGTGACAGATCATGGCACCACACATACAAAAAAGCAGAAAATGGGATGGCGTTGGTCCAAAAGTGGTTAACTAATAACACGCTTACGTTGAACTATGATAAAACAGTCTTCATCACCTTCACAAAAACCATCCAAGGACAACCAAGTGAAAATACACCACTTAAAATACACAATTGTAGTACCCTTACCGCGGATTGTTCTTGTATCACAATTAAAAAAAAAACAATCACAAAATACCTCGGTGTACCTACAAATTGACCAATGCTTAAAATGGAACCACCACATCTCACTCAATGCTTCCAAACTTAAAAAAAATAATTTCATCTTCCGTACTGTAAGGAACTTCCTACCTTTACCCGTCATTAAAATATTGTATTTCTCTTTGTATCAGTCTGTATTAGAATATGCAATAGGCGTGATGACAGTATGAAAAAATCATTGAAATTATAATTTTATAAGATAAAATAGGTTATATAGATTGGAAAAAATATATTTATTTTCATTTTAAAAGAGCGAATAATATTAATATTATTAAAATAAAAATACAAAATATGTAAGTCCGCCATTTTATGAGAAACACCAATCAGAGTGAATCAATAATTATGACGTCACAGTTTCAATACAATATATGAAATTACTTTGCATCGAACAAAGACTTTTGCTCGTCAGAATTTAGAAACGTAAAAACTTACATATAAGCGTATTATTATTATTCTATGCATATAAGTACTTTATTTATCTATAATTTAAATACAACTTACATCTCGAAAATCGATAAAATATGTTCCTTCTTCTCGCTACATTATGTGTTCATAAACTAAAAGCATACCTACGCGGTACTGTGGTAGACATGACAGTTGTAAAGCTGCGTTGCACCGCTCAATTGCGTCGATTCTGTTCACTGCGACGGGTGTGTTAACTCACTCCTTCGAAATGTATTGGCTCACGGCGCAGTGAGTCGTGAGTGCTAGACAGGGAGAATGCGAACAGTGTTAGGGTATTGAGTTATTGAGTTGCCTGCTTTTTAACCGACAAACTATTACTTTTAAAAGTAGAATCGGGATTTTTAACCGACATACTATTACTTTTAAAAGTAGAATCGGGAAAGTTGTGATATTTTTAAACATGTAGGTACATGATATATAATGAATTCAATAATAATCTTTGCTTATATAAAATACAATACCTGCATATTATACTTTTATTATTATTTTTTAACTAGCTTAATGACCCGGCGCAGTGAATAGGCGTGATGAGAGTAAGAAAAAATCATTGACATTATGATTTTAAAAAATAAAATAGGTTATTGAGGTTTAAAAAAATGTATTTATTTTCATTTTAAAAGAGTGAATAATATTAATATTATTAAAATAAAAATACAAAATATTATAGACTGCCATTTTATGAGAAACGCCAATCAGAACGAATCAGAGCGCATGACGTCACGATATTCTAGGTTCACGTCCAGTTTTGCCGATTTGCGGCACTTGTGCCGATTTCGGGAAATTCAGACTTGCGTCGGAACTTAATCGGGAAACGCTTTAATTCGGCACTTTTTGGGATTAGAATGTATAAAAAAAATATATATATTTTTGTTTATACTAGATGTATTAATTTTGTATTTTTTACGTCTAAATAAAAGTTACTATTATTATTAGTAGTAGTAAACATACAAAGTAAATATAAGTTATTTCATTTAAATAAATATCATTCTATTATTTCACTGGTGCTTACATAGTTTAAGCTATTTCTTTTTGTTTGTATCTTTGTTACTAGCCCCGTCACTAGGCATGGCCTGTGCTAAGGTAAGCTAATAGTTTTATGTTATTGTCTATTACGTTGTTTATTTAGTAAGTATGTATGTAGGTATGTCGGTTAAAAAGCAAGCAACTCAATAACTCAATACCCTAACACTGTTCGCATTCTCCCGGTCTAGCACTCATGACTCACTGCGCCGTGAGCCAATACATTTCGAAGGAGTAAGTTAACACACCCGGCGCAGTGAACTGGGTCCATGCAATTGAGCGTCGTAACGCAGTGGTGTTACACAGGCCTAATGCCTAATTCGCGGGAAACTTAAGATGGCCTATTTTGACGTTTGGACATTCATGAAGTTCTTTATATGCTTATTGCCTAATTAATGGTAAATATTTAGTAAATTAATTATAGTATTGAGAGCTAAATGTGGGGGAACAAATACTGTACTTCATTGTAAACGCATACTTAATAAAATACACTTTCTGTGTCTCGCATTGCCAAATTTAACTACTTGTTTCTCGTTTATATTCGCGTGGGACGAAAACAAATACCTCAGTAGGTGTTTTTTTCGACGTGTTTGTACATTTAGGGACCGCACAACACTTACGCACTTTTGAATTTATTTTAAATACACAAATCGTCTTAGAATACATATAGTACATATAGTAGTGATATGCGGTCTACGAAACCGTGACGTCACCGTCAGCTCCGACGGAAGCCATTACACTGCAAGCGTTTTTTGACGTAAATGTCAAATTGGATTTTGAAATGGCAATTTTTGCTACTAAACCTTTATTTTATGTTGAAATGTATATATATTTGAAAACAGTGGATGCGTAAAAACATCGTGAGATAGTTTCTCAAAATTAGTCATCATGCCTATTATATCATGGGGAGGCGCTTACCATGTTTTTTTTTTTTTAACATGTCTACGTAGGGGACGCCAGCTATTAGGATTTGGGTCCATTTTACTCTTCCGAAGAAGCGCACTACGTAGCGTTGGGAGGGGTTTGCAATCTAGAAAAGAGTTTATTAATTCGGATTATAAAAAGACCCGGGTTGTACGAAGACCCTTTGATAAAACTACAAAAATCCGTTTTAAAGATAATCTACAAGGTACCAATCCGCACTCCATCCGACGCATTATTTAATGACTTTAATATACTAAACATATCACAATTATATGCAAAGAACGCTTGTACATACATATTTAAAAACATAGACAAACTTGACTCTACGCAAACATCTAGACCAATTAGACAGACCGAACAGGCTAAACTCCTAATACCTAGACTCAAGACAACTTTTGGACAAAGAAATTTCCTGTATTTTGGAGTCAAATCATACAACGAACTACCTTTTAGACATTAAAATTTGGATTAAAAAAGGGGCCGAGACTATATTAAAAATAAATTAATCACCTTAACTCTGAAAATACTCCCATAGTTATTAACCAAAACTGAAAACTAATAAGACATCTATACACTGTCTCAGAACAGGTTTTACCTAGTGAGGCAGTTTATGACAATAGTAAAATATCTGGTAACTATTATGTAACTTAATGTAAGTTAAATATAATATGATGCATTAAAAAAAATTTGTTACTAGATTTAAGGAAAAATTGTATTTTATATAATAAATAAATAAAAATCATTTTGGTTTGACCGAATGTATTAATTTTATTAATACTAAGAACGGCTTATAGCAGCTACCCAGACTTTGTTCATATTATAATGAAATTATATCCTTTGTATTGAAAATTAATGTAGGTACATAAAATGTATTTGAATAAGGAAATTCAGAAACCCCATAGGTCTTTTTTTTAAATGGGATATTTACGTTTTTGTGTTCTTCTAAGACTAGTTGCATGTAACACATGAGATCCAACTGTCGATAGCGATAGTATGTATAGTTGACGAATAAGTACCAAACTATAAACCCATAAATACAAATTATTGAATATTTTAAGCTATTTGGTTTTCTATACAACACATGTAGGTATGTATGTCAAGATAGGATAGTATGGAGGTCAGTCCTTTGATCCTACCCAGAATATGAAAACAGCATGATGGTATGTATGTATCTTTGGAGATTAGTATCAAACTATTAAGTCTTCTTAGATATTGTGTATAGGCGACTGATATACAAATTGTATGAAGCAATGTCGTCACTAAATTTAATTTTTATAAAAATTGTTAAAGGCCTATAACTGTTTATTTATTCTGAAATTTTGGGACTTGTAAATTGAGTGGATCAAAAGTTAAAAACACACACACAAAACTCACATAAAATGTTCTACTCCGAATTATGAGTAAATCCATGTATAGGAACTTATATGCTGCGAGGCCTCTAGTTGGTGTTATTAGCATGCAAAAAGTCCACTACGCCATACAAAATCTTCCTTCGTACACGCATCTTGGTTTAATAATGTCGATTCATTCAGAGAATTGAATTCTCATGAACGAATCGACAGTTGGATAATCTCACATGTCAGCCAAAAACCATATAAGTCATTATAATATCGACAGAACAACATCAAGTTAAAAATTGCATGTATGTTAGTATATATGTATAAGAGAAAATCCATAAGTCACTGACTAATGGAATTTTGTAGTACATCACATTTTTGAAAAAATAATTTACTTACGTGGTTTCTGAATTTCCTTATTCATTTAACAGATTTTTGGAATATGAGTTTTTCCATCAGATTCGATGGTTTACCCCTCTCCACACCTCACTGTTCCGATAGCTCAGGGTCGCCCGCTGATGTTTTCTGACAGTCGTCAGTTACTTTTGAGGTTCCAGCTGTAGCGTACGTGTATTATACCTGTCGAGTATAACGCGTGTCAAATTGTTTTATTGTTTGTTAAGAATGAATGTATAAGTCACCAGCCGGGTTCACTTGGCGACTCAGCATGCTGTTAAATAAGGGTAGTGGTGTAGTGACAAAAAAATTCTTTTTCAGATCCTGTAATTTTAGGGGGTGATTATAAGTTTCTTTAATTTTAGGATTAAAATTATTTCTTTCGCAAATCAACGGGGGTGAATATAAGTTTTTAATTTTTAATATTTGAAAGTAATGTAGTGACAGAGATAGTGCTTCCTATAAATTTATTATTTTTGCCATGCCTGTATTTAAATATATCTATTTGCATTTTCAGAGACATGACAGCCGGTTAAGCTTTTATAAAATTATTCTTTTCAGCGGGAGTGTTTAATTTTTATGATTGTAGGTATTTCAATTTTCAGCGGAAAAAATGTGTTGAATTTGACTTATTATTCGTTTTACATATCCTGACTATATGCCATTTTAACATTCTTTCATTTCATACTCGCGGCGCATTCTTTCTTCCCCGCCATATTTTATGGATTAGCCGGAATTTATCACGTTTTCCCAAGCTCCTTCATTGTTATATGCGCTAGCAAATTTTGGCGCAATCCACGACCCAAAAAACAGTAGATTTCAACGTAAAAAAATGGCGCTAGTTTTAAATGTATTATCAAATCGTTTTGTGTCAAAATGTGCAGAAATACTATATTATACTAGTTGAATAAGAAGCAGAAATATTATAACTTTGTTTAATCCGACAGCGATAGTTGAACAATTAAAAAAAACGAAACGAAATGGTACTTTATCTCCAAACATACATACATACCATCATCCTGTTTTCATATTTTGGGTAAAAAAAAAATACTGACCTCCACACTATTCTATCCTGACATACATACCTATATGTTTTATATAGACTAGTTGCATGTAACATATGAGAACACCTGGAACATTTTTGAAAAATAAATTTGAGATTTTGTTTTTTCTATATTTATAATAATTTTCAGCGTTCTAGCTTTTTAGTTTTTGAGATATATGGAAAAATAAAGTATAAATTCAAAAGTTGATAACCCCTGACTGAAAGAAAAATTCTTAATTCTGTGTATAAAAGTTTTGTAGGCGTATAATTATCTATATATTCTGAAATTTTGGACTTTGTGAATAGAGCGGACACACATAATGGGCGATGGACACACACACAGTCACACATAATGGGCGATGGACACACACAGTCACACATAATGGGCGATGGACACATATACAGTCACACATAATGGTGGATGGACACACACACAGTCACACATAATGGGCGATGGATACACACACAGTCACACATAATGGGCGATGGACACACACAGTCACACATAATGGGCGATGGACACACACACAGTCACACAAAAAACACACAAAATGTTCTACTTCAAATTCTGAATTGATCCATGTATATAGAACATAATATATATGCTACAAATCCTCTAAGTTGGTGTTTTTGACATGCAGAAACTCCACTATACAACACAAAATGTTCTTTCATACACGCGTCTTGGATTAATACTGTTTTAATCCAAGATTATTACTTTTGGATAATTTTTATTTTATTTTTTTTATTTTTCATTTGTTTGGAAACTTAACAGCTATACATTTATAATACTTAATTTCAAATGAGAATACAAAATAAATAGCCAATTATAAAGTTTCACATATTTAAATTATTATACATTATTAATGTTGGGTAGTCATTGTAAGATGGTGAGTGTATGTGGGGGAAAGGGAAGGGTAATGGATATAGGAAAGCGTTGATAAGGAAGGGATGAATGTTTAAGGAAAGTAGGTTTGATTTTTAACCAGTAATATTACCAATAACTGCGCGTAATTGGCGTTTCATCGATGTCTGTGTGGAGTTAAATATATCAGGTTGGGGGTCAAGACTATTGTAATAATTTAAGCATCTGTTGACATAATTATTCTGTGCGTAATTCGTTCTGCATGTATAGAAAAGGTGATAGAAAAGGTGATAGAAAATCTGGTGTATAGAAAAGGTGATTTTGGCGTGTTGTTTTCATGGGGCAGTTGAAAGAAATTTTTTGGAGTAGGTAAGAGCTGTCTACAAGGTTATTAAGTATTTTATAAAGCAGATAGACATCGGATATCTTTCTTCTTTTTTCAAGTGATATAAACCCATGTAATTTTAAAGATTGGTCATAATCATGGCGGTAAATTTTTTTTCTAAAATTAAGCGTTTTAACAAACCTTCTCTGAATCCTCTCAATTCTGTCGATGTGAATATTGTAACTAGGGCTCCATACGGTTGATGCAAACTCCAAATGACTTCTAACGAAGGCATTAAATAGAAGAACTAGCGAGGTTGTTTCTTTGAAGGATTTGGTTATTCTTTGTATGAAACCCAAGTTTCTGTAGCTTTTATTTACGACAGAATCAATATGAGGAATAAATGATAGTTTGTTATCAAGGATAACGCCTAGGTCTCTCGCTTCGAGTTTTTGCGACAATATATTATTATTAATAGTGTAGTGAAATTTAATTACATTTCTGCTTCTACTGAAACTCATTGAGAAACATTTATTTATATTTATATATAATTGATTTTTTTCACAGTAGCGAAAAAGGTTATTTATATCCTGTTGTAGCAGTGAGCAGTCATGTGTAGATGAGATTTGTTTATATAATTTACTGTCGTCGGCAAAAAGAATTATTTCAGAGGTAGCGATGCATTGTGTTATGTCGTTAATGTAGATCAGGAAAAGCAAGGGACCCAGGTGAGAACCCTGCGGTACTCCGGAGGGAATTGGAACAAAACACGATTGGAAACCTTTGGCGGCTACTGCTTGTGATCTATTTGTTATATAGGACTTTATCCATCTGTACAGATCGCCACGTATGCCAAAGTTCCATAATTTAAAACACAGAATATTGTGGTTAATTTTGTCGAACGCTTTGGCAAAATCTAGGTATATTGTATCTAACTGGTTATTTTCGAGTAAGGCAGAAAATGAATGGTCGGTAAATTCTAATAAATTGGTTTCCACTGATCTTTTACTAAGGAATCCATGTTGTTTAATAGTTAAAGATGTTCTTATTTCAGGATTAATTTGATCTATAATGATTTTTTCAAATAATTTACTGAAAATACACAATTTCGAGATTGGTCTATAATTTTCGATGTTTGAATTGTCTCCAGTTTTGTGTATTGGTGTTATAAGGGCTTTTTTCCACATACTTGGGAAATGACCCTCATTAAGGGATCTTTGGAAAATTAAGTATAATGGATGACATAATTCATTGGCACATTGTTTTATTAAATGGGCTGGAATGTTATCGTAACCAGCTCCTTTGCTAGTATCAATTTTTGTGAGATAGTTATATACCAGAATAGGATTGATAGTGACTTTGTGTAAGAATACTTGTGAGTTAGAATCTGGGATATCCATTGCAGGTGGTTGTTCAGAACTGTCAACAAATACAGAAGCAAAATATTCATTGAATTTACTACAAATAGTTGGACCATCATTTGCAGTAGATTGATTATAATGCATGGTGAGAGGTAAGTTATTTAATGGAAGTTTTGATTTAACATATGACCAAATATTCTTTGGATTGGATTTGAGTGAGTTTTCTATTTTAGCGACGTACAAATTGAAACAGGATCTTGTGAGGTTTTTTTGACGTGATCGCAATAGGGCAAAACTATCGTAATCTCTGGGGTTAGAAAATTTTTTCCATTTCGTATGATATTTGGTTTTTTCTTTTATTATTTTGATTAAGGGTCTGCTATACCAAGCAGGATAATTTTTGCTGGTTGAAGCATATTTTTTAGGAACAAATTCTACGATTAATGCATTGAGCTTATCATATAAGAGAGATAATGAATCTTCTAAATTTAGGTTATTGAAGTGAGTAGTCCAATCTATATCAGAAAGTCTATGCTTGATGTTTATATAGTCAGCTTTGTGGAATAAAAATATTTCACGTGAATTTGGGTTCATGTACTTGATAGTTGCCATATTAATATTTATAATTAGGGATTTGTGATGCGAATCTTCTGGTACAAGAGGAGAGTCACATTCAATGACGGAAACATTCTGTGAGTTAGATATTACCAAATCCAAAATTCTACCCATTGAATTATGGTGCGTGTTAATTTGATAAGTTTCAGTGAGTGAAAGGAAATCAAGAAGTAGCGTGCTAGCTGGTGTAGTAGAATTTATTTGAGGGATGGGGACAGAATTGATATCAAGAGACCAATTTAACTGAGGTAAGTTGTAATCTCCAGTTAGTATGAAAATGTCATCAGGGAAGTTATTTATTAGGTTACTAGCATTGTCTAAGTGATATTGAATATTGTCAAAGTAATTTACACCCTGTGGGTGATAACTGCAACAAATTTTGACCTTAAGAGATGGATTTACATTTAATGATACCCATATGTCTTCAGCGTGAGATATTCATGTTAATTGTTGTTTCAGATTGAGTTCATTCCTAACTGCAATAAGAACTCCGCCTCCTAGTTTTTGATTAACTATTTCATACTCACGATCTCTACGGAATACAACGTATCTTGAGTCAAAGAGTTCCGAGCTATTGATGCTCTCCAAGAGCCATGTTTCTGTGAGGCAGATGATATCGAAGTCGTTACTTAGACAGTTGATTAAGAATGTTTCTGTTTTGCTTCTAAGTCCACGTACGTTTTGTAGATAAATATTTAACCCCATTGAAGAACATAGACGATAGTAACTTTGTAAAATATTGTAAATTTCTTTGTTTTAAATTGATTGTTAATAGTTAAGGGTACGACGAAGCGCAGTAAATGGCAATATACGGGATAGTGTAGAGGAGAGGATAGGAAAGTGTAAGGGATGGTGTGTTTTAAAATATCTATTGGATTTGGTGATAGTGTAACGTTGTTCAATTGCAGAATTTTCATTTTATTTTGAGTAGGTCTTCTTCTTGACTGATTATCGTAACCGGTGACACCTCGTTCCTGCGTATATAGATTCGACAATTTTTTATCCAGCAGAATTGGTATTCCTTCTCTTTGCATATAATTTTGGTTTTGTAAAAAAGGTGTTTGTTATTCACGGTAAGATGTTCATTAAGATATATAGATTTTGGTTCTCCTTGGATTCCGATATCGCTCGTCCGTAAACCTTTGTTTTTACGCATGGCTGATAGTAATACATCTTTGGTGTGACGATTGCGAAATTTCACTATGATATTTTTTGGTTTATCCATAGGTTTTGTTCGTGACGATATTCTTGAGCAGTAATCGATGTCTTGTTTAGATATTTGCACGTTCAATTTATGCCCTATGTTAGTAACAATGTCTTCTACGACTTCAGATCTATTTTCTGGTAATCCAACAATTTCAATATTGTTAAGTCTGTCCCATTGTTCTTTTTCATTGAGCTGTTTTTTGATATTAATGACTTCTAGTTCCAAGGTTTCGATGGTTTTAATCTTACTGTCAAAAATATTAACTTTTCTTTCAATTTCATCAAATTTTTTATTAAAAAAAGACATACTTGTTTTAAAAGATTCAAATTCTAAGCGCATGGCAGTCATATTCTTTTTGATTTCTTTAAATGAAACTAATTCTTCACGTATGAGTTTTATTTCGTATTATACTGATGTTAGCGGGTCTCTTGGCGATGGCTGGGGCACTAAAGTGCTTGTATCTTGCATTAATTCTTTTTTTGTACCAGTCTTACATTTGATACACATCCAGTTTGTGCGATTTGTTTTACTCATTTTCCTGAAATTGCTTTCAACAATTCCCACACAGTTGAAGTGTAAATCATCTTTACACGCGTTACAGGTGATTCTATCACCAACGTGTATAACCTCGTTGCATATCTGACAAGAATTCATTTTTGATTTAAATAAATCACCTATATTCCAAGAGATGGTGGTATTTGTATATTTATTAGGTAGGTGAGATTTATTTTTAAAAATGGTCGGAGGAAAAAAAAAATATATATTTATCCTCCGAGCCGCGGGGTCGAACTCCTTTTGCCAGCTCCAAGTTCACCGAATTAATTCGTCCGAGCGATTTATCCACTAGTCCACAGTCCGTGACAGGAACGTCTTCAAAGTAGCGTAATATTAGATTGACAGCAGATTTGGTAAAGTATTTTATTTATTCACTTGTTTATTTTTTTCCCCGTTTTTTGATTTATTGTATATATTTTTATTTAATATATCCTGGATATATATTATATAATAATGATTTGTGAAATTAAAAAAAAAATATATAACTGATTCAATTTTTGAATAATGTTTAAGATATAAAATTTGTCTCTATTTATAGAAATTTCCAACGTTATGGCTTTAATGACTGAAAAAAAATCTAAATTCTGGGTATAAAAGTTTTGTAGACCTAAAATATCTATACTATTAGATATTTCATGCTCTTTGTATCAAGCGAATCAAAAGTCATAAGTACCTACACATACAGACACAACGTCCTACTCCAAATTCTGGGTTAATAACATACATACTTGGGACACAATATGAAAATTGGTCGAGAAAATCAAACGGCCGAAATAAAGAGACGAATTGGATTAAGTTGGGCAGATTTTAGGAAATTAGCCCACATCTTCAAAAATCCCCAAATTCTCATCAACCTAAAACAGAAGGTAGATATATGAGACCTGTGTACTGCCAGTAGCTACTTATGACTTGGAGACTATGACAATGACTCAGAAAAGTGCTGAAAAACCAAGAGTCACCCTAAGAGCCATGTTAGGATTAAGCCTGAGAGACAGGGTGCGAAACGACACCATCAGGGAAAGAACAAAATTGGTTGATGTCTTCCACCGCATTCTTACCCTGAAGTGGAGATGGGCGGGCCACGTGATTAGATACTCCGAAGACAGATGGCCAAGGATAGTGTTGGCTTGGAGACCGAGAATGACAGTCAGAGGAGTTGGAAGACCGAGGACTTCGTCCAGGAGTGGACGTGATTAGGCTGAGAAGAAGATGCTGCGAAGCTTCTATGTTGGTGTTTTCTGCATGCAATACACTAAGCCATACAAAATGTTCCTTCTTAGTACCCGCGTCTTCTCACAAAACCGTCGATAAGAATTCGAAATCCTTTTGAACAAAATTGACAGCTGGATTAATTGTTTGTATTTGTTTGTAATTTATTTTCAACAAATTCTTATTTTCAATATCAATTGTAAGTAGGTAAATAAATTAACTATGTTCTATTCACATGATGTTACCTACAATGACCTACATACACATTTCCACATAAAATCTGTATGTAGGTCTCTATTTTACTCTGACAAACATTTCCCTTAAACTAGTTGCATGTAACACATGAGATCCAACTGTCGATAGCGATAGTATGTACACATAGTTGAAGAATAAGTACCAAACTATACACCCATAAATCATATTTTAAGTAAAATATTTTAAGAAATTTTGTTTTCTATATAACACATGTAGGTATGTATGTCAAGATAGGGTAGTATGGAGGTCAGTCCTTTTTTCCTACCCAGAATATGAAAACAGCATGATGGTATGTATGTATGTTTGGAGATTAAGTATCAAACTATTAAGTCTTCTTACATATTGTATATAGGTGACTGCCATACAAATTGTATGAAGCGATGTCGTCACTAAATTCAAAATAATAATTAAAATTGTTAAAAAAAAATTGAGATGTGCTACATACAATGTTCATATTTTTATAGAAAATTAAATTATCTAGTTGAGATGTTTCGGCTTTTTGGAAAAAACTTTGGAAATATAGGCAGTTAAACACATAAAAAAAATTATAAAAAAATATTTTATTAATAAAAAATGTTTGAGAACCATGGAATTTTTTTGAAAAATCAAATTTGAGATTTTGTATTTGTCTATATTCATACCATTTTTCAGCGTTATAGCTCTTATGGTTTCTGAGATATGGAAAAACAAAGTAAAAATTCAAAAGTTGATAACCCCTGATTAAAACGAAAATTTGAAATTCTGAGTAAAAAAGTTTTGTAAACCTATAACTATTTATATATTCTGTTATTTTGAGCTATGTTAATTGAGCGGATCAAAAGTTATAAGGGACACACACACACATACAGACAGAAACACAGACAGACACACAAAATGTTCTTCTTCGAATTCTGAGTAAATCCGTATACAGAACATATATGCCGCGAAGCCTCTAAGTTGGTGTTTTTTTTTACTTCAAAGTTGGAAAAGCCGTGAAAAATATAGACCGTGCATACAAATCTCACGTATCCTGGCTTGAAACTTTTTAGATATGTTAAGAGAACAAAGTTCTCTTGGACAAATCGACTGTTGGATTATGCGTATTCACTGAACTAAATTTGAAACAAAGTAAAATGTATACCTGGCCATACAAAATCTCGCGGATCCTGGCTTGAAATATTGTCGATTTGTTAAGAGAAATGAATTCTCTTGAACAAATCGACAGTTGGATTATGTAGGTAAGGTAATAGGTATGGCAAAATTTCAAATAAAATTAGTATTAGTTAAGTATATACAAATAACAATCAACGATACAATGATACAAACTGATATCGTTATAATAATGAACGCAAAAACTTTCCAGTATGCAAATCCGAACTTGTTCATTTTCTCACGATGAGATAAATTATTTTTATTTAGTCGATATAATGACCAACTATGTGTCGGTGAATTTGTTGATAAATCAAATAAAATCGTTTTTATATAATTACTTGAAGGTAAACGGGAGTCTAGATAATATGTCGTAGTATTGGATATATTATGCTGCGTGTGGTAAACCACCATTGGGAAAATAAATTTCATATCTGCCGAATTATTAACAGTTGTTTGCTGCGTAGAGCTTTTGATAGTGGTATTGGAATCTGCTGAATATGTGGTTTCTTTATTCGCTATTTTTCCAGATATAACTGCAAAACGGTCGAGAAAAACTAAAGGAATTCCACGAATATATCCAATGCGAATTTTCACCTGCAAGCAAATTTAAGTTGATATTATCTTATTTGAAATGGTCAGTGTTTGAGAAGATTGCCGAAGAATCAATAGTTCAAAATCGTTGCAAGGAATAATTATAAATAGTTCAAAACAGTGAAATTTGATGTAGAGCTGTAGCTTGAATACAAATAATGGTAATTATTTACAAGTGGTATAAGTCTTCAATTTTGCTGAATTTTTTTCTATAGATAGATAAAAATATACAGATTACGGGAAAAATAGTAATTTTCCCGGGAAACGCCTAGAAAAATTAAAAAAAAAAAAAATTACATTACGAAAAATATATGAAGTTTCCCAAGCAAATAGTTGCTTTTCTGACATCTATGGGCGAATATTCAAACTAATTGTTAGTATAGAAACACGCCGCGAAAATCTGAACTAAATGAAAATTCTATGAAATATCGAAAATTAATAAAGTTTACAAAAAAAAGGTTATAAAATATGTAAATGCTACTTACATTTCAGGTCTTGAATTTTTTTAACACTGAACCTAACCTAACCAATTTTTACCAAAAGTTTGCTTAGAATAGGTTGGTTAGGTTTGTATTTAGTTTTTATTGCGACTCGCGTGAGCGAGTTGCATTATACATTGAGTGACAGTATGTTATGCAACTCGCTCACGCGAGTCGCAATAATAAATACATACAAACCTAACCTAACCAATTTTTACCAAAAGTTTGCTTAAAATAGGTTGGTTAGGTTTGTATTAACCAACCTATTATTATAATTTTGAAGATGTATTCGCATTTGTTTATAATTTACAAATAAATTATATTTAACAACAAATTTAGGTAGTTGTATGGTACCTACCAGTTTTAATATTTTTTATGTTATATTTTTTCGCAAATATTGTCTGTCATATATTTTGTAGTATGCATTTATCTGTGGTTTAGTTTTCAGTTTTATGTCGCAGTTGTCGTATTAACTCGCGTATTTAATCGTATTTAATAAACGTTAAAAATAAGAAATAAGTAATGATTTTTCTGGTTTTTTATCGTGAAAATCGAATGTTTATAGATAATTTGCGTGTTTAATAATGTGTACATTGTGATTTAATAAAAGTATTGTTGGTTATTTGACTTCAAATGAGAAAATAGTCACGTGCAATCTCGGCGATAGGTGTCGTTAAATCGTACAAGGTTTCATACATTGCAATTTTATTTTTTTCAATTTTTCTAGGCGTTTCCCGGGAAAATTATTATTTTTCCCGTAATCTGTATATTTTTATCTATCTATAGAAAAAAATTCAGCAAAATTGAAGACTTATACCACTTGTAAATAATTACCCAAATAATAAATTAATAGAATGTGCCCAACGTATAAAATATTTATGAGAATTAAAGTATGCATGTATGTAGGTACCTTTAACTTAGCTGGTGTGTATTTAATATCCCAAACATCAGACCTCCAGCCAGTGGCATCCAAATTGGTCTGATATACATTGCTTCCTATTTCAATTTTGATGAAAGCACCAGGCGACAGAACTTTGTAAATAATTACAAATTTTGCTTGGGCCTCAATCAACAAAGGAATTGTTCTTATGCAACCTTCTCTGTTAATATTCATATAAAACCCAGTAGATCCATAAGGAATTGGTATTTCTGGATGAACAGAGTAAGAACTAATCATATAATTGTGAGTGCAGCTAGGATCAGAAGTTAACACTGTTGAGCTTGTGCCTGTTGGACCAAATGTCACTTCAACTATATCGTCTTTACTTGCAATAGATTTCGATAGCCAAATTATTCCAAATAATATATAAATGGTACAATTATAAAAACTTCGCATAACTATGTATGACACCAAAGATTTTGACATAACGGAAATTCGAAAACAAAATAATATCTTTGTTTAAATATATATATATATATATCTTTGTTTAATATATGTATACGTTTTAATAGCTATGTAGGTACTAAAGATCTTCCGAATAATTTATACTAATTGCATGTAACACATGACATCCAACTGTTGATGGCGATAGTATGTAGGAATAATTGAAGAATAATAATTGAGATGCATGGAATACGGTTTGTGAACTAGCGAATGCCGACATCAATATGTTAAAAAACTTGTTTGATACGAATCTTCTATCATCAAATACCGAAAAAACATACTTTATCCCATTCTCTATTAATAAATTGAAAACAGATCTGGATTTGAAAATAACCATACATCACAATAAATGCAACACCAGCAACTGCCGCGAAATTTGCTCAACACTACGACCAACCTCAAAGATAAAATACCTCGGTATTATTATTGACCAAAACATGAAATGGAAAGCGCATTTAGGTGACTTAGTTAAACGAATAAGGAAATGAATATATATTTTCTATAAATGTAGACTAAGAAATGTATTAAACTTAAAAAAACCTAAAAAACATAATATATTATGCGACGGTTCATTCTTTGCTTATTTATGGAATCATTGGTTGGGGAGGAGCATATGACAATATTTTAAACCAAGTTAGAGTTGTACAAAAATTAATTATAATGGTTATACTAAAGAAAAACACTTTCCCCACTACAACACTATTTGACATATTCAAAGTACCCAAAGTGTCTATTTTACAAATTTTCGAAGATAAAATTTTACAAAAATTTGAAAAAAATAAGTCTCTGCGTTTCCAAAATAATTTTAAAATACCCAAATGTAATACAGGACAATTTCAAAACAACTAAATTTATTTGGGAATAAAAATTTTCAATTGCCTCCCAAATGAATTAAAGCAGATAAAAGAATTTAAAAAATTTAAACAAAAATTAAAATTGCACTTAACATTCTGAAATAGTAGTGATGACGCGGATATGTAATATAAAGAAAAAGATAAAGTAGAAGTGAAAAGTGGACTGTATTTTTAAAGGGCGTTTCGTTGCAACCACTGCAAGGCAAAGGAAGGATAAAGGAACACTCACTTACTTGACTTTTCCTTGGTGCTCTGCCTTGTTAGATGGTCACAATTTTCACTAGGATCCCACACACACACACGCGGTAAGAAAACAATTATGGCGAATTTCGGTGAGTTATGAGGAGCGGTAAAACGGGTGAGATGTGGGTGGTGTCGACAGGACGCGGTTTGAAAGGAGACTGATTTTGGATGTAGGATGGGCAGCAGTTGCAACAATATTATATGTCATTTGATATAAAAAATGCGACAATAATTATAATGACATATTGGCGTCAACATTTTCCCCGCCCTTAAAGGGTCACCTTTAAAAAAGTTAAATGCGTGATGCGAATATGTATGATGCGATGCGTGGAAGTTTAAATAAAAGTGAAATGCGTGATGCAAGTATGTATGATGCGATGCGTGGAAGTTTAAATAAAAAAAGTGAAATGCGTGATGCAAGTATGTATGTAGGATGCGTGGAAGTATACACAAAAAAATATATATATAACAAAGTAAATAATGTTAAATATATATTAAATATAATAAGATAAAAATAAAATATATGAACAATACAAATATAAGATAAATCATTGTGTTGGTAGAGGACACAAACGTGTTACCGGTCGCACGAGTGTGCCCCTTGCAGTTTTAACAGTGACAACGCGAATAATATTGTCTTTTGAAGGATGTACCTTTTCAATTATACCCAAAGGCCATGAAAGAGTTGGAGAACTGTCATTATTTATTATAACGATCGTTCCAACCTCAATTGGAACGGATGGTCTATTCCACTTTTGTCGCACCTGCAGCTGATGTAAGTATTCAGTTCTCCAGCGACGCCAGAAAGACTGTACTAACTGATCCAACAGACTATGTCTTTGAAGCAGATTGTTCGCGGTTGACTCCACATAAGGTGCTGGTAGAGCGCGAAGCGGTAAGGTATTTAAAAAATGAGCCGGCGTTAGAGCTGAAAGCTCAGAAGGGTCAGCGCTGAGTACAGTGAGAGGGCGTGAATTCAACAAACACTCTACCTGTGTCAGAACAGTAATCAACTCCTCGTAACTGAGGATTTGTTGTCCAATCACTTTGAACAGGTGATTTTTTACTGATTTTACTGCACTTTCCCAACATCCACCAAAATGTGGTGCAGCAGGCGGTATAAATTTGAACTCTATGCGATTTTCAGAAAGCTCCTTTTCAAAAGGAACGCGATATTCTTTTGAAATAAAATTATATAACTGTCGTAAATAATTCCTGGTACCTACAAAATTTCTAGCGTTATCTGAATATATATATTTTACTGGGCCACGACGTGACAGAAAACGTTTTAAAGCGGAAAGAAAACTAACCGTACTGAGATCAGTTGCGACCTCGATATGTAGAGCGCGTGTTGTCAGACAGGTAAATATGCAAAGATAGGCTTTGCGACTCTTAACGCCACGAGCGCGTATAGGTGTATAATTTATAGGTCCTGCGTAGTCACATCCTGTATGAATAAAGGCTTTTACTGATGGGGTTACACGTTGAACGGGAAGGTCTGACATCAATGGAAATTGTGAACGTGGCTTTGACTTAAAACATATGTTGCATTTATTTATTCTGGTGCGTATAACACGCCTAGCTGCTAATATCCAGAACCTTTGTCTTAATATTGACATAAGAAGTTCAGGGCCAGCATGTAAATATTTCTTATGGTAATAGTCTACTATTGATTCGACAATTGAATCGTGGCGGGGAAGTATAATTGGATGTTTATGTTAGGTTAGGTTAGGTTAGGTTAGGTTAGGTTAGGTTAGGTTAGGTTAGGTTAGGTTAGGTGGAGTCCCAACGGGTGGAGTTTTTAGTCCGTAGGTCATGGCGTAAAAAACCATGGAGTCGGGCATGCCAGCGCTAGACGCTGTGTATCAATGATGATTTTCTCCTACCCATAAAAAAAAAAAAAAAAAGGTTAGGTTAGGTTAGGTTAGGTTAGGTTAGGTTAGGTTAGGTTAGGTTAGGTTAGGTTAGGTTAGGTTAGGTTAGGTTAGGTTAGGTTAGGTTAGGTTAGGTTAGGTTAGGTTAGGTTAGGTTAGGTTAGGTTAGGTTAGGTTAGGTTAGGTTAGGTTAGGTTAGGTTAGGTTAGGTTAGGTTAGGTTAGGTTAGGTTAGGTTAGGTTAGGTTAGGTTAGGTTAGGTTAGGTTAGGTTAGGTTAGGTTAGGTTAGGTTAGGTTAGGTTAGGTTAGGTTAGGTTAGGTTAGGTTAGGTTAGGTTAGGTTAGGTTAGGTTAGGTTAGGTTAGGTTAGGTTAGGTTAGGTTAGGTTAGGTTAGGTTAGGTTAGGTTAGGTTAGGTTAGGTTAGGTTAGGTTAGGTTAGGTTAGGTTAGGTTAGGTTAGGTTAGGTTAGGTTAGGTTAGGTTAGGTTAGGTTAGGTTAGGTTAGGTTAGGTTAGGTTAGGTTAGGTTAGGTTAGGTTAGGTTAGGTTAGGTTAGGTTAGGTTAGGTTAGGTTAGGTTAGGTTAGGTTAGGTTAGGTTAGGTTAGGTTAGGTTAGGTTAGGTTAGGTTAGGTTAGGTTAGGTTAGGTTAGGTTAGGTTAGGTTAGGTTAGGTTAGGTTAGGTTAGGTTAGGTTAGGTTAGGTTAGGTTAGGTTAGGTTAGGTTAGGTTAGGTTAGGTTAGGTTAGGTTAGGTTAGGTTAGGTTAGGTTAGGTTAGGTTAGGTTAGGTTAGGTTAGGTTAGGTTAGGTTAGGTTAGGTTAGGTTAGGTTAGGTTAGGTTAGGTTAGGTTAGGTTAGGTTAGGTTAGGTTAGGTTAGGTTAGGTTAGGTTAGGTTAGGTTAGGTTAGGTTAGGTTAGGTTAGGTTAGGTTAGGTTAGGTTAGGTTAGGTTAGGTTAGGTTAGGTTAGGTTAGGTTAGGTTAGGTTAGGTTAGGTTAGGTTAGGTTAGGTTAGGTTAGGTTAGGTTAGGTTAGGTTAGGTTAGGTTAGGTTAGGTTAGGTTAGGTTAGGTTAGGTTAGGTTAGGTTAGGTTAGGTTAGGTTAGGTTAGGTTAGGTTAGGTTAGGTTAGGTTAGGTTAGGTTAGGTTAGGTTAGGTTAGGTTAGGTTAGGTTAGGTTAGGTTAGGTTAGGTTAGGTTAGGTTAGGTTAGGTTAGGTTAGGTTAGGTTAGGTTAGGTTAGGTTAGGTTAGGTTAGGTTAGGTTAGGTTAGGTTAGGTTAGGTTAGGTTAGGTTAGGTTAGGTTAGGTTAGGTTAGGTTAGGTTAGGTTAGGTTAGGTTAGGTTAGGTTAGGTTAGGTTAGGTTAGGTTAGGTTAGGTTAGGTTAGGTTAGGTTAGGTTAGGTTAGGTTAGGTTAGGTTAGGTTAGGTTAGGTTAGGTTAGGTTAGGTTAGGTTAGGTTAGGTTAGGTTAGGTTAGGTTAGGTTAGGTTAGGTTAGGTTAGGTTAGGTTAGGTTAGGTTAGGTTAGGTTAGGTTAGGTTAGGTTAGGTTAGGTTAGGTTAGGTTAGGTTAGGTTAGGTTAGGTTAGGTTAGGTTAGGTTAGGTTAGGTTAGGTTAGGTTAGGTTAGGTTAGGTTAGGTTAGGTTAGGTTAGGTTAGGTTAGGTTAGGTTAGGTTAGGTTAGGTTAGGTTAGGTTAGGTTAGGTTAGGTTAGGTTAGGTTAGGTTAGGTTAGGTTAGGTTAGGTTAGGTTAGGTTAGGTTAGGTTAGGTTAGGTTAGGTTAGGTTAGGTTAGGTTAGGTTAGGTTAGGTTAGGTTAGGTTAGGTTAGGTTAGGTTAGGTTAGGTTAGGTTAGGTTAGGTTAGGTTAGGTTAGGTTAGGTTAGGTTAGGTTAGGTTAGGTTAGGTTAGGTTAGGTTAGGTTAGGTTAGGTTAGGTTAGGTTAGGTTAGGTTAGGTTAGGTTAGGTTAGGTTAGGTTAGGTTAGGTTAGGTTAGGTTAGGTTAGGTTAGGTTAGGTTAGGTTAGGTTAGGTTAGGTTAGGTTAGGTTAGGTTAGGTTAGGTTAGGTTAGGTTAGGTTAGGTTAGGTTAGGTTAGGTTAGGTTAGGTTAGGTTAGGTTAGGTTAGGTTAGGTTAGGTTAGGTTAGGTTAGGTTAGGTTAGGTTAGGTTAGGTTAGGTTAGGTTAGGTTAGGTTAGGTTAGGTTAGGTTAGGTTAGGTTAGGTTAGGTTAGGTTAGGTTAGGTTAGGTTAGGTTAGGTTAGGTTAGGTTAGGTTAGGTTAGGTTAGGTTAGGTTAGGTTAGGTTAGGTTAGGTTAGGTTAGGTTAGGTTAGGTTAGGTTAGGTTAGGTTAGGTTAGGTTAGGTTAGGTTAGGTTAGGTTAGGTTAGGTTAGGTTAGGTTAGGTTAGGTTAGGTTAGGTTAGGTTAGGTTAGGTTAGGTTAGGTTAGGTTAGGTTAGGTTAGGTTAGGTTAGGTTAGGTTAGGTTAGGTTAGGTTAGGTTAGGTTAGGTTAGGTTAGGTTAGGTTAGGTTAGGTTAGGTTAGGTTAGGTTAGGTTAGGTTAGGTTAGGTTAGGTTAGGTTAGGTTAGGTTAGGTTAGGTTAGGTTAGGTTAGGTTAGGTTAGGTTAGGTTAGGTTAGGTTAGGTTAGGTTAGGTTAGGTTAGGTTAGGTTAGGTTAGGTTAGGTTAGGTTAGGTTAGGTTAGGTTAGGTTAGGTTAGGTTAGGTTAGGTTAGGTTAGGTTAGGTTAGGTTAGGTTAGGTTAGGTTAGGTTAGGTTAGGTTAGGTTAGGTTAGGTTAGGTTAGGTTAGGTTAGGTTAGGTTAGGTTAGGTTAGGTTAGGTTAGGTTAGGTTAGGTTAGGTTAGGTTAGGTTAGGTTAGGTTAGGTTAGGTTAGGTTAGGTTAGGTTAGGTTAGGTTAGGTTAGGTTAGGTTAGGTTAGGTTAGGTTAGGTTAGGTTAGGTTAGGTTAGGTTAGGTTAGGTTAGGTTAGGTTAGGTTAGGTTAGGTTAGGTTAGGTTAGGTTAGGTTAGGTTAGGTTAGGTTAGGTTAGGTTAGGTTAGGTTAGGTTAGGTTAGGTTAGGTTAGGTTAGGTTAGGTTAGGTTAGGTTAGGTTAGGTTAGGTTAGGTTAGGTTAGGTTAGGTTAGGTTAGGTTAGGTTAGGTTAGGTTAGGTTAGGTTAGGTTAGGTTAGGTTAGGTTAGGTTAGGTTAGGTTAGGTTAGGTTAGGTTAGGTTAGGTTAGGTTAGGTTAGGTTAGGTTAGGTTAGGTTAGGTTAGGTTAGGTTAGGTTAGGTTAGGTTAGGTTAGGTTAGGTTAGGTTAGGTTAGGTTAGGTTAGGTTAGGTTAGGTTAGGTTAGGTTAGGTTAGGTTAGGTTAGGTTAGGTTAGGTTAGGTTAGGTTAGGTTAGGTTAGGTTAGGTTAGGTTAGGTTAGGTTAGGTTAGGTTAGGTTAGGTTAGGTTAGGTTAGGTTAGGTTAGGTTAGGTTAGGTTAGGTTAGGTTAGGTTAGGTTAGGTTAGGTTAGGTTAGGTTAGGTTAGGTTAGGTTAGGTTAGGTTAGGTTAGGTTAGGTTAGGTTAGGTTAGGTTAGGTTAGGTTAGGTTAGGTTAGGTTAGGTTAGGTTAGGTTAGGTTAGGTTAGGTTAGGTTAGGTTAGGTTAGGTTAGGTTAGGTTAGGTTAGGTTAGGTTAGGTTAGGTTAGGTTAGGTTAGGTTAGGTTAGGTTAGGTTAGGTTAGGTTAGGTTAGGTTAGGTTAGGTTAGGTTAGGTTAGGTTAGGTTAGGTTAGGTTAGGTTAGGTTAGGTTAGGTTAGGTTAGGTTAGGTTAGGTTAGGTTAGGTTAGGTTAGGTTAGGTTAGGTTAGGTTAGGTTAGGTTAGGTTAGGTTAGGTTAGGTTAGGTTAGGTTAGGTTAGGTTAGGTTAGGTTAGGTTAGGTTAGGTTAGGTTAGGTTAGGTTAGGTTAGGTTAGGTTAGGTTAGGTTAGGTTAGGTTAGGTTAGGTTAGGTTAGGTTAGGTTAGGTTAGGTTAGGTTAGGTTAGGTTAGGTTAGGTTAGGTTAGGTTAGGTTAGGTTAGGTTAGGTTAGGTTAGGTTAGGTTAGGTTAGGTTAGGTTAGGTTAGGTTAGGTTAGGTTAGGTTAGGTTAGGTTAGGTTAGGTTAGGTTAGGTTAGGTTAGGTTAGGTTAGGTTAGGTTAGGTTAGGTTAGGTTAGGTTAGGTTAGGTTAGGTTAGGTTAGGTTAGGTTAGGTTAGGTTAGGTTAGGTTAGGTTAGGTTAGGTTAGGTTAGGTTAGGTTAGGTTAGGTTAGGTTAGGTTAGGTTAGGTTAGGTTAGGTTAGGTTAGGTTAGGTTAGGTTAGGTTAGGTTAGGTTAGGTTAGGTTAGGTTAGGTTAGGTTAGGTTAGGTTAGGTTAGGTTAGGTTAGGTTAGGTTAGGTTAGGTTAGGTTAGGTTAGGTTAGGTTAGGTTAGGTTAGGTTAGGTTAGGTTAGGTTAGGTTAGGTTAGGTTAGGTTAGGTTAGGTTAGGTTAGGTTAGGTTAGGTTAGGTTAGGTTAGGTTAGGTTAGGTTAGGTTAGGTTAGGTTAGGTTAGGTTAGGTTAGGTTAGGTTAGGTTAGGTTAGGTTAGGTTAGGTTAGGTTAGGTTAGGTTAGGTTAGGTTAGGTTAGGTTAGGTTAGGTTAGGTTAGGTTAGGTTAGGTTAGGTTAGGTTAGGTTAGGTTAGGTTAGGTTAGGTTAGGTTAGGTTAGGTTAGGTTAGGTTAGGTTAGGTTAGGTTAGGTTAGGTTAGGTTAGGTTAGGTTAGGTTAGGTTAGGTTAGGTTAGGTTAGGTTAGGTTAGGTTAGGTTAGGTTAGGTTAGGTTAGGTTAGGTTAGGTTAGGTTAGGTTAGGTTAGGTTAGGTTAGGTTAGGTTAGGTTAGGTTAGGTTAGGTTAGGTTAGGTTAGGTTAGGTTAGGTTAGGTTAGGTTAGGTTAGGTTAGGTTAGGTTAGGTTAGGTTAGGTTAGGTTAGGTTAGGTTAGGTTAGGTTAGGTTAGGTTAGGTTAGGTTAGGTTAG